>JAWNNM010002218.1:0-589912 GCA_035044965.1 Lordiphosa andalusiaca | reverse complement strand
ACTGGTCGGCATATATATTTTGTCATGGCGATGCCTCAGTTTCTTTTTAAATTTTTATTTATTTTAAATAAAAAAATATTTATGGATTGTACATAATTCATTTAGTTACATTGTATTAAATTATAAATATACAAAATTTTCATTTTTAACATTCATTTAGATTTTTAATTGAATTAAATCTAAAAACTAAGTCATTTCATGGGTGGCATAAGTATTTTGACAAAATTTCCTTTTTCATCTTAATTAACTAATTTGTTTTATACATTTATTTTAAATTGGAAATTAATAAAAAATATACCCTCCTTTGGTGTCTATGACCTTTTGCAGGCGATTCGGAACTGAATCGACCAAGGTTTGAAGGTATTTTAAGGGAATTTCTTTCCAATTCATTGTGACCTCAGTGACGGTTTCTGCTTTTGTCCTGGTCAGATCAGTGCTTCTTTCTCGCTTTATTAGGGACCACACATTTTCAATAATGTTTAAATCAGGACTTTGTGGCGGCCAATCGATAGTTTCCACCCCGACATCTCTTAAAAACCTAGTAATCATTCTGGCCTTATGGCAAGGGGCGTTGTCCTGTTGGAGAATAAATTCTTTTCCTATTAATCTGTCGCCGGAGGGAAACGCATAATCGTTTAAGGTTTCTAAATATCGATCCTGGTTCATGGATCCGACTATGGGAACCAAGTCTCCCACACCATTATATGAAACTGAACCCCAGAACATTACGCTTCCACCCCCATGGCTTACTCTTTGACACACAGGAGCATTTTTTTTACGGTAATTCTTGTTAATTCTTACAAAAACTTTCTTTTGAGATGCGTGGAATTCAAAACTACTCTCATCCGTCCACAGGACATTACGCCAAAATGAAGCGGGCTTGGTGATGTATCTTTTCGCGAACTCCAAACGCTTTAGTTTATTTTTAGGGGTGATAAAAGGAATTGGCTTTGCAATATATGTTTTCATATCTGCTTCAATCAAACGCCTGCGTATTGTTCTCTCACTTATGGAAGTGGATGCAGTCTCATCCCACTCTAAGGACACAGCCTTTGGTGTTTTTAAAGGGTCCTTCTTAAAAGCACGGACGATAAGACGGTCTGCATCAGCTCCAGTCTTTCGATTTCTGCCTTTACGGCGAACATTGATCACATCATTAAATTGTTTATATTTATTGATTTGATAATAAATGGTCTGACGAGACAAGTTATATTCCTTAGCGATGTTTATTACGGAAACACCCAAGTTATATTTGATCACAATTTCTGATCTTATTTTGGTGCTCAGCTCAGATTTTTTAACCATTTTAAATATTAAAAAATCGACTTTATCCAATATTAATGAAAACTTGTAATAATATTCTTGAACAACACTTTCAGCTTGCCTAGAAACAACTAAATCACGCAATGACAAAATATATATGCCGCTGCAAAAATCGTTGCTTGCTGGCATTCTTATCAGCAGAACGAAAAAACAAAAGACAATTGACGAAATATTTTGCATATTTACAGTTATTAATTTGCACTTCTCTTTTATCATCATTTTCAGTTCGAACAATGCATCGGTACTTAGATCAAGAGTCTAATAGTCAAATGAATACTATGACAAAATATATATGCCGACCAGTGTACAATGCATACTTATCTGAGACGCATGAGTTTATTAAACACTAATTGCCCAGAGTAACGGGTACTACGAAGTCGGACAGGGCCGACTTTAACTTACGCTCTCGTTCTTTCAAAGGGCATAGCCGAATAAGCCGGGGAAAAGTGCCACAGGTGATTTTTTAATATTTTGAATCAGGGATTGTAGCTATTATCTTGGAGGGTATGGACATCAAATTTCAAGTCAATAGGTCTATTGGTTGACGAGTTATATTCAGAAATACTGAAACATAAATAATAAAATATCTGGTCCTATATCCCGTTTTATCTTGCAACGTTGACTGAAAATTAATAAGATTTACTTACTTATCCAATACAAAATTCATGAATTTGTACTCCCATTTCTTTGGTCCAAAAAAACGTGGTCAAAGTTTTTGCTTTCAGTGGATATGTCTTTAAAATTAGTTAGAAAACGTGGTGCAAGGGTATACAAACTTCGGTCGAGCCGAAGTTAACTTTCCTCAATCTTTTTGTACTTTTATTCTCTGTACCGGAGGTCACAAGGTATAATAAGTTTGAGCAAAAGTATGTAACAGCCAGATGGGTAGATGGGTAGCTGGGTAGTGTGGCACTTGAGGCCACAATTTCGTGAGCTGACCCATTAAGTTTTTATATAAAGTCTTGCGGTATTTCCGCAAGCTTGTCTTTGCAAGCGCGTAGTTCTAGTTGTTTTCGTCGCATCGGTTCACGCTAGAGCTTTTTGGAAAGCTCTTTTCACGCGCTTACACGGACAGAAATAGGTGGTAATCACTTGGTGCGAGATCCGGACTATACGGTGGATGCAAAAGAACCTCCCATCCGAGCTCCCGGAGCTTCTGGCGCGTCACCAAAGATGTGTGTGGCCTGGCGTTGTCCTGATGGAAGACAATTCGGCCTCTGTTGATCAAAGATGGCCTCTTCTGCATGAGTGCTGCATTCAAGCGGTCCAGTTGTTGGCAGTACAGGTCCGAATTGAGCGTTTGGCCATAGGGGAGCAGCTCATAGTGGATGATTCCCTGCCAATCCCACCAAACACAAAGAAGAACCTTCCTGGCCGTCAATCCAGGCTTGGCCACCGTCTGGGCAGCTTCGCCGCTTTTCGACCACGATCGTTTGCGCTTCACGTTGTCGTAAGTGACCCACTTTTCATCGCCAGTCACCATCCGCTTCAAAAACGGGTCGATTTTGTTGCGATTCAGAAGCGATTCGTATGCATCCATACGGGCCAAAATGTTTTTTTGCGTCAAGTCGTGTGGCACCCGTACATCGAGCTTCTTTTTGAATCCAAGCTTCTTCAAATGGTTTATAACGGTTTGATGACTCATGCCCAGCTCTTGGCCGATGCTACGGCTGCTACTATGCCGGTCTCTTTCGATCAATTCAGCGATTTTATCGCAATTTTCGACGACAGGCCTTCCGGACCGTGGCGCATCTTCGATCACCTCTGCACCAGAACGAAAACGTTGAAGCCATCGTTGTGCGGTGGAAATGGAAACTGTATCGGGTCCATAAACTGCACAAATTTTATTGGCAGCATGAGATGCATTTTTGCCTTTATCGTAGTAGTACTGTAAAATATGCCGCATTTTCTCTTTATTTTGCTCCATGTTTGCGACGCTATAACTCACGAACGACTAAAAACAAACAACAATAAATCAAACACGTGTTAGCGCGTGAAAAGAGCTTTCTAAAAAGCTCTAGCGTGAACCGATGTGACGAATACAACTAGAACAACTCGCTTGCAAAGACAAGCTTGCGGAAATACCGCAAGACTTTTGACAACCTTATATTTTAGTTCAGCATCAACTACCGAGTCGATATAGCCATGTCCACAAGACGACGAAATCCTTTTATAAATTAATGGAAGAGGCGGAAGCCAGGTCATGCGCCATTGATCGAAACCATGGATATTATTATTGCGCAATATCATCTGGAAAATTTTAACTAAAATGACATGCCATTGCAGTGATTAAGATTAAGACATCGAGTGGTGGGTCAGTGGTCGTTTTTGCTTGATGCCATGGCTCAATCGCACCAACTGTAGGAATAGCTGGCTGCAATGGTTTCATTAAAGTCGATCCCACCAATTGCTTTCCCTAGAAGATCCTGGTCTTCAGTGGGAACAGGGTAGAAAAAGGTTACAACAAACAGCTGAAATTATATGCCAAAATATGTACCGATGTGTGTAAGCTGAGTTGAATTTTGCATTTGCATTTTTACACTCGTGACGCCTCCATCGTGCATGATTCGTGAGTGACACAAAATCTCTAAAAGTTTACATGCATATCGTGACGGAATGGGATAGTTGATAGATGATACTTCTGTACACCCAATAAAAAATATAGTTTTAGTTTAGAATCATTGAACCCAATGATATTTACGGGTGGTCAAAGAACAATATGATTAACTCCTTGTGATGGCTACTCTAAAATAGAAAAAATGGACACTACAATTTTTAAAAGAACCCTAAAGATCACCTCAACTCAAAGTTAACTTGACTTGAATTGACTTAGCTTGACCATCTTGCGCAAAATATTTAAATAGATTTGAAATTCTACCAATATATTGTACAACCTTTCAGTGTCTTCTACCCATGAGCAATTATATACCGCACAAACCGAATTTAAAATGACCAAATAATATTTCTTGGGAAGCCACAAAGTCTTCTCATAAAATCAACATAGCTTCTAATAATTCGGCTATGGAACAATGAATGAGACCTGATTCCAGGGTTTGCTACCAACAATCATTTATATGGATCTAGTTATTTAGACCGCCTTTGTGAAATTTCATTTCAACCCAAGTGATGCCTGCGCCTGCATTGATGTAACTTTTGGCAAATCCTATTTCATTATTTAGAGTCGGATTTAAAATATACCGGTACATTGCGAAATATGTAGATTTTCAATGTGTTGTGCCAGCTGGGGAACATCTAATTTTGTGAAAAATGTCCTAAAATCTTACATTTTAATTAAAGCATGAATTTTGTTTTAATTTTATAGCCCTCATTTTCCTTACTGATTCGTTCCGTTGCCATTTCCAATGTTGCCTGCCTTTGTACAATAATCGTTATTTGTAGTATAAAGTGTATCAATCCGATCCTTTCCAGTCTCTTTCTAATATTAAATTGGCTCTCATTTGTCTTTGTCTAAACTGCTGCGTACTGCACATTGTATTGTCGATTGTTTCATGAATATTACCCTTGCATTTCTCTCTGCTGCTTCTATTTGGATTCAAGTTGACAGCCAAAGTAAATCCTTGGAAGACCCCAGCAGCACATCTGCCTCACATTACGATATTAAAATTAAAATAATTTAACTTATAATCCATCTACCCATTCTGCCATTTTTCTAGGTCGATGGTCGCCGCAGAAGGAGAAGAAATTAAATTAAGACAAAGAAAGGCAAACTAAGAAAATTTTGTACATACACAATTTATGCAAAATGTACTGATTAAATTAAAAAGCTCTATAAGATGTATAATACGTATGTATAAAAACGATAGCAGAAATAGAAAAACAAACGAATTGCAATAATTTTCATTACAAATTGTTAATAAGTGAGAAAGGCAGAACTTAAGCTAAATTAATACAATTTTTCAAATTTGTAATTCTCATTGATTATTCGTTAGACCTCAAAGCAAGCGGAAACTGTCTTCTTGACAGCATCTCGGGCATAGGGTATGTAAGAGAGGGAATACCAGGTCATGGCCAGGGATTGTATAATTATGAAAATCAGCGTGAGGCCAGCTTTTTTTAACTAAAAAACAGAACCAACAAAATAAAAAAAAAAAACCAAAAACGTAATGAAGTTTGTTCTACCATACCACAATTGCTGAGACAAAGGTCATGACTATGGCGACTATGACTATGCTGGTTGCTATCAAACGGGTCTCGGCAAACATTTTCTTCACCTGCTTAAATGGACCCATCAGGAAGCAAGTACTACACATTGGGAAGAAAACACAAAACATTAGTTCACATGGATGTACTAATCAACCTCTCCACCGCCGCTTACCTCGCCATGGAGACCAGATTGCCCAGCGTATAGAAAACCGCAAAGACTACTATACCGCGATGCAAGAACAGAGCGATCGAACCCAACAGCGACAGCAGTATACCCAAGACAAAGCAGATGCAGAAGGCTTTGATGCGCGTGGACCAGCTTAAGGTGGACATGTCATTCATCTATCAATTAAATACACAAAAAGAGTTATAAAGACCATAAACAAATAAGCCGTCACTGAGTCATTCCACACATGCAGCGGTAGCTACCGTGCTGTGTTGGGGGGGCGTAAACCAGTTATTCAATAATCATATCAATGAATGATTTAAACAACTACTATTTTTACTTGCTATTGTCATTTTTTGTTGTAGTTCACCTGCGTTATAATGCTGCTCTCTTCCTCTGGGGTAGGCTCATCGCCGCTCAGCACTCGCCGTAACTTGTCCATGGTAATGGTTATGCGTATGTCTAAAAAGTCGTTTGTTTAAGTTACAAACAAATATTCCTACTTAGTTTTTTGCTTTGTATGTTTTGCTTTAAACAAATGAAAGATCGGAGCGGAATGTGTGACAAGCTGTCTACAAAGTGCTTTACAACACTGGAACCTGTTGCTTTTGATATGTCAGTCAAAATAGCGTCGGTCAAATAGCGTCGAACTGGAATGTGAAACCAAAATTCTTTTGGCGGATTCTTCATTTCTAAACATGTCCTATCTGTAAAACTGAGATATGGCGTTTATTTTAAATTGCGGGGGTGGGAGGAGGCGTGGCATCACGCAGATAGCTGTGCGGCGATAATGCATGTGTTGCATTACCCGGAGGCGAGTGAGGCAACTTTTTATGCGGCTGCACGGCGCCAGTTGCCGATAAATAACTCTCGGAGCATTTTGCAATTTAATTTGGTTTTAAAAGTTAAGTAATTAGTATGATAATTAAAATATAAATAAATATTTTTGATCCACCGTTCGAATTGGACGCCAAATATTGACGCTATTTGACTTTTGAGTGCTCACTAAGATATGTGCTTTAACACCCAACGGCATAATTTAAACCGTGTCATAACACCACTGTTCCAGAACGTATGGTGAGTTTCTACTAGAGGCTGGCGCCTGTGACGTGATTTTGAATGTGGCAAGTGTGTCACAACGAATCACGACGCATATGTGAGCAAACATAGAATTTCGTGCGAGAGCATTTGTGATCTGTGCATGTTTCATGAGTGAAGAAGGGTCAAACAGTGTGAATATAAGTAATGCATTTTTGACAAAATGGTACGGTACGGTAATATGACAACAGCTTTTACTGGTAACTGGCAGCAAATCGGTTTTAAATTTTAATTATACATAGCAGAAAAAAAGACGAAATAAATAAAAACATTTTGAGAGGAAATGAAACTACCAAAAATATGATTTCTGGAGAAAACTTTTAGTTCCGAAAATTCCGACAAGCTGCATGCAAAGAAGAATGCCATTGGTGGGTCGAAAATATAGCCTTCAACAGCTGCAATTAATTGCCAATGATACGCGGCCGGTGGGTGTGTGCATGCATGCGTTTTTATCGAATGTGACGCTTTCTTACATGAGAGTGAGTAGATTTTATTCCGTAAATCGTTCGTGACGTGAAAGAAAATTCGCTCACGGGCACAGCTCTAGTTTCTAGTTAGCCGTTTTACAGCTAGATCACAGCTGTAGGTTCAAAATATGGTCACATCCCAGTCTTACTAACTTGGCCCAAATGCACTAACTGGTCAACTTACTTGGAAGTTACTCAAGGCAAGTCCAAGGAAAAAAAAACAAGAAGAATATTCATGTCTCAAAATCTAAGTGAATATTTCGCCAACGATCCACCCAGTTTTTTTGATGACCTGAACACAAATAAACAAAAGCCTAAAGAACAAGAACAGGACTTACATGCTGTCAACATGCTGGAGAGCACCTTCACAGGCAGTTTCCAACCTCCCGAACATGTGGAGAGCGCAGAGATGGAGGAGGACCACCTCAAAGTTAGCGACGAAGTAAGGAATCTGTGGGATAGCAAAGTGTCGGACAAACTTATAATGCCCGGAGTGCACATACAAAGCGATCTGGTGGGTGGTGCTCGCACAGACAATATGTATCTATTCGCTAATCCACTCTCACCTTTGACCAGCCCGATCCCATAGGCATAGCGGTTCGCCATCACCTGGGCGAAGCTGAACTGCAGCAACGTAAGATTCTTGGCGTGGAGGAGGTTACCCAAGATGAACGTGGGCTAAGAAGGCTTATTCAGGCGGGATGCTATCGTGCTGCTGTGAACTTGACAGGACGACTTTTAACTATCTACGGTCAGGGGTATGGACGCTCGGGCCAACCAGCCAAGCATTCGCCACACTCGCTGCAGTTGTGGTTCACTCGTCTAGCCTTGCTGGCCAAACTGGGAGAGTATGAGCTGCTGCAGACGGAGGCCGAAGCATTTGAGTTACTCCAGGGCCCAGATGTCTACTATGAATTCTATCCGGAGATGTACAATGGGAAAACCGGTTCCATAGCCAGTTTTTCCTTTCGTTTGCTTCTAGCTGAGTTGCCCATCTATTTGGGAAAGCCGCACATAGCCCTGGATAGATTGTCGGAACTGTTTGTCACCTGTAAAGAGATTAGGGAGCACTTTGTGAAGCTTCAGATTAAACAGGCAGAGGAGTTCTGGCTAAGACGTGGCGACAGGGTCTTGCATGCCATCATCAATTGCGCCCTGATGGTGAGAGTTTACGAGTTTAAACTTTGGATTAGTACTCATTCTAATTTGAAATAGATGAAAAAGTTTAGCATGATCGATGACATCATGGGGAGCATGCTGTTAACCCGCTCTATTCTGGGCAAAGACGAGCAGCGCGCCTTGTATTCCGCATGGGGGCGTATTTACCTGCAGGTTGGTGACATCTTCGGAGCCGAGCAAAAATTTGCCATATCCCGCAGGCTTAGAGAAATGTAAGGTTTTTGTTCTTCGGCCAGCTAATCAAAAATGTTTTGATTTTAACTTTAATTTTTTAGGAACACCACCCCAGATCTGCGTGACCTAGTGGACAAGGGCCTCATCGCAGTGGCCAAGAATGATTTTCCCGAGGCTTATTTAATTTTCCAAAAGGCTCTGCACTTGGACTCGGGGAATACCATGATTTTGAACAATATGGGCGTTTGTTTGCTCTATGCTGGCAAGCTAAAAGATGCAATCACTTTGTATGAGCGGGCCATTAATTTGAATCCCCAGAAATCGTTGAATGAGAGCTTATTGGTTAATTTGTCGACTTTATATGAGCTGGAGTCGAATAATTCCGGGGCTAAGAAGCTAAATTTGTTGCGTTTAATCAATAGGTTTAAGCCTGATCTCAATATAAGCATAGAAATCTGCCTTAAATTACAGGCAGCTAGTTAAAAGTTGTCAAACATTCCACTAAAATATTAAATAGCAATACAAATAATTCTCTGAAGCCTTCGATTCTAGCCAGTCGGATAATAGAACGTTAAAGTAAGTGTCATGTCTGAAATTTAATGTACATATTGAGTATTATTGAGTAAAAAAGTAAAAAAAAAAAAAAAACGGATTCTTAGAAGACTAGCAACTGCCCCACATGTGTCGGAGAAACCACCAATTTATTATACTGCCCGGTTGCACTCCGAGCGTCAACTTCAGTAGCCTCCACAGCCCACTATCGTAGTGACTCTCGCTTTGATTAAAACATTAATGATTAAAGCCTCCAGCGCATCACAAAATGCCCCCATTAAAGAACCCAAGGCATTGATTATGAGTTGCTTTTCAAATAGTGCCTTACATTTTATATTTATCAAAACTCACGCCCGTTAATCGTAGAATAAGAAGGGTATACTAAAGTCGTGTAACAGGCATAAGGAAACATATCCGATTTCATTAACAATATATATTCATGATCAGCATCAACAGCCGAGTCGATTAAGCCATGTCCGTCTGTCTGTCCGTCTGAATAAACACCTAGATCTCGATTTAAGCTAGTATTGTCTGCAGACAGATTAAGTTTGTGTGTAAGATTTTGCCAATCTAGGGTGACTTAAACAATTAATATTGACTTCAGAGCTGCAAACCAAAAAAAGTATTCGGATCTCCGGTACATTGGTTCGAACAAGTTAACGAATGGTTAAGGTTCGCAAATTTTAGGTTCGAGGTTTTTGGGAGAAGGTTTTGCTTCAAACCTTGGTTCAGTCCATGCTTTATACAACATTACTAATTTTTATCTTCTATGTGTTTTAAAAACAGCATTCGACCTAAATTGTATGGGAACCGAATGGTTTTTGGGTCGGAATTGGTTGGTAGAAAACATGGAAATATTCAATATATAATTTTCAGTTTGGTGAAATTCCATTTGGTGGTTTACACAGAAAAATAATACCAAATTAATGTTAGACTCATGCTTTTGAGAATGGTTCAGGAAGCTTTAGAGTCGATGAGATTTAAAAACAGAACTGTTATGGGTAGGGATTTGATAAGGAAATCTAATCGTTTTGCCAGATTTTTTTTCCACTCTCCTGCCTATTTTAGGAGTCAGGTGGTGCGCCAAATAACAGATGAAGTCGCCAGACAGAAGGCCAAATTTTGGTGACAGTTTTGTTGAAGCGAACCAAAATTTTGCGTTCGGAACAGGTTCGGGTTCAGCTTTAATTTCTAAAGAGGTTCGGTTCATAGTAAAATAAAACTCGGAATTCGGGGTTCGAACCGGTTCGGTTCAAAACTGGTTTGCAGCCCTGATTGACTTGAAATTTGGTATGGAAGCTTCTTTTCCTATATGAGCAACATCGGACCAAAACTACTCCCTCTCCCATACAACTTCCCATTTTTATACCCTTGCAAAGAAGCTTGCAACGCATAAAAATATTCATTTCCGACCCCATAAACTTTATATTTTCTTGATCAGAGCGACGAGTTGAGTCGATTGAACTTTGTCCGTCTGTTTCTACGCGAACTAGTCTCTCAGTTTTAAAGCTATCGAGCTGAAATTTTGCACAGAGTCTTCTTTTTGCTGCACACTACTAATATGTTGGAACCGACCGAATCGGATGACTATATCTCACAGCGCCCATAGGAACAATCGTCGGAAAACTAGTTTTAGTGAGAAAAACTTTTTCTTCTTAATGGAAACCACTCCAAACTTTGAAATCGTAAGTTATCTATATTTTTTTTTATAGTTCTACCAAGTTTTATTAAAATCGGACAGCTATATGGTATAGCAGCCATACAAAAGATAGGTCTGAAAAACATTCTTAGTTGGAAAAACTTATTTGTTTTTAATGGTAGCATCCTGCAATTTGTAATTGTTTCACATACTTTTACATAATTTTACAAATTTTTGGCCAAATTGGATGTCTATATTATATAGCTCCCATACGAACGATCGGTCGGAAAATGGTTAATCGAGTAAAACGAGAGCACTTGCAAGGGCATTAAAACTTCGGAACAGACGAAGTTAGCTTAGCTTTTTCGTTTTTTATCGGAATATTGTGTTAAGCGACGAAGCTTATTTTTGGTTGAATGGAACGTGAACGTGAACCATTTGATTTTTCAATACATCATTGTGTTCCACAAACCGCTTTCGACCAAAAAACAACCAGATTCGCATACGATTTGAGTAGTTCTTTGGTCGAAAGCTATTATTAGAACACAAAGGATTAAATTAAATTCGAAATTAAGGTAATATTTAGAATTTAAATGAATGTGTTGATGTATTAATTTGAGATATATTAAAATTATGCCCAAAATGGACTAAACCAAGGTTCGAAACCAAACCTTCTCCCAAAAACCTCAAACCTGAAATTTTTGAACCCTAGCCATTGGTAAATTTTTGTTTAGCCCCGTGATCCGGAAATCCGAAAAAATGCATGGGCTTACCCTCAAATAAAATTAAATATAGAGCTTACCTAGGTATAACAAGATTTTATTTTCTAAAGGCCCGGCCCGACGAAAAAAAGAGCGATTTTTAATCTAAGTAAGGTTAAAAAAGGAAATATAAATATTTGGCTCTACACAGAGGCGTAGGCAGGGGGTTAAACCCCCACATCTATAACCTCCCAGCCAGATCAATAATGCATATTGGATAATTTATGACCATACAGATGATCATCTCTTGTGGACTGCTTACCACAGTTTCACACAATTTAAATTCTTCTAATTTTCATTGCCACACTTGGCACAAGTTGGCTTTGCTTTTTCGTTCACACTCATTCTATAGGTATTACTTGGTGTCGTAGGATATTTTCTATTGAAATTAACAAACTGAGGGTAGAAAATCAAAAATTATGATTTAAATATTCTTACAATTTTATTCTTCGGACCACTACCATCACTTGATTCTATTGTACGCTGAAAGTTAATCCGCGCCTTGGTTGTCAGCTCACGGTTATTTATTCTTTGTTCCAAATTCCATCGTTTCGAACCACATTTGGCGAACACTGCAATTTCATCAGCCGCCTGTCACATCACATAATCCGACTCTCACATTGGGACTAGTAAGTTGTTTGCTGCATTTCCAAAAGATTTGATCAATTAAATCTAGAATTTAGCAATTTCAAGTTCCTAAAAAGATGCTAGCACGTGCGCTACGAGTGCGTCCCCTGATGCGAATGCGAGGCCTGGCCACTTCGGCAGTGTGGACACGTAACAGACCGAGCTCCGTGCTAAAGTGGTGGCTCAAACCAGAGCGGCTGAGTGGTGCCTGCTCAATGATGTCTGCTCCACGCTTTTATAGTCGCAAGCGCGATGAGTCCGAAGAAGACTTAATGACGGAGCAGGCGACAGAAGAATTGGCAGAAAGGGATGCGCAATTGCCGGCCACTGTGGCGGTGCCAGATGTGTGGCCGCACCTACCGCTGCTGGCAATGCGTCGAAATCCACTGTTTCCGCGTTTCATGAAGATTGTTGAGGTGCTTAAGAAGATGGGACTGGCGTGTGGTCAAAGCTTTAACTAAACTTTTTCCAATCCTCAGGTCACCAATCCGATTATTATGGATTTGTTACGGCGCAAGGTAAAGCTCAACCAGCCTTATGTGGGTGTGTTTCTTAAAAAGAACGATGGCGAGGAGGAGATAGTCCACAACCTGGATGAAGTGTACGGCCTTGGTACATTTGCCCAGATTCAGGAACTGCAGGATTTGGGTGATAAACTTCGCATGGTTGTGGTTGCTCATCGACGTATACGCATTACTGGGCAGGTCGTAGAGGATGTGCCGAAACCCAAGCCAGGTAAGCAGCCTTAACACGACCCAGGGACACAACTTGACACCAACTTTGTCTATTGCATCGTAGTGAAAATGACAACTTTGCATTATCCACTATTTAATATAAAATTACGCATCCCAGCTGAAGATCAGTCCACGGAGACGACCACTGAGAAGACTGTCCCAAATCAAGGACGTTTTTACCGCGGCAGTAAGGCACGCGGTCGTACGGCCCGTCGTTCAATTAACAAATTACAGGAAGCGGAGGAATTGGTACAGCAACAGACTCTTGAGTCACCTCTCGCAGCTGGAAAAGTGGAGAGCACAAGTGTACCCCAGTCCACGCAGGGGGAGCCAACAGCATCGGATGACAAGACAGCATCAGATGAGCAAACAGATACCTCAACTACGATTAAACCCACGCCTGTGCTCATTGTAGAGGTGGAGAATGTCAAGCAGCCCACCTATAAACAGACCGAAGAGGTCAAAGCTTTGACTCAGGAGATTATCAAGACTTTAAGGGATATTATTACCATGAATCCTTTGTATAGGTGAGGAAGTCCGCTTTATACCTACCGTAGGATAAAATGTTGACCGAAACGTTTGTGCTTTGCTTTCAGAGAGAGCCTACAGCAGATGCTACATCAGAACCAACGTGTTGTGGACAATCCCATTTATTTGTGCGACCTGGGCGCTTCACTTTCCGCTGGCGAACCTGGCGAGCTGCAGAAAATCTTAGAGGAAACTGATGTGAGTGTTTCTGAGGTCCTTTGTTTCTCCATTCATGACTCAAATATATTCATCGCTCCCCAAACAGATACCTCAACGGCTTCAACTTTCCTTGACCCTGCTTAAAAAGGAACTTGAGCTCTCTCGCCTTCAGCAGAAGATTGGTCGTGAGGTTGAGGAGAAGGTTAAGCAGCAGCATCGCAAATACATACTCCAGGAACAGCTTAAAGTCATCAAAAAAGAGTTGGGTATCGAAAAAGATGACAAGGATGCCATTGGAGAGAAATATCGCGAAAAACTCAAAGATAAAACGGTTCCCGAAAGCATCATGACTGTCATTGATGAAGAGTTGACCAAGCTCAACTTCCTAGAGAGTCACAGCTCCGAGTTTAAGTAAGTCTTTGCCAAGGTTTCACCCAAAAAAAGTAGTTGTATTAACCCTTTTTTTTAGTGTTACCCGCAACTACCTCGACTGGTTGACGTCGCTGCCCTGGGGCGTCATCAGCCCTGAGAATTTATGCCTGGAAAAGGCCACTGAGATCTTGGACAATGATCATTATGGCATGGAGGACATCAAAAAGCGTATACTGGAATTCATAGCAGTTAGTTCGCTAAAAGGCACCACTCAAGGCAAAATACTCTGCTTCCATGGACCACCCGGTGTGGGCAAGACCAGCATTGCCAGATCCATTGCTCGGGCACTAAATCGCGAATACTTTAGGTTCAGCGTGGGAGGCATGACAGATGTGGCAGAGATCAAGGGACACCGTCGCACTTATGTGGGGGCCATGCCGGGAAAATTGATTCAATGTCTTAAGAAAACGAAGACAGAGAATCCCTTGGTTCTCATTGATGAGGTTGACAAAATTGGCAAGTGAGTGGGACGCGTTAAAACAAAATCGTTATTATGTCTAACCTGTCTCTACCTTCTTTTTGCAGAGGATACCAGGGCGATCCCAGCTCCGCTTTACTGGAACTTCTCGATCCCGAACAGAATGCCAATTTCCTGGATCATTATTTGGATGTGCCAGTGGATCTCTCTCGTGTGCTGTTTATTTGCACGGCCAATGTCATAGACACCATACCAGAACCTCTACGCGATCGCATGGAACTCATCGAAATGTCTGGCTATGTGGCTGAGGAGAAGGTGGCCATTGCACGCCAATACCTCATACCACAGGCTATGAATGATTGTGGCCTGAATGATCAGCAGATTAACATGACCGAAGATGCCTTGAATATGCTCATCCGCAGCTATTGCCGTGAGTCGGGAGTGCGGAATCTCCAGAAGCAAATCGAAAAAGTCATACGTAAGGTGGCCTTTCGGCTGGTCAAAAAGGAGGGAGAACATTTTCCCGTCAGCGCCGATAATTTGACTACATTCCTGGGAAAGCAAATCTTTAGCTCGGATCGTATGTATGCCACCACTCCAGCTGGTGTAGTCATGGGCTTGGCTTGGACCGCCATGGGTGGTTCCTCGTTGTATATTGAGACATCGCGCCGGCATATACGCAAGGCGGAGAAAAAGGAGGACGCTGGTGGAGCAGGCACTTTGCATATCACGGGTAACTTGGGCGATGTGATGAAGGAATCGGCACAAATTGCTCTGACAGTGGCTCGTAACTTTTTGCATACTCTGGAGCCACAAAATAATTTCCTTGAACAGGAGTAAGTTCACACCACAGAGGGGAATTCTATATATATTCCTAATTTGTTTATCAATTTTTATAGACACATACATCTGCATGTGCCAGAGGGAGCCACCCCAAAGGATGGCCCCAGTGCAGGAGTTACTATCATAACCGCCTTAGTATCTCTGGCAACGGGGAAGGCCGTGCGTCAGGATGTGGCCATGACTGGTGAGGTATCGCTTAAGGGCAAGGTTTTGACTGTAGGCGGAATCAAGGAAAAGACCATAGCTGTGAGTAGTACCAGAGACACTGAAAATATTAGTTATGGCTTATTTTATTTTTATTTTTTGGATATTTGACACACTTAAGGATCCTGTTTTCGATATTAGTCAAAGTAGTCAAGGATTGATTCAGTAATCAACAAATCAAAAAATATTTTCTAAATACTCGTACATGCTCAGACCCATCAAGCTATGAGAATGAAGACAAGATTAAAACCGAATAGGTTACTTATGTCTGGGGTAAAACGGACAACTGATTTGCATTCAGCGCCTAAAACGAACATGTTCGTGCGAACACTCGTAAGAAAGAAACATTTCAATCTTTCGTAGAAAATTCGACAATCAAACTCGTCGGAGAATGGCCTATTTTAGGGTATGATCACGATCTCTGGCCAATTGACAGATTTGGTTGTGTTATCTGGCAGCCTGTATAGACTGATTCAAGGGGGTAAGCCGAACTCCTCTCAATCTCTTGGCTTGTGTGATATTACATTTAAATAATTATAATGTACGAGTGAAAGAGCGCTAAAATTTAAAAAGAGTTTTTTCGATCGACCGACGGCATCCATTTTTACGAAATATTCCAAATATATTAGTGTAATTCCCTGTTGTGCCAGAGGTCGTAGGTTCGATCCCACCTCCGGACATCTAATGAATACATTTTTATACCCTTGTAGAGGGTATATTGAAATTGTCTAGATGTTTGTAACGCATAGAAGGAAGCATTTCCGACCACATAAAGTATAAATATACTTGATCAGCATGGCGAGCTGAGTCGATAAAGTCCGTCTGTTTCTATGCTATCTCCTCCGTCAGTTTTAAAGCTATCCAACATTGCACGAAGTCTTCTGGTACAAATACGCTGCACATTTGTCGCAACCGGCATCCGGCCGTATGACTATAAAATATAAACTAGTTTTAGTGAGAAAAACTTTTTTGTTTTCAAAGACAACTCCTCCAAACTATGTATTTCTTAGTTTGCTATGCTTTTCCAAAATTCCACTAAGTTTGGTCGGACATCTATATAGTACAGCTGTCATGCAAAACTAAAGTCAGAAAAGTAGTCTTTGAGAGAAAAACTGGTTGGTTTTCAGTGGATATGTCCTTCAAATTAGTTAAAAAAACGTGCTGCAAAAGTATACAAGCTTCGGCCTAGCCGAAGATAACTTTCTTCTGTTTTTATACCCTGTTCCCATTGAAAATGGGAAAAGGGGGATCATGAAGTTGTGCGAATGTATGTAACAGGGAGAAGGAAACATTTCCGACCCCATAAAGTATATATATTCTTGATCAGCGTGAACAGCCGAGTCGATATAGTCCGTCCCTCTGTATAAACGCGTCGATCTCCGAGACTATAAGAGATAGAGCCACGCATGAAGGTAGATGCATGCCGAACGCAGATCAAGTTTGTTTCAGATTTGAAAAATTCCCCCTTGCTTAACCTAAAACACAGTCAGATCCACAATTTTTAAGTTAGTGTTAGTTTTCAAGTTTCGTGGTTTAGTATACATCAAGCTTGGCCCAATATCTATCTAATCTAAAAAGTACAATCAGATCGGACAAAAAACACCGGAGTTATAAGCGAAACAATTGAGCTTGACGTTAGTTAGGTCTAAAGACGCTGAAATTACTAAATAATGTAGCCTACTTCCAGGATGAGCCTTTAATAGTAGTTAGACAAACAAAAATTCAAAAACAAATAAATGAAAACAAATGAACAGGGTATCTTGTAGTCGGGGCACTCGACTGCAGCGCCCTTACTTGTCTTCTTTACAAACTTATACACTCGGTTACTTCCACCAGTTGTTTGCTCCAGCTGTGAAGTAATCAGCTATGATTCGGCGTAGGTCCCTGTCTCTTGTTTGAAAATAAGAAGCACAAATGCCAAGAGATTGAAAGAAGCTCGACTTTGGTCCTGTTGGGGCTCTGGCTCTGTATAGTCAATAGACCTTTTTTGTTTTTTAAAAGAATTTTTCACTTCGATAGCTTCAAAACTGAGGGACTACTTTGCGTAGAAACAGACAGACGAACGGAAAAAAACTCAATCGATCAATGAGCCTAATCGACCTGATCAAGAATATAAATGTACTTTACGTGGCCGGAGATGATTCCTTATGTGCGTTCCAATCAAAAGTATTATGAACAATTGTAACTCGGTACCGTCTGCCGATTATATGAAAAGGAAGTGGCTGCGCCAGCTGACTTGTATCAGGCAAACCAGCAAATCACTGAGCTGAGTAGTTCATGTGACTTCTTAGACGTCTGTTTATTACACGGGGTGACAGAAACTCGGACGAAAGCTTAGCTAAGAGTTTAGGTCGTGTAAATGGCTTGGATCTTAATGGACAGAAATAAGTAAAATGTTGCAGAATTTGTTGTGCTTTTTTTAATGAAAGCAAGATTGATGTTAAGATTACGGTGGTGAAGGGAAAAAATATGCATGGCTTTTATGATGACTTGATAGATCACAATTGAAGACGGGTGAGGAGGAGGCTTCCAATTAACCAATAGAAGCAGAAGCTCCATCATCTAGTACATATTAGTGTCTTTGCTTAAACCAAATTTAAATCCAAATCGATGGCAATCCCCTAACACTAATTAACTCCGTTTCTAGGCTCGTCGCAGTGGTGTCACCTGTCTTATCCTGCCAGTGGACAATAAAAAAGATTTTGAAGAGCTTCCCAGTTTCATTACGGAAGGCCTGGAGGTTCATTTTGCCACCAATTACGAGGATGTCTATAAAATTGCCTTCGGTGAGACCCCACAAATTGACACAGCAGAGACAACGCCGGAGAAAATCTCCGCCACAGCCGCACATTAATCATAATTATTTGGGGGTTTCTAAATGGGTTTCCCCTTTGGGAGGGGAGTTAATCTTTAGTGTATATATATTTTAGACCAAAGCATTTTGTTGCCTATTAAATTTGAATGTAACGACCAGTATTTGTCTATATATCGGCATTAGATATAATCCAGTCCAGGTACCGATCGACACGTGTGTACATGCCGGGGCGGCGAGGTTCGCCACAGCGTACGCCCCAGGAAACAATTCCAATGGTGACCCAACGCTCATTGGGCAATTGTACGAGCAGCGGACCACCACTGTCGCCCTGACACGAATCCTGACCACCTTCCGGCTGACCGGCACATATCACAGTATCCGGAATGCGTTCCACCATGGCAGCTTTGCAGTCTGATTGCTTCCACACAGGTAAATCCACCTAACAGAACAGGTACAAGTTAAGGAGATGAAAATAGAAGAAGCTTCCTCAGCTACTTGCCTCCATCAGCGTGCTTGAGTGGGGACCGCCAAATTTCTGGGTGCCCCAACCTGTCACAATGCCACTTCTGCCCGTCCAATCCTCATTCAATGGTGGCATGCAAATTGGCCAGATGTAAGTATTAAACAAGGTGGGCCTATCAATTCTGATCAGACCGATGTCATGCTCGAAAGTCAGTGGATCATAGTCCACATGGGTTACCATATTCCCAATACGGAAATCTCGGGCTCTCGTCTCATTCAGAAGATGCGTGTTGTACTCGCCCAGTCTTACAAACATCTCGCTGCGGCTCAACTTGTGCAGGCAATGCGCGGCCGTGAGGACATGACGATCTGTGATAAGTACACCGCCGCACCACACATAGGGTAGGCCATCTCTTAGCAGGGCGGCCATCCAGGGCCACTCCTCGGCTGGACGTCCGCCGGTGACTCGTGGGAATTGACGCGTAGTAATGCCGCAACCCCGTTGCTCTGGTCGATTGACTATGCGGGGTTGATCATCTGCGGAGCCGACGAATTGTGGGCTAAAGCGAGAGCTACTCGCCTGCTCTGTGCAGCAAATTCCAATGGAGCTGGAAAGACAATGATGAGTGAAAGGCAGATAAAGATAGGAATGGATAAACCTCTTTTCAATAATGCACAGTTGCGAGACCAGACGCCAGACATCTTCCTTCAGCTCTGGCATGCGACAGTAGATGATATGACGACAGCGTCCGGTTTCACCCAAGGATGTGCGGCAGGGACCATAGTCTTTGTTCTCCTGGGAAGTGAACCAAAAAATTGGAAGGAATGGTAAATGTCTATTATTTATTTGTTTATTTACTGTATAAATGTGCGCTTCCATTTGTTACTTTATTTGTAAGAGTTAAATTAAACTAAAATTATAAAAACAAAAACAAAACTTTGCTAGGCCAACTTGGTCCTGTGCATTGTTGTATACATTTAGGTCTAAATAAACATTAGGTGCATCTCCGATCCCATTGGGTATGTAAATCATGAACGTCTGTTTGTCTATTTAAACGCACAATTCTAAGCGATGGTGAGAGCAAGTGGATCGAAGTGATTCTTATACATGCAAGAAGAAGCCTCGATATTTAAAAAGTAATTTCTTATATCACACAATTTCCTTGTTTCATTCCATTTAGACATATTTATTGATCGGCTCAGCAAGTTTGGTTAATATAAGACGAATATAAGATCGATCAATCTATAAGAAAAAGAAAGTGCGGTGCTTTCGACTTATAGATATTGAAAGCTAATCAATGGACAAAATGGTTGAAAAAGTTGTTTTTAAGTCTGTTAAATAAACAGATGGCCGTGGAATGATTTGTTCACGTTAATTTATTAAGGGTTATGGTCCACCAAGTGTTTTTATAACCCCGGAAAATTGGACTGATTTGTGTAACGCCCAGGAAGAAACAGTTTTGCTTTCCAACCAAAAAGTATACTTAGTAAGTAAGCTTAGCTATGTTCCTATTTTTATAGGTATTTTTGCTAATCGTTTCACGAATTCTTAAAAGCCATATACAAGGGATGTTCAATTGTAGGAACCGGCCAGACAAGATGTCTTAGTATTTTAATATAGGTATATTCATAATGGCGCAAGTGACCGTCCTACGCATTTGAATCGAAAAAAAATCGAAATGAAATATGTTTTTTCAGCTGCTTCCTTAACTTAAAGCTCTTTCGAAAGGGAAAAAGTAGATCATGAAGTTGTGCGAATGTAATGTAACAGGGGGAAGGAAACATTTTCGACCCCATAAAGTATATATATTCTTGATCAGCAAGAACAGCCGAGTCGATATAGCCATGTCCATCTGTCCGTTCGTCTGTCTGTGTGAACGCGGAGGAAGCCGCCAATTTTTGCATGAGGGTAGGTAAATACCATACGCAGATCAAATTTGGTTCAGATTTGGAAAGTTTCCTATTTGTCACTTGATTAATTTATTTGTGAGTAACAAGTATCACTTGCAAGATCGTAGAATTTTGTATGGTATTTATCTGAAATGAAGTCATCTTATGCTAGAATTCCAAAATATTCAGCAATTTTGCGTTTCCCAATTTCAGAAAATCTACTTTAAGTTCTGGTTATGTGTGACAGACAATACAGAAGAAATATGAAAAAACATTTCGAAAGAAAATGAATGTATTAAATTGGTGAAACCACAAATATTTAATTTCTATATGAGTCATAATTTTTCGAATTATAGCTAAAATTGAAAAATTCTACTTGAATAAAGCACTGATTTATATGCTAAAACCGAACCGGCGATTTAAAAACTCCATGAACCACTTAACCAAACCTTTGCTGAGTTCCGATCAGTTTGCATCATTGGTGTTAACACGATTCGAGTTTGATCGAAATCAAATAAATATGAATATATGCACATTCTAAATATCAATCGTATTTTGGTGTGACGCACGGGAGGCGGCATCTTTTGGTCAGCTTGGGAACTCACCCAGCTAGCTTTGTTCAATTCAAAATTAAAATTGGTTTAAGAATATAAATAGAAAGCTCTATTAACATCGTATAAGCAAACTGCAGGGTATCAATACTTTGGCAATGCTTAATTTAGTTTTCCTTCATTGTTCGTCGTTGATTTAGATGCGGATCGTGTGCGCATACTAAACAGACAATAACCGAAAGAAATTCTGTAGCATTTAACACTGGCACTCACCAGCAATTGGGAACCAGTCGAGGCTGGAGCTTGTCTTTTGTTCAAATGATGACGTGCTAGAAAACTGGAGACTCCTTCAGTTTGTCCACTCTGATTCCGCTTTAGGTACTCCTTGTTTTCCGCTTCGCCCCATTGGAACTCATCATTGTCGCTGAGTTCAAGCAGATCTGAAAGAAAATCTCTACATTTTTAAGTATACTGTCCATCCAAGCTTATCAGCCCTCTCTTGGCTTGTGGTTTGGTTAAGCTTGACTTACCTATAAAATCTTCGGAATAGCTTTTGGACAGCACCTGCCCACCACACAGGCTTAAAAGTGCCCACACCAGAACCACAGAAAACCACTTCATTGTGTAGACTAAATTTGATATATTCTCGTATATATTTATCGCTTGACGCTTCCGTTGTACTTCTCCGTCAAGCAACTGTTTCGATAGTGAGCCCAGCCAGCCGAGCTCTCTCAGCTTACACAGTTCGCCTTGGACTTGAGTGCGAGCTGGTTTGAGGCGTTGACACTTATTTTTTTTTGGGTTTTCCTTGATTATCGAGGCACTCGCCGGGCACTTTTAATACGAGGCTTGTTCAGTACGAGCTTCTTATATAACTTTTATAATTTCTCTTATCTTTTGAATTGGCAAAATGCTGGTCCCCTTTAATGTTTATGAGCTTAAGCTGCATTTTAAAACTGAATATTTCGTTATTTATCTCAAATGTTGCCAAAACAGCCCAGCTACATGCTGCCATCGCCTGGCTTGTCTATATTTTACACAAATGTTGCTTGGCAGCCGCGTAACACTTTGGCAACATCTTTGGGCATTGTTCGAGCTGGAAACGTGATGTGCATTGCTAATGATGCGGTTCGGTGGGTTTTAATTCCATAGAAGTAACATTAACCAAATACAATGACTTTATAAATAGTTGTGCGGCATATATATATATTCTATATTTAATTGCCTTTTGACGGCTGCCAATCAAAAGAAGCATACAAAAATAATAAATAAATCTCTCGTAATGCCTAAACCGGTTTTGGCACGATGCTGAGATTTGTCGGGTGGGTTGCAGTATTATTAGTTCTTGACAAAGATGTCTCTATCAATATTCTTCAAATTAAATGTTTGTTTGGTGGACTGGTAAAGCTACATTTCTAACAAAATTAAGGATCTAACATGAACTACTGCACAATTCGGGGTCGTCCAGTAGAGGTCGTCCAGTTGCCGAAATTAAAACCTGGTCTCAATATGTCGTATAACTATAATTCGTCATAATTCATTGAATAATGGGGAAGGTATTTGCCGCTGAAAACGTAGATTTTTATACTCTGTACCGTAGGTACATAGAGTATTATAAGTTCGTGCAAAAGTATGTAACATCCAGAAGGAAGCATCTCCGACCCCATAAAGTATATATATTCTTGATCAGCATCAACAGCCGAGTCGATATAGCCGTGTCCGTCTGTCCGTCCGTCCGTCTGTCTGTGTGTCCGTATGAACGCACAGATCTCCGAGATGGTAAGAGATAGAGGTTTGACATGTATGGGACATACGCTTCTTATGTATGCAGGCATTTCAATTTTGGCCACGCCCCCTCCCGCCCCCGCAGTTTAAAAAACGTCATATCTCCCACAGTTTTGAAGATAGATGGCTTCTTTCTTTTGGACATATTTAGTTATTAGGATAACTTATCGATCCGCCAAAGGAATGAAGAAGATCGGATGGTGAAGACTCCAAAGACTGTTCGCTGCAGCAGCGCAGAAGCAGCGCTGCTTTCAGCTACTACTGCAGCATCAAAATTTATGCTGAGCGTATAATTTCGTTGGTACAGAGTATGCTATAGTCGGGCTTGACCGACTTTCTTTCTTGTTTCACCTTGAGAAATATCGTAGCATTGGAGATCTTCTTAAATGATAGTATTCAGATTTAGACTCCTAAGTATGCAAGACGTGGACATCTGTTATCCAAGCCAAGTAGATTTCATTCGAATGGATTTCAATTAATACCCCTGGAGAAGAACCGAACCGGATTTTTCGAGAAAGTGGTCCGGCTCGGGTACATGGTTGAGAAGTAAAAAATATAAGATGCCTGGTTTATGGGCCAGTTTGCGAACATCAAAATATACGAACCGAACCGGTCTCAGGGGTTCGGTTCCGGACCGGATTTCAGCATTGATTTCGATAGGTCAAATATACATTTCGTAAGTTGACTTTGCGCGGCAATTTCAACCTCTGGCCACGCCCCCTCCTGCTCCCCCAATTTGGAAAAATATTCATAATATTGCACGCAGTTTTTTAGATAGATGGTTCGTACCTTATAGTCATATTTAGTAATTAGGATAACTTATCGATCCGCTAAAGGAATGATGAAGATCGGATGAACGGTTGTCAAAATTTAAATTTAAAATTTTAACTTATAATTTCTTTGATACAGAGTATGTTATAGTCGTTCTTGGCTGACTTTCTTTCTTGTTTTACACATGACTGCCTGGGAAAACGTTTGCTTTAAAAGGTGAAAAGTGTTTAAAAGGAAAATTTAGTAAGTAGCGCATTACAATAAATTACCTTTAATAATTGGCATATTAAAGCGACCACATTGTTTCAAAAAACAAGATAAGATAAACATAAAGTATACACTTGCAAAGAGCATTATAATTGTTTGCAAGATCGGGCTTGACCGATTTCATCGATACCGATTCTATCGATTTTAGCGACGATTTTTGGCTTCATGAAATAGAAAATGCGTAGGATACTAAAAAGTATGAATTTTCAAAAAAGGATGGCACTCAGAGTGTGTTTGCCTGCCGCCACATGAACTCCACCTACTCCAACTGAGCGAAACACCTTGACAATGTCAAACATCATTACACTTTATTGCTGATAATTTGTTATTAACTAACATACGACAGTTCATTTGTCACAATCTTGAATCATTTGAAAGCAACAAACCCATAGATAACAACTTAAACCGGAATATGCCTTTCGGATTGCTTACAAAATCTGTATACAGAAGCAGTTATGAAAATGAAATTAACAATTTGGGATTTGGTGTAGATAGTTCTTAGATCTCTCAAAAAGGGCCTCACAAAAATACATCTGTATATACGTAGAGCGTTTGTGGTTTGGTTTACTTTGCTTTGGTGGAAACCTGTGCGGCATATTAAAAAGTTGTACGTTTTGTGTACAAATAACTAAAAGTCTACACATGTTTGTATATATATAGTTGTTACATTTGTTTTGCTATATATAAAATCAGTACACATTTATGTATATATAATAATGAACCTTTGTTAATTTTGGTTTAGTTTGTTTCGCTTTTTTTCCATTTAACTACCACTACACACAGTATACATTTATATAATATAATAGGGGTATATAGATATAATTATGATTAGGTGGAGTTGTTTTTATAGTCCTTGATAAAGTTTAAGAGTTTGATTGTGTTGTGCGTGGAGAATTGAGTAGTTTTTGAGATGACATTTAAAGGTAGTTTTTCTAGCCTAAAAGTTACTTGTGCATTTTTTCATGTTTGGGATCACATTTAGGTTTACCAAATTATAAAGTAAATTTTTTGATACATATTTTTTTATGAGCAGCTTAAGCTTCTACATTTTGATAGATACATGTGTATTTGATATTGATAGGGGGTTTCCAGGGAAGACTTTAAATTGGGTGTGCTTTGAAATTATTTTGAGCAAAACTATAGAAAAGTCTTACAATGCATTATGTGGAAATAATAATCTAAAAAACATCAGGGGCGAATTAAAATGGTTAAATTATTTGTATTCTATATGAGGTGACTTCAAATAAAGCTTAAAGTTTGGAAGTTGTGTAGTAAAATTTGTAGTTTTCGCTTTTAAATTGACACACAAACAGACAGAGACAGAACTTTCGGCTCTAAAATATTTCAAAAATCTAGAAAATCGTGTTATTAAACTCGTGTTATTAGACTCGGTTTACATATTGAAACATCTCAGAAAAGAAAACAGCTATTGAAGTATTCAAACCGATTTTGGAATTTCGGGTCCCTTGAACTGGAACTGGAGACCTTTAAAATATGAGAACATTAGCATTTCATAACATTTAGCTATGATACAAATCGAAAATCTTATCGAGCCTTAGTTGCGAAAATAAAGTAACCCCCAATAGATAAAAGATTTTCCTTTCAGTGGGGAGCGCGGCTTACTTGAATATCGATACCAAGACGCTTAAGCTATTTTCGCTGTTAGGACGTCAATTTTGAAACAATTACTTTTGATTGTCGTAGTTTCCAAATCTCCCCATTTTCTAAAATTACATTGGTTCTTACACTTACAATCTAAAGTAAGTCTAAATCTTTTTCAGTATTTATAAGGATTGCAACCTTGAATCACTTCCAAGTTATATCGTTCTTTTGATATTATAAAAGACATCGTTTTGCTAAACTGTACTAGACTCAAATATTAAATACTACACAACTTCATAGAATATTTGTTGGCACAAAGCGCGCCCCATCGTAGAAGCTATTTAATTATAGCCTCTGGAAATGTCTAACGATATTTTATCATCAAGGTTTAACCCAAAAACATAGAGGTGAGCCCCCTTTGAATATGTTGAACCTGGTTTCATTAGGTAAGCCTTGAAGATAAATATATATCCTGAAATCTTGGGAGTCACTTTGTAGAACCAAATCCAAACATTTTTTCAAATTATAGAACAAATATGATCAAAAATTATCCAAATTTCATAATAAACTAAGTGACTTCGCAGGTTTTAAGTGGCGGAAAATAGCGATTTTTTCATAAAAGTTTCAAGGAAACATAAACGAATCCAAAATAAAATATCTTCTTGAAAATTACTGGGAGAAGTTGCATTGCTATGAGAAGACTTTGCAAGCTTTAAGTCACATTTCTTACAAATATATAAAACTTGTTAAACTTATTTTACGTTTTCGAACTCTGTTTGAATGTTACATTTAAAAAACGTACAGCTTAGGATCGTCTTGGAGATGTATTACACGTCTATAGTCTGAAGTCCTTTCACAAAAAGGTTCCCCATGGCCTTAGCTCTAAGTATAAATGTTTTGTTTTGATTATAATTCCGCCTTCGTTTGGAGCTGCTTGCTCTTAGTCCACAAGTCGTACACCAGCCTCCACATCATCGGCCATGCTGACACCCTTGGACTTCTTTTTGCCGCCTTCCGCCGATGATTTCTTCTTGCTCAGGGCCAGGGTTTCCGGTTCGCCTGCACCGCCTCCACCAGCACTGCTGCTTCTCAGCTTAAATCGTGTTGTGGCTGCAGCCGCATTATTGTTGGCACAATTGCAAATGGCATCAAAGATGCGCACCACAAATCCTCGTGCGCGATTGACCACCTTGCCGTTCTTAAAATCTGGGATGGCGAAACCTAGAGAGATTAGTGGGTGCCATATTTAAAATACACAAAAAGAAGGGAAACGCAGCAAAAGGAAAAATCAGTGAGAGGGAAGGCGCAAAATCAAAGTGACACAAAATCAAAAATCAAAAACCTCACTTTCCAGTCATGCAACAAATTCAATTTAATTAACACTCTGCTTAATTGTTACCCCGCGTGGGAATGGGTGTGTCCCGGGCGAACCTATAAAGGCCCCCAGATCGAGTGCAGGTCAGGCATTTTGTTCAATATGAAGCATCAGGTGATGCTTCTGCTGTTGCTGCAGTTGTGCCTCCTTAACAGAATGTCGCTGGCTGTGAATATGCAACAGTTTATCCAATCCCTCGACATGATGCGCAACGGCTGTACACCCAAATTCAAAGTCCCATTGGATATATTGGATCGCATACGAGACGGTGACTTCGATTTGGAGCCCACACAGGATTTATTGGTAAATATAAAAGTAAAATGGATTTGTCGACTGTAAATAAATTGGATTTTTCTTCCCTGCTGCTATAGTGCTATACCAAATGCGTGGCTCAACTGGCAGGCACGGTGACCAAAAAAGGTGAATTCAGTGTGTCCAAAGCATTTGCCCAGATGCCCATCATTTTGCCACCCGAACTACAAGAGCCCGCCAAAGCAGCTTTAAACAGTTGCAAGGATGCGCGTAAGTAACGTCCGAAAGGGATCGAATGAGCGAGCATATATTTATACTGTACCTACTCTTCTTTCCAATCGAAGTCCGTCCGTAAGACTGTACAGATTTCATAGATGGCAAAAGGAAGATGGGTGGATTGTATTTGCCAAACATATTTACTCTCTCTCTCAAATGAAATCGATTAAATCATTTGGAGCGAGTTTTTGCAATTTTTATCAAAACTTCGGCATAAACAAGTTAGGCAAATCAAAACGGCTCGACGAGATTGAATATGTTAAATGATTTAGGAATGATTAGTGGGATAGTATAATAGTCCGTTAGGTTAGCTGAACTGAATGTGTTCTAGATGTTTCATTCTAAGAAATAAGAAAGCTTGGCAACATATTTAGTGTGAATTACTGATCCGAAACAAGTAGATTTTAATTTACACATCATTATTTTTTAATCCAAGAAGCCAAATATATTTGATATTCCTCAACAGAATTTAATGAATAAAAGCATAAATAGCTCTATTCAATGTTCATATTCAGCAAAATCTCTAGGTAAGGAGCAATAAAATAATGATTAAGTAACAATTGTAAAAACACTGAGCGACTTCCTTTTTACCTTTTTCCGAAAATCTCGGACTGCCTCAAAGTGCTAATCTATTAATGTATTGGAGAAACTATCATTGTTAAGGACTAAATATGCCGTATTTGTTGTGATAGTTGTTCCTGGAACTCAAGTATCAGTCGAGCGCTCTTTGTATGCCCTGTCCCATTGAAAAATGGAGGGATTTATTTTTAAGATCTTAGAAATTCACCCTAAAGTAATTTTTATACCCTTGCAGAGGGTAAAATGAAATTGTCCAGATGTTTGTAACGCATAGAAGAAAGCATTTCCGACCAAATCAAGTATATATATTCTTGATCAGCATGACGAGCTCAATCGATATAGCCATGTCCGTCTGTCAGTTTTAGAGCTATCGCGACCAAACTTTGCACGAAGTCTTCTGCCGGCCGGATCGGATGACTATAAAATACAGCTGCCATAGGAACGATCGGTCGAAAAACTAGTTCTAGTAAGAAAAACTTTTTTGTTTTCAAAGAAAACGCCTCCAAACTTTGTATTTCTTAGTTTGCTATGCTTTTCCATGAAATCGGACATCTATATAGTATAGCTGTCATAGAAAAGCAGTGTCCGAAAAGTAGTCTTATTGAAAAAAACTTGTTTGTTTTCAGTGGATATGTCCTTCAAATTAAATTGAAAGCGTGCTGCAAGGGTTTAAAAACTTTGGCCGATCCGAAGTTAACTTTACTCTATTTTTTTATTCTTCATTTTAGGGAATTTTTTTGTTTTTTGACAGTCTTTCTTATATTTAGAAAGGACAACCCTATTTTTCTAAATCTTCTTTCTTAAATTTAGGGCAGATTTAACCTTGAATAAAGTTGAGAAATATATTGCACGGTGTCTTAAAATAGAGCGACTACCGTTAAATTTGAAGTCGTGAATTTAAAAAAAACTATTGGAAACAATTTCTATAATATATAAAAAATAGTTGTAGAACATCGCCCTAAAACTTAGAAAAATTTAAAAGAGACTTCAGTACTAATTCCCTGCATTCAGAGTATGTATGCAATTTTTACTAATTTGTATGCGTTTTTCAGAAAGAAAAGACATTGGTTGAACCAACGGAAAGATAATGTACAAAAATATAGAAGGACCATTTCATTTAAGAGAGGGGATTTCTACGCGTCTTGGTGTTGTCCCTTCCACTTCTCCCTTTACTGCCCTCACTTCATTTCCTGCCTAAAACTTAGAAAATATTTGCTTCTCTCTACAATCTAGAAAAGATTTTCTGGCGTGCTTCTTCATAATATATATAATATATTATATATTTATTATACACTACGAAACAATCCAAACAATTGACAGACAATCCAATCATTGCCTAAAACTATTTCAAATGTTTTTTAGTTATTCAAAATCGAAAGATATTTTTTTTATAGATCATAATATTTGGAAGTTCGAATGTGAAAACAGGTCGTTAAAAAATGGAAAAAAAAATTAATAAACCAAAAAAAGTCAATGTGGCTGTTGCCCGGCTCAAGTCAGGAATTGATTATCCTCTATATATTAATAAGCTAAGAAATATTCATACGAATGCAAATCCAATTGACAAGAAATTTTTGGCTGGATTGGCTGTTTGTTTGGGCGAGCCCAGTAACTCAATAATCAACACAAATCAACGAAGATTTTGTCCTTACGGCTTCCGGCGCGTCTCATCAGTAAAGTATATATACCATCAAGCCATTTGCAAATTCATATTGAAATAACCATCCTGAAATAATAAGGACTTGAGAACTGCAAGAATGCAAAACTCCTTCGTGCTATTAGGCTCCCTTTTTAGGATAGCCGAACGGTCTATTAAGGTAACTAAATCTTTGCTGTCTCCCTGCAATCATTTTGTCGTGTAACTTATTATTTCAAAATCTCTTTTGAAAATCTCTTTTTCAAGAAGATTGCAATCTAAAAATGAAACGACTGCAAAAACTGGAAATGATATTGAATATATCAAAATACAAGATGTATCATTCCTCAACTTACTTCTCAACCCTCCTGCAGTTTTCTGTATCTTCACCAAGTTTGAGACAAAACTGAAAAATTTAAATTATATATGAATTCAGTGGGGTTAGAACATGCGTCCTCAGCCTTCTAAGGCAACAAATTACAGCATCTCTTCGGCCGAAGTTTGTATACCCTTGCAGCACGTTTTTTTAACTAATTTGAGCGACATTTCCACTGAAACCAATCAAGTTTTTCTCACAGAGACTACTTTTCTGACTCTACTTTTTTATGACAGCTATAATATTATATAATATATACTGGGCATGTTCCGGTTATCAGTGAATCCATTTAGTGAATTCGAATTTATTACATGTGTAATTTTTTGGTGAACAATCAAGGTAATCTGTATCAAACCTTAAAATTTGCACTTCCTTTTAATAGGATGAACTCAAAATGAAAGGTTTTATGCCGATTTAATTTATCAATTTTATACAACAAACTAAGAAATGCAAAGTATGTAGGCGTTTGCTTTGAAAACATTAACTTTGTCTCACTAAAATCAGTTTTTCGACCTATCATTCCTATGGCAGCTATATGCTATGGTCATCCGATCCGGCTGGTTTCGATACTTGTACAGCGTATTTGTACTACAAGACTTCGTGCAAAGTTTGGTCGCGATAGCTTTCAAACTGACGGAGGAAATTGCATAGAAACAGACGGACATGGCTATAAAGACTCAGCTCGTCATATATATATACTTTATGTGGTGGGAAATGCTTCCTTCTATTCTTTCCCTACTCCTTATAATTCTAAAAATGAGATTGTTTCCATCTTTATCCAAGATTGTTGAATCTTGGTGTAAGATTTGCCCTGCTTTGTACATTTTTTTGTTCGACTTAGTTTTAACACTATAGTCTTTGTTTTAGATTGGCTTTTAGCTCAGTGTGTCGAATTTTTTTCGTACATTCGGCAAATTGACGGGGATATATCCCTCAGTTATCGTCCTGAGGGTAAGAATGCGATATTTTATTGGCTTTTATATTAAGAGTGCACGGAATTCGCATTTAAGAATTACATGTCGTCAGAACATTGCGATTTGCAAGAAATATATTGTTGAATTCTTTCATGTTGCACAACTTTTTGAACTTAAGGAAAAGAAGATAACGCCGATCTACAGAAACTACTCTTTAGTTTAAAAGTGCCAAGCTTTCTGGTATGAATTTTTAAATATAACAAGGAATTTGTTGATTGTTTAATAGGAATACCTCTTAGATTTTCATTTTAAACATATCGGTTTGCCTACCGATATTCCTTGACACCCAACTGAGATCTACGAATGGTTACAGCTCGGGCTCAAATTGTACTTATACTCCTTGTACTCGAATGGAGATTAAGTTAAGTTTTAATGTTTTTTAACACTAGTCAAGTTATGAGCAAAAGAAAGTTCGCTGCAGAAGCACGAATGGAATGAATGTTTTGGGATCTATGAACGACTTGCAATAGGCAATTGGCTCTTGGTTTCCCATTCCTTTCAACTACTATTGAAATCGACGCTGCGTGTACGACAAATTTAGACAATCAGATGTTCAGATGATCTTTTTGGTCCATTTTGCGTGTACCGATGTACAAAAGTGGCTTTTAGTATTTATTACTGAACTGCTTACAAGACTCTTTAAGCATTTTTCTACCACTTATGGTGGTCGGAGTCAAGTTGTCAAAATCTTATAAAATTTCAAAGGTTCTGCTTGGTGTACCAGGTAATCAGGAAAGCGTGGTTCGCCGGGTTCCTGGTCTAAATATTAAAATGAATTAAAACAAATGTAGAAATCCATACAAACAAATTCCTATAACATACAGAAAGAAAACTAATTTTGCTGGAAAAGTTGTTGATTCAAAGCTGGTTTTGAATTAAAAACTGACATTTCGCACTGTTTATGCCTCGAAAAGCAGGCCATTCAAATTATCCAAAAGCTTTTATTTTGAAATCTTCTGGGCCTTTAAGCGATTTCTTTATCTTAAACTCATCCATTTCTCATTGCTCTCGTCCACAGAAAAACCGTACAAGGATTCATGCGAGAAAGTCTACTATACAACCAAATGCATAGCGGACTTTGATCGTGCACACTTTAAATTTCCATAGCAAAAATAAGCCAATATTTAGATATAATCCTCATTGGAGCTATGTTGTAAGTACTTACTCGGACGCTTCTCCTTGCCCTGCAAAACATACGATATTAAATTTGTGTCCTCGGCCCAGGAATAAATCTGAGAACTAACCTGTTGCGAAGTGACTGATGCTTTTTGTGTCCCATGAACTTTTCTTTGGGCCTCCGATTCGGCTCGCTGTACCACCTCATCGAGCATGGCATTGAGAGCGGCCATATTCTGGGGATTTTGTTTGAATTCCTCTATGCGTGCATCCAGAGTTTGGGTCACAATTTCATCCGGTGAGGCGGGTTCGGGATCAGCGAATCGGGCATGCATTTTGTAACCTTTTATTCTTTAAAATTTGGTTGACACAAAATTCCTTTGTCCTCGCTAGTGGGTATGTACACAAGCTCTCTCCCCCAAAGTGAAGTGTGAAAAAAAATCGATAGCTCCCGAGCTGGCACATGCGTAATGCAGATGCGTGCGATAACACTTTGTTTTGGGGTAGGTTCATCTTTAATCCTTACAAAGAATACTTAAAAATCTATTCACCTAAACACTACTCCAAGTGGCTGAGGTCATCTAGTTCGGGGGGAGCTCTGACAATTTCGGATTCTATGATCAAAGATGTGGCGTCTAGATTGCTCTGAAAGTAGACAAAATCTTCAGATTTTCACTTCGGATGGGCATTTAGGGGGGGCCGGTAACACACACATTATCGTTGCTCCTGGAAGAGGAGGAGGACGAGGAGGTGGTAGTGGCAGTGATGGTGGTGGTGGAGGAGGCGGCTGCCGCTAAAAGACTGCCTCCAGAATTTGAGCTGGAGGCATTGGCTCCATTGGTGTGCGGGGAGCTGTCACGACGCACTATCTTTGAAGGCTGAGGCGACTGTTGTGTGACTATGACAAACTTCTGTGTGGGTTGCTGCGACTGAAGGGCGCGTATTTGAGGCAAAGTAGAGACCACGGGACTGCTGAAAAAGAGCAAAAACACAAAATGAGATTATGTGGTTCATCAGATAAAAAGCCAGCCTCTTACCCCTGTCTCTGTGAGCTGGGCATGGAAACGCGTCCTATAGTGGTGGCTGTTTGGGCCGCACTAGTAATGGGTGCGGTGTTGATGCTGCTTGAGGAGAGCGTAACCAAGCTGCTGGCCGGCGAATTGCGAACCTTTACCACAGCCTGGCAGAGTGAAGGTCCTAGAAATCCAAAATCAGATTTATATTCCTCAGCCGTGTCTGGAGGACTACGCATTTGCTTCAGAATGGGCGGGCAACATTTCTGGAGCATGGCTCGTATGTGTCCAGCGGCCGTTTTGTCTGTATTACTGATGGAAGTGCCCAGCAGATGAGGCTCTATGCGTTCCGAAATGAATTTAAGGCGGGGAATGATGAAGACCTTAATCACCTCGCCACCCAGTTCAGAGAGTCCGGCTATGGAACCGTATAATGATGACAAATGGGTCATGTCGTTCTGTAAGGCTTTGCTAAAAATTCTAAGCGAACGAAAAAAGTTAAACTGGCTATTAAGTTGAAAGGGATGTCGTAACTCACCTGGTTACGCGGGTTTGCAGATTGTTGGTCAAGGTGTTGAAGGTCTTGCAGATCTGGGCCATTAGACGGGAGGCAAAATCTCTCAAAGCCCAATGATTATCCAGCTCTGGACGCATGCACAACTGCTTGGATACTATGCAGGTCATTACTGAGGGAATGAGTTCATGGAGCTGCAGTTAAAAAAAGAGATTCTGTGTATGAATATCCAAATTATCATTAAGTCCACTTTTCCGCTTACATATTTCTCCAGAAACAGGGAGGGATTATCCAGCAAAGCCCTCACCATACGCATCAGATAGATTAACAGGGCCAGATTATTCTGCACCACATTGACCTTCACTCCTTCGGCTATGAAAGTGCACATGCGGGGCAGCATCTCATGCAGACCCGGATCCGAGCCCAAAGATTGAAGGGCCTCACCCCTTCTGGGTTCATCGGAGCCCACACAGGCCTCGGTGATCTCTTTATAGTACAACTGTTGTTCTACCGACAACTCATGGGTGGCCAATTGCTTCACATGAATGGTCTCTACGTTCTTTAGTTTGTGAATCTTGCCAGTGGTCGGTTTGCCCGCAGCATCCTTGTTCAATCCTTGATCCAGTTTGATAACCGGGTTCACCGAATCCAAAAATTGTGAATCCTTGGACAATGGTGGCGGATTCTCTGGCACTGTGGGCTGTATGCCCTCCACCACAAACCAATGCGAACGCAAAGTCAAGTCCAAGGGTATCTTCACTGAACTGTTGCACGTTATTTCGCTCAAATCGATCTCTTTGTCCTCGGTGAAATGCAGTTCCCGCCCACCACCGGAGGCAAAGCGGAAAGGCAAAAAATCTTTGGCCACGAATCCGTATTGCGGCTCCACATTGCGCACTTTGAGCGACATGTCGATGTCTCTGACTGAGAGTTTCTGGCGTTTGGCATGGTGCATAAACTTGGCTGCATCCTGTACAATGCGCTTCAGTTTGATCGAGACATCTTCGGCCAGTTCTTTCGCTGCATCATCTGAAAGAGAGCCCACGCCAATGCTTTCCGCTATTACCTTCATGGACTCCGCCGAGATGCTGGAACCGTAGAGCATACTGCTGGCTGCGCCGCTTGCTTTGGTCGAGGATTTTCCACTCATTTTCTCCAAATTAACAATATTTACGATATTTGTGGCATAAAAACACAAACGACGGTCAAATCAATAGTAGGACCGTAAGTGGCTGGCAACAAAATACTATATGGCTATCGATAAGTTCCAGAAAAACACTCAAAGCGTTTAATTTCGCTATCCACATCTGGTCACTAGGCAGCCCGGCGTCTTTCCCAAATTGTTTAAACTTACGCGTTTCTTTAACAAATGAAGTCTGGCCCTAATTTTGATGTGGAGGAAGCCTTCAGCAGTGAATTGTGCCGGCAGTGAAGCAGGCGTATGGGTCAACACGAAGTCTACTGGTACAAATTTGCTGCACATTTGTCGGAACCGGCCGGATGGGATGACTTTAACATTTAGCAACCATAGGAATGATCGGTCGAAAAACATGTTCTACTGAGAAACACTTTTTTGTTTTCAAAGCAAACGGCTTCAAACTCCGTATTTACTATTTTTCTACGCTTCTCCATGATTCTGCCAAGTTAGGTCGAAGTCGGACATTCATAAAGTATAGCTGCCTTAAAAAAGTAAGGTTAGAAAAATAGTCTTAGTAAGAAACACTCTTTTGTTTTCAATGTAAACTTCTTTAAAATTTGTATTTATTTATTTTATAAGCTTTTACAGCAATTGCATGAAATAATCTTCAAACATAAAGTTATATGGATCGTACTATCGATTCAAATAAAGATTTCATGCATTTTTCTGAATTTTATGTGTTTTTTTTTTAACTTTCCTATAGCTCTTAAAAAATCACCCTTTACAATCTCACAAATTTTCATAAAGATAGGATAATAAATAACAGAGTTAAAAAAACGTTGCATACTTATCTGAGCCGCATGAGGTTATTAAACACTAATTGTGAGATTTATTTAGCTGCCCCCTGGAAAGTTCCAGTGCTATGTATTGAATATTTATAAATCGAAGCGATTTATTATTGTTTGATAGTTTTGGTCTTGAACCTTAAGTTTGCAAATTCTTTTCCAATGTAATGCCAAAATGGCTGATGCCAAGATAGCCGAAGGAACTCGTGACGTTCGAAAGCCAACGTGGAGTTCACCTCGTTCGATGTGTGAAATGAGCAGTCTTCCCAAGAAACTGCAGCTTTTGTGTAAATATATTTATTTTCTATTTTAGCGATGACAAAGGGGCGAATGTTCAAACTATCGATATGTTACGAACCAGTGTGGCCAAACTAAATTTCAGCTGGAAAAAGCAGTCTGGGCATCACTGATGCTCAGTTCGACAATAACAATACAGCAATATATTAGTAATGCTGCATTTGACGGGTCAAAACTATAATTCTCGCGATATAATCAAAAACATATTTTCACCGCTTATAGGCGTGCTGAGCAGCTCTCAAGCGGATGAGATATGTCATCGCAATAATCTGTCATTTGTGGAGCTCTTGCAGCCCTTTGCCAAGTTGTCCAATGATGGTAAATAGATATAGTAACTCCCACATCACACGCCCTCGCCTGATGTCATTCCCCGCACCTCTTTCACACAGCCCACTTTCGTGATGTATCAGGGACCAGCGTGTCGGTTCGTGGACTCCGCATTAATTTCTGTGATGTGGACTGGAGGCCGCCGCAGACGGTTTTGGCTCGCAAAATGCTTAATGAGTCTGTCACCAATGCCCAGAATGACAAGACCAAGCTGGCCACTATTGGTAAGCCCCCCCGACTTTCCAGCCAATAATATCCCTAATTGTTTGCTGCTTCAGCAAACTTGGATCTGGAGCTGCCCACCTCGGAACCCTGGTTCGAGCAATGGCGTGAAACGTTTCTTACTGTGCAGTTTCCCGCCGAGCATGAGTTTACTCGGCATTTGCTAAGCAGCCTGCTAGTTCTCTCCAGCTCGGACCCCCAGATAGTTGAAACGGCTCACAAGCTAACGCAGCGGGTACAACAGATGCAAAGCATTACTCCGCAGAAGCTGCCAAAGTGGTTTCATCCCAGCGAAGTGCTGAATAGCTATGTACTGCTCCATGATGAGGGCAGTCAGGGTGATCTGTCACAGGCTCAGCAGGGTTATGAACTGCTCAAGTCCACATTTGGCGATAGCAAATGCTTTTTGCTGTCAATAAATTCGCAAGAAGGATCGTCAGAGTTGCAGGACTTATGGAAGGACTACATCAAGAGGCAACCCAAATCAAACAGCGAGGCAGCTCCATCCTCAGACTTAAGTGCTCCAAAGTCTCCTCAGGAAGCGGTTTCGGTTATAAGCATGCCAACCATGCAAATGTCTCAACTGGTAGAGGGCGCACGGGATCAGGATCAAGATTTGGGCATGCTGCATCCCTTAAGTCCGCTGCAGGAGAGCGCCACCGAGGCCATACATACCAAATTTAGCATAAGCAGCGAAAGCTTGGCCAGCCAGACACCCATCAATCCCAATGTGTGGGCAAGTGACCTGGAGCCGGATGCTCCGCATGGCGGTTGTTTGGGTGCTAAGGATGTGGAAAATTTGCGCCATTTTGTGCAGGACTATGCAGTTCGAGCATTAATACCCTACATTGAACACTTGGTGGCCATACTCAGCGAGGGAGTGACCAATAAGAAGGGTGTAAGTAAATCCCTGCTGAGTGCCACCAAGAGATGGTTTGTCACCAGCAAACCAGGCGCAGGGACCAACAATCAGAATGCCGTAATGTAAGTAGAAAATGAAAGGAAATGAAAGCTTTACTTGCTCTATATCTGTCTTTCCAGATACACCAACGAATCAGCGGAGCTACAGACCCGCAAACTGGGCGATCTTTATTTCATGTTTGGTCACTACAATTTAGCCTTCCAGGCCTTTCATCAGGCCAAGCGGGATTTCAATGCTGACTCCGCCTGGCAGTATTATGCGGGTGCTTTGGAAATGGCTGCTTTGTCAGCTTTTATGCTGGGCACAGCCCATAGAAAGACCTATGATTATATGGAGGATGCCATTGTGACCTATCTTACTGTTTGCAAGTGAGTGTGCTGCTTTTTTGTTCTGGGTTTTTCAGATTAATCGTTACTCTGCTTAGACTTCAGCAGTTTGCCACGCGTGCCACTCTCCTGAGCATGGAATGCCTGAAGACAGCTCGATTGTTTGGTGAAGTGGCCAAGCAATTGATACGCATGACCAGCGAGGAGTCAGATTTGCGTTCGGCATTGCTGTTGGAACAGGCAGCGTATTGCTTTCTGGTCACCCAACCTCCCATGCACAGGAAATATGCCTTTCATATAGTGCTGGCGGGGAATCGTTATTCCCGGGCGGGTCAGCGAAAACATGCCTATCGTTGCTATCGTCAGGCCTATCAAGTGTTCCATAAACGAGAGTGGAGTTTGGCTGAAGATCATATACAGTACACAGTGGCCAAGCAGGCCTATCAGCTAAAGCAGCTAGAGGAGGCCAGTAGATCATTTGCACATCTGCTGCGTCCGGGCAGCCTGCAGAGTGCACATCAGCAGAGCAGCTTTCTCAAGGAGTACATACAAACGCAAAATGTGAGTAAAGTGGAAGAACAAGAAGACGAAGGACTCTATAATGTTTTATCCAATTTCAGGAGCTGCTCAAGCGGCAGCCTGAGCTGGGTTTGTTGCCGCATGCTCTTCCCCAGGTGGTGCAGTCATCTGTGCGTGTTTTGACCTTGGTGCCGGCCACCCAACATCCTTCGCCCCTGGTTAAAGCCTCTAATCTAGACATAAACTCAATTTTGAAAGAGGAGCATGAAGCTATCTGGCATAAAATGGAAGAAATGCTGGTTATTACTGCTGCCTCTAATAAGCCGTTCGTCTTCAAACCTTCCAGATATTTATACACCAAACAGCAACCGGCCTTGGACACTCCTTTGGCCATCCAGGGAGAACCCATCGAACTGTCTGTTACACTCTCTAATAGTGTAAGATGTGGCATTAATCTCTCCCAAATTGATCTGCTCTGGAAATTGACTTTGGACAATGAGGAGGTACTCTCCAACGAGTGCCTCTATCAAGAGTCTGCGGATAGTGCGAGTCGTGCTGCTGTCTCAGCAGCCATCAAGACCATTGGCCCGTCCAACTTAAATCTAGACGAACAGGCCGAACAGACACTGTATTTCAAAATAACACCCAAACTCACCGGTCGCTTGGGTATTTTGGGCTTAGTTTGCCATGTGGCCGCCTTGGCAGATCCCTCTGCCAGCTTGCTCGGCTCTCTGCAGTTTGAAACTCAGCAGGTTAAGCCGTCGTCCGTTTCGGTTAAGCCTTCCTCCCAAGCTTTACTTTTGGACAACAGACTGAGCCTGAAACTAATACCCCAGCTGCCTGCACTTAGTGTAAGCTTCAGTTCGGTACCTAATCAGCTGCTGACCGGAGAGATTGTACCTGTTACCATTAGCCTAAGAAATCTGGGCATAGCTCCCATTGAAGAGATATTTTTGGCCTGCGATAATCCCCGAGCGGTGAGACTTATGGAGTCTCAGCAGCCTCTACCATTGGCCATGATGAGCTGTAAGTTTTGGCTATTAGACCAAACTCAATTTAAAGCCTTCCTTTTTTGCAGCACTGCGTAACCTCTCCAATGATAAGCTGGTCAAGGAAAAGGAAATCCGTGGTCAGCGTGTGTTTCGTCTTTGTGGTCTGGAAGCCCAACAACTGCAGACTATTTCCATGTGGCTGCAGGCTCCTTACCAGGCGGGTGACTTTCAGTTACGTCTTCTGTTTTACTATTCCCTACCTGGAGGAGCCAATTCATTACTGAAATATCGATTGGTGCGTCACCTGTGGCAGCTGCAGGTGGAGGAGTGCCTTCAGGCCCAAGCTACCTGTGTGGTGAGCAATGCAGTGAATCAGGACTTGGGTGTTGATGTCAACCTGCAGAATCTACACTTGGCAACAGACACCGAAGTTTATATTAACGCTTTGTCCCTCTACTCCAAGGAGTATGAGTTGAACTCCCAGAAATTGTATAGTAAGTTTAACAATTTAACCACCGTATCCCTTCTACATACTTTTTTACCTTAAGTAATGAACAGCCTGGAACTCAAAGAGGGTCAAGCAGGGCAGCATTGCCTGAAGTCTTCCAAATCCTGTAGCTTTCAGTGTCGTTTGCTGGAGAAGGAACGGAAAGAGCAGTTCCCCGATGGTTCGCTGCCCTCTCTTAAAGAGCTACTCTCCATGCGGCTCTCACACTTAAAGATTATGCCTGGCCAACATGTGCGGGACCAACTGTTGAATGAGCCGCGCTCTTTCCTAGCCAATGAAGAAACCATATTCTTTCCCAGCCACATCAGCAGCGAGGAGTTCAATGCCATTGTGGCCACCTATGTGCCTCATTCCACGCTAGCCCTGAACTGGAGTGCTCTGGTCCAACGGGAAAATGGTCAACGTGTGGCCAGTGGATTGCACTTTATCAAACTGTATCAGCTCTACGAGACGGGCAGTTGTCCGACCAAAGGATTGGGAGAAACAATGCTGCTTAGAAGGAGAGTACTGCCTGGAGAGGATAGCAAACGAGAGTTTCGATTGCCTGAACAGAGGCCCGACAACGAACGGGACAGTGAGCCATTGGCCGGAGATGACGAAGAGGACTATTGGGAGCCCAATGAGAATTATGTGGGACAACGTTGCCTGCTCGAGGACGAGAGTTTTGTGCTGACTGCCAAGGGTTGAACTGTCATATATTTATGTGTAAATGTTTCTAAACAATACAGTTAATCCGATAACCAGTTACTTTGCGCAATATCTTTTATTGTTGTCTCTTATGGTGTCTTTTTAGCTTCTGATTTGGAAATGGACTATTCAAGTAGTTAATTTAAATACAAATTAAACGAATCGATTAATTAGTTAATTATTACATGACTAATAAAAAATACTTAAATTTATAACATATAAAGTATTGTAAATTGCTTGTTTGGTAGTTCCTAAGCTGCTGACTAGATGGAGTGGCTGATGCTGGTGGCAGTTTACGGTATTCAACTGGGTGGCAGGATAAATAGCTGTGGTTGCTTCTCCTCCTCCTCCTCGTGCTCCGCTTAAGCCCGCTTCCTGTTCATGTACATTTTGGCGGTGGCATACAGCACGTGCGTGCAGGCATATATATTGCCCAGAGCACTGCCGAGCAAAGCTCCAATCACATTCGGTATGGGATAGACCTGCCAGTCACGTCCCCAGTCCAGCGGTGCCACCACACTGCCCGCCCAGGCTCCCAGAATGCCGCCCAGAGCATTATATTTGAACAGATTCAAGGCCGTGTCCTCGCATTTGGTCACAAAGTCTGGCTTCTCGCAGAAGCAAACCTGCAGGGCACCGCCTCCGCCCAGCAGGAAAACCGTGGGCGACACCGTCAGCAGGGTCATTAGCAGCGACAACACAAACGTCTGCTCATAGTTTCCCAGCACGGGAGCACCCAGAATTATGCAAATGAAGGCATACAGCAGCGTGCAAAGAAATTGCAGAGTCAATCCGCCCATGAGCTCGCGGGGAGTGAAGTACGCAGCCTTCTTCTGTCTCTGTTTGGCCGTGAGTACGCCATCCTCGATTCGCCCATAGAAACGGGCCAGCACCACTTTAAGCAGCTCGCCCACGAAAACAATCGGCACAATGAGCGAATCCCAGAAACTGCCAAGGTGAGCCCAGTTACGCCGAAATTGCATGTACGTCATGCATATCAGTATAGTGGCCAGCGAGAGGGACACGTGGAACAGCTGGTGCTTGGTCTTCTGTTGATCGAAACGTGAAACCATATTAAAGGATTTAGGTGTCAGCGATACCCGGTGATATTTGGAATTCGTCAAACTTGTTATTGAATGGCAAATAAAGGTAAGGAATGAGCAAAACTCTGTGGACTGCCTCCAACAATCGAACGGTACTACTAATCCTGAAATCAACCAAACGGTACTACTAATGCTCTAGTGACAAAGAACGGTACTACTAATACCACTATTGGGGGCTGACAAAATGGGGCTGATATGATATTGATATGATAATCCGGCAAACAAAGTACAACTGGAGGAAGCCAAAATGAGTCGGAAATCATAGTACAGAGGATAAAAAGAACTAGTTCGTAATTGCTGTTCTCCCAACGCGGTGAGGCAGCTCTGTTTAACTTCATCGCTTTGTTGACAAATGTAATATGCGTAACAGTCGTCTTCAGCAGGTCGCACCGAGAGGTTGTGTTCCGAACGAAACGATTTTTGTAAGTGATATCTTTTGCGGCAAAGTTTGAAAAAACAAACAAAAAATCAGGAATAGAATTGCATAGAGCGGGTTTAACAAAGTTCGCCCAGAATGGGGGCGAAATTAAACGGAGGTTTGAGCCAAAGCTTTCGGAAAAACCTACAATAATCAATAAACTGATTCTCGCCGAAAAGGCAATGGAAAACAATTCTGAAAAAGCTCTAGAAGAAATCAAGATGGCGGCGAACAAGCAGCCGGCGGCAGAGATCGAGGAAACTGTACAAATGGAATTGACAAACGAAACTGGCGAAGAAATCGAAATTTGTATGTATGTACCTGAAGAGCTAGTATTGTCTGCAGGCAGATCAAGATTGTTTCAAATTTTGGCCACGCCCCCTCCCGCAATTCTTCTACGCTCCTGGTTGATGGTAACAGCATGGCCATTTTCATTTTGGAAGAAAAACGGCCCAATGATCGTTTTCGCACTAACGCCGCACCAAACTGTGACTTTTTCGTCATGAAGAGGCACTTCTTGAATCTCCTGAGGATTTTCAGTGGCGTAAATAGTCGATATAGCCATGTCCGTCCGTCTGTCTGTCCGTATGAACGCACAGATCTCAGAGATGGTAAGAGATAGAGGTTTGACATGTATGGGACATATGCTTCTAATGTCTGCAGGCAGATCAAGTTTATTTTCAATTTTGGCCACGCCCCCTGCCGCCCCCGCAATTTAGAAAAAACGTCATAGCTCCCACAGTTTTGAAGATAGATGGCTTGTTCCTTCTGGACATATTTAGTTATTAGGATACCTTATCGATCCGCCAAAGGAATGAAGAAGATCGGATGAACGGTTTTCGAGTTATGATCAAAAGAAAAATTTTCTTGGTACAGAGTATGTTATAGTCGGGCTTGACCGACTTTCTTTCTTTTTATTTATTCCGACAGCAAAATAATTCTAGTTGGGAGGTCGAAATTATGTCGTTTTAAATCGACACAATTTCGACAGAAAAAAAACGACATAATTTCGATCGAAATTATGTCGTTTTTTTCTTTTCGGAATTATTTCGATCGAAATTATGTCGTTTTTTTTCTGTCGAAATTGTGTCGTTTTAAAACGACATAATTTCGACCTCCCAACTAGAATTATTTTGCTGTCGGAATAATGTCGTTTCAAAATTATGTCGTTTTTTCCTGTCGAAATAATGTCGTTTCAAAACGACATAGTTTCGATCGAAATTATGTCGTTTTTTTCCCGTCGAAATAATGTCTTTTATCGAAATTATGTCGTTTTTTTCAGTCGAAATTATGTCGTCGGAACTATGTCGTCCCCCCATAGTGGCTATTGCGATATCTTTCCGGATATCACCAAAACTACTTGGTTCCGCCCAAAAAATTGCAAAATGAAAGCAACAGAAATCAAGCAAATTAAATGAATACACTTCGACAAGTTTACCCTGGCCAAAATGAACGACAACAGATGTGATACCTGCAACGACCAGGAAGATTCCTCACACATTATTTTCAAATACTTTAAATTTGCCGCCTCAAGGCAAAACTACCCAACAATCACCAATTACGATAACATATATCGATTCCTGCAATACGAAAACATGTCATCCCTAAGCGAAATTAATGTTACCAGCTACACAAATTCCTACACACAAGCCATCCGGACACGACCATCAAATTCATCCAATCAATCATCAATTGATGCGCCACTAAATATTTATTGGTCCACATTGGTCCATTTCACACAATTTGTTGTGGCGTTTTCAACGTAAATCTTTCCAAAGGTAAACCAACAAAAATTATAACTATGCCTAAAGAGGAGAACGACTTTGAGGAAAGACTATGCTCTTTGTGCCTGGACAGGCAAACATCTAAAACAGAATTTGAAGAGGAGAAATTTCAATCAGTCGTTGAGCTGCTGCAGTTGCTCTGGCTCTATGGCATTAAGGTGAGACAAAAACATAAAAGTTGAATGCACATTCAAAGGACTGTCCAATGCAGGTTGAATTCCAGCACGGGGAGAGCTTGTACGTTTGCGAGCAATGCCTCGTTGAGTTATTTAACATGGACCAGACTCTAAAACGATGGTATGAGGCACATAAGAGAGAAGGCGTGGATATGAAACCCTTGGACTTGGTTGATGCCGTTGTCAGTGAAAGCAAAGAGTTTCTGATGAAAGACATCAAAGAGGAACCACGGTGGGAAATAGAAACAGACCAGACAAAGCTGATAACCTCGGAGGGAGTAGAGGAATTTAATGCAGACTCCATTGACGAATTGGCAGAGGACAAAAAAGAGCCACTCCCTAAAAAGGCACCAGCAACCCGATTTGTGGCTCTAGTGCTATCACCCAATGATCTCATATTGGGCCGTATTTTCAAGCATCCAGGAAATCGCTCTGAAATCCTCTGCTCCTGTTGTAGTGCATTCTATGAAAATGTTTCCGAGATTCGCTCACACAGCTTAACCCAACGCCTATCGCCAAAATATCTATGCCGCGAGTGTGGATCGGTTACTGAGAGCTCGTCTAGTTTGTTGCATCACAGGTTGCAGCAGCATCCCCACGTTTCTCTGGTTGAACGCAAGGATCTGGATTATCGCTGCAAGTATTGTGGTCAGCATTTCAAAAGCTACATTTCCATTATAAAGCATGTGACAAACCACACGGGCGTCTCGTATCCTTGCACCTATATCGAGTGCCCGGCCTCGCTCAAATCAAAATCTGCCCTTGATCGTCATTTGCATTGGCATCTGGAGCGTCCGCCCCCGGGATATCCGCGCTACAAATGCCAGAACGGAAACGGCTGTCAGAGATCGTTTAGGAGTTTGGTGCACTACAAGAATCACATGCGCTTAGAACACAGTGATGTAAAACCGCAACAAGTAGCAAAGAGTAAAGCGGATCTACGCAAAAATGTTTCAATCTCAATCGGCAGCATGAGACAGAGAATGACATCTAAGGAATTAACGTTTCGTTTGGAGAATCGCAACAAAAAATGACACAGAGTGTGGATCGGACTTATGAGAAATCGTAGAAATGGTTGTACACAATAATATAATTAGTCACGAAGCAATTAAAAATACCAATTACATTTTTATTAAAACAAAAGCGAAGGTCTTTATTTTATTCTTTCCCCAAAATTTAGTTAGGCTCACGCTTGCTTAGGGTAATTGGTGCCGATTGCTCGCCTGCTCCTGCCGCTCCACTTGATAATCGTTCGGCGAATGAGATTGGTGCGCTGTTTCTCTGAGGTCTCGCTATCTCTCGGACGCTTGACGGCTTACCAGTTGCATTCTTCTGAACTCCGCTTGCAAATATTAATTTTGGCTTCTCATTACACTGATTCCCTCTGCTTTTCATTAATTATACTAAATTGTTGACGGACAATATCCTGCTGAGCTTATCTTTTATGTTAAATTTCGGATGCTTAACCTTACAACTGTTTTTATACCCGTTACTCGTAGAGTAACAAGGGTATACTAAAGACGTGCAAATGTATGCAACAGGCAGAAGGAAGCATTTCCGATATCATAAAGTATATATATTCTTCATCAGCATCAACAGCCGAGTCAATATAGCCATGCCCGTCTGTCCGTCCGTCCGTCCGTCTGTATGAACACCTAGATCTCAGAGACTACAAGAGCTAGAGCACCCAAATTTTAGATGTAAGCTAGTATTGTCTGCAGGCAGATCTTGTTTGTTTTAAATTTTTGGCCACGCCCCCGCAATAAAAAATGTTGAATATCTCCTACAATTTTTAAGCTATCGAGCTCCGATTTTGCAGTATAGTGCATGTGGCCAATATGTACAAACTCACATTTACTCACTCATTTTTATAAAGATCGGATAATAAATGGAAGTGTTAAAAAATCGTTGCATACTTATCTGAGCAGCATGAGGTTATTAATCACTAATTGCCTTGAGTAACGGGTATTTCGAAGTCGGGCAGGGCCGACTTAAACTTACGATCTCGTTGTTAAGCTGCAGAGCTTAATTTTTGCGTTACTTCTTATCGTTTCTAACACGCTTATATAAAATTAATTATAATTAACTATAATAATTATAATTAAAAGGAATTCATGAAATAATTCATGACTGGGATTTCTGTTGACTGTTAATTTTAAAAAAAATTCTATCCTTCAAAAACACTTTGAAAAGGCACATGAGTTCAAAGTGTTTTTATACCCTGTTCCCATTGAAAATGGGAAAAGGGGGATCATGAAGTTGTGCAAATGTATGTAACAGGGAGAAGGAAACATTTCCGACCCCATAAAGTATATATATTCTTGATCAGCATGAACAGCCGAGTCGATATAGCCATGTCCGTTTGGCCGTCTGTCTGTCTGTATGAACGCGTCGATCTCAGAGACTATAAGAGATAGAGCCACAAATTTTTGCATGAAGGTAGACTTATGCTGCACGCAGATCAAATTTGGAAAATTCCACCCCGTCCCCCTTTTATCCCCAAAAAACCAAGACCTCCTCTAGCCATCCTAGACCTAAAAAACCGTCAGATCCACAATTTTTAAGTTAGAGCCTCGTAGCTAGGCCCAATATCTATCTATTCTAAAAAGTACAATCAGATCGGACAAAAAACACCGGAGTTATAAGCGAAACAGTTGAGCTGATAAGAAAAAACAATTTTTTTATTTCCCAGTTTTTACATATTCACTGTACCACCAAGTATATTTGTGAGAAGGCAGAAGGATGCATTTCCGAGCCAATAAAGATTATATATTCTTGATCAGTATCAACAGCCGAGTCGATGTCCTTCCGTCCTTCTATCTGTCTGTCGGTATGAACAATCACATCTCAGAGGTAGAAAGAGCCAGAAGAAACCTCATTTTTCCTACAGTTTTGCAGATAGATGGTTCGAACACTCTAGAGATGTATAGTAATCAGTATTAATTATTAATCCGTCAAACAGATGGGGAGGATCGGAGAAACGAAAGGCACGTTATGAGCAAAATACACATATTTCTTTTATCTCCAAAACATAAAAAAATCGAAAATATGTGTTTCCCACTGAGTGAGATATTTAAACTCAAAAAATAAGGCATTCTCTCTGTTGTGTGAGATATTTCATGGTGTCCCATGACAAAAGTTGTTTTTGTAACACTTCAACAGTTGAGTGAGATAATTTCGGCCTATGCTTAAATCTAATGAATGAAATGTGGTCTTATCACCAAATACATTAAATTTGTTATGGAATCACTGGTTTTTACGAACTTTATGCTAAGTAAACCTGCAGTTTTAGCCGGCTCGAGGTCATGTTATGCTTTCGCACAACTTTAAGCATCTTTTCTTTTAAATCTTTTCATGTACAAATCAAATTCAAAATAATAATGATAACTCAAGGGGACGTATATGCTAATTAATTTTAACCTGGTTCCAACTATGTCGGAGAGCACCTGGAATTAGTAGTAACTACTTCACATAAGGGGTTAGTTGATGATGCTATTTGTAGCTCATGGTATAAAAACAAGAGATGCTCACTTATCTCCGTCTTCTATGTTTTCCATTTTAGCTGACAGCTCACACTACCCATCATTGCTGGGTAAGGTTGGTTAGGTTAGTTATTTCCTCGATTCAAGTCAAAAAGTCTGCAATAAATAAAACAGAGTTCCGCCCTTGGGCTAGCATCGTTCTTGTTGAGTCTTGGACAAAATGCAGTAAAAGAAGTATTTGTCCCATATGTACATGTGGAACCACCATCTCTTATCATGTCCACCACGTCTACATTGCTATATGGCAAAATCTTAACGCCTTTACTAAGGAATTTCGTGGGAAAGGCGGTCCGAAAAGTTATTAATACTCCCCTTGATTGAGAGTAGATTTAGTGTTGCATTACTACAATTTTTTACCCTCATTTGAATTCTTTTCCATGAAATGGCTTTATACATTCTTTATGCTCTATCTGTGCTCTTCATCATTGATCATCCATGGAATTGATCGAGATTAGCATTGTAATAATCAAGGTTGGGTAGTAATGTGTGGGCATTTGTGGTCTTGGGAAGTAGTTAAGAGACTATAGGTACAGAAAGTATTTAGCGCTTTTATTACCATCTACCTTCTTTACAGAAAGTTGCGCATATGCATCGATCCCTGCATGTTTTTCAACTTGGTTGACAGTAAACGCTTCCAAACTTTGGATTTCTCAGTTTGCTATGCTTTCCCACGATTCTACCAAGTTTGGTCGAAATCGGACATCTATATTAGGGTGTTTTTTTTTTGTATTTTCACAGGTGCGCAAATCGAGTATTCCGTAGTGTTTTTAAATTTTACCAATTACTTGGTCAATAAGCACGATTTCTGAGTTTTCAAATCAACATCTTTAAAGCAAAATGTCCAAATTTTACTTTAATGGACATAAACCATAAGCTTTTTCTATGCTTTTGCTCATTTAGGTACCATTTTTAAAATTTTTTCGTAATTTTTTCATAAAATTTGTAAAAAAGGCATTATTACTTTTAAAATTTCTATGAAAACTAAAAAAACTAGTGATGCAGTTTAAAAGGAGTTAAAAACTTTTTTGGTGTAGATATAATTTATTATTTTTATTATATATCCTTAGACGTATTACTGTGTGGTTTTGTTTTGTTCGCTTTTCTCAATTGTTAACACTGTGCAATAGTTTTACGTTACGTTTATTTCCATTTAATGTAACTGCTCATTGTTATTGTTATGGTTAAATCTTGCAGTAGGTGTATATTTTGTTTTATTCATTAAACTTACAATTAAAATACAACTAAGAACTTTAATTCTTTGTTTTGTAAATGCTTAACTCTTAATATTGGAAGCAAAGATTTTAGTTTGCTCAAAAATAGTTTGAATAACAACAATAATAAATAATAATACAATAAATTTTGAGAAATAAATAATGACATAAAAACGAATAAATACTAAAATAAATGATTTTCAGTTTTGTTATTTCGAGAGTTGGTTTGGTTCTTTTTTTCTTGAACAAAAATTGCGATTTTTGAAAGTATTCAGCAAGTTTTTAAGGATGCAGCAAATCTGTTGATGAACTTAGAGTTAAATGTATTTATTTAATTAATTTTGCTATTTTCTTTGTGTGTTTCAGTGTTGTTGAAGCTTAAAAAGCTGTTAATGTTGTAGGTTATAGATCAGTGGTGTCCAAATCACACAATGAATGACTTAAGCAGATGCTCCACCTGAACATAAAATGAGGGATCAAGTAAAATACACACGGGCGTGAGATTTCGACATCACTGTTATAGATCTAAATTTAGTGTAAGAAGCTTTTGGGGATCACTCAACTGTTCAGTGCTAACTATTAGAGACTAATTATCTTTTGAATGCTTCCTAGTTGGTTGTTCTATAGGCTGGCCTCACGAGACTAGCTTTTTACTTAAGAGTTGGCAATAAAATCGCGTCTCAAATACAGCAAGATATGAGCTAACGCGGACTCCATTCTTATAAAAGAACATTAAAAAGCGGAGGCTACACTTGAAAGGGCATGCTAGGGTGTACAATACGAAACCAAAATGAATCGAATGACAATGAGTTATGCTTTCAAATAAATCAAGAACTTTATAAGATGAAGGAGGAGAAGACTAACTTTGTCACAAAGAAGCTAGCCCCTGGCTTACTCTACTAGCAACTAAGTAGCTAATCGTCGATGATGTAAAAGCAAGTCAGTGAAGCACAGCTATAAGTTATGAAAAAATTGTCTCCTGATTTCGTCAGAGTACAACATGTAAAGAGAAACACTTTGAATTGGCGTTGGTTCGCATAAGATGTTCGAAAGTGGCGCTGTGTATATGTAGTATTGTGACGAGGCTTTCATCTGTTATTTAACTTGTCTGAATTCTCATACAAGTTAGTTGTTTTCACCTCTTAGAAACTGAAAACGTCTTAGAAACATTTTTTGGGCTTCTCAGATGGACTTTGAGACTATCTGAGCGACTCATATGAAAACGTAGACAAGGGAATCAACAGTCTTAGCTTGTAAACATGTTATCACTGCATATTTTTACAAATACAATCACCCGAAATCCCTAGAGATTTTCGAAAAATATATTGGATTTGTATGAATCAACGTGTAACCGGCCATTAAATATGTTTTTTTTTTAGATCCCGTTGTCCTTGACCCTTTAGCTTAATCCACTAGGCATTGAGCAATCGGTTTCAGATTCTCAAAAAATTAACAGTTGATACGATTTAAATACAAAATACTAACGGTGCTAACGATTGTCAGCTTGTTGCTTTCGCATAACTTTAAGCAGCTGTTGCAAGACCCTTCACAGGTCTCTCATCATCAGTCTGTTGCCGCCTCTCCATGACAGCGACGCCATAACCGCTTGGGAATTGCAAAACAGCATGGGCGCAAACAGCTGACAACAGAAAGACACCACCAAAGCAGACGAAAGCCCAAAGCCCCGCTGCTCTTTAACGCGATACTCAAAATATCGGTTTGAAATGAAAAAAAACATTCTGTAATTATGCTTAATTTTTTTTTTTAAATGTACATTTGATATCACGAAATTCTGCAAGCAACAAACGCAAACCTAGTAGCGTTCTTAGTACAGCAACTGCGTCGTAACGTATCGACCGTCAAAATAAGCACTATATTTTCTTGTGCTCAGTCAGAATTACGAATATACAATAAATCTGTCTCAGATTGCTTTTGTTATAAATTGTGGCCGGTTTTGAACTTTTTCGAGATTTAAAGATTCGTCAGTCACGGTAGATTTGTATGGTTTTGAATAAGCAGTTTCATAAGTACTTAGCGGACAATGGAGATCTCTCAGATCTGGAATGTTATCCCAGCTGATTGGCAATGAAGTTTGTTTGCATACAACTGATTTATATTCCATGATTTTTTTCAAATTAAATAATTTGGCAATCACGGTAGCTTTTGTCTGATATTCGATTTGGACCCTTTGTCCTCCTTTTCCCATTCTCTGAAACTTATCATTTTTTTTTTGGACTGCAAAAGACCCACCGCAGGGTCTGTAACTTAAATTATTATATACTTTGCTTCCTTTACCCAAAAAGTAATTCGCCTACTATTTAAGCACAAAAAATATCGGAGCTTCTTTTTTAAGACATCACGTTACTAAGCTGTTGCCTTACTTGCATTTTTTGTACTTGCTGATTTGCATACAAAAAATCCAACTGAAATACTTGAAAATAGATTAAAGTACTATTTGTTGGAGTATTTCAAAATATGCATTTGTCTAGAAACAAAAGTCAAATAAGCAAAAAGCATTAATGATTCATGAAAACATATTTGTATGCAGTCGAAGTTTGGTTTGATCATCTAAATAATAAATGAATTTTACCTAAAATCCAATGTCTAGTAATGGAAAAGTTAGTTGATAGAACCTGAAAGATGTGGAGCCTGCTGATTGGTGTCAGTTAGTTCTCAAGTTCTTGGTTTAAGCTTTGACCATTTGGTCGAATGATGTTGGAATATACAACAATTAAAATCTAGCCTTCAATAAACTATACAGCAACTCTTTTCTTTCTTGAATTCTACTACATTTAGGGCCGATTTCACATCTTCTATGTAGCACCATCCGTCACATAATCTTACATAAAACAGAATAAATTGTTAGTTTATCTGGCACACAGCAGCTATTTGGAAAACGTGAAATCGACATTTAGTTTTATAATTTTGTTTTTGTCCGACACTTAGTTAAAATGTAGACACCTATTAATCGTTGATTTTTCTGATCTTTTTTTATAAATTAAGTTACTTAAATGTATTGCAACAATTATTTTTCCTTATGTATCCGCTGACTCATCTAATGATTTTATAACTAAAACATTTAGTTTTGTATATTTGATTTTGGTTATTAGTTATTCTGTTGATATTTTAGAATTCCACTTAGAAATGGGTATACGAAGGCAGAGGGTTGATAAAATTTCCAGGAAATTTTAACCAACAATAATTAAATATTTTTCAATAGTTTTTTTTGTTTCTCTATAAAATATATGAAGCTGCTGCTGAAGTGAGAGGGAGTGTGGGGGAAGGGGGGAGTCGAGTTATTTAGGTCTAACAAACATGTATATATTCCATTAACAATCAATTAAGTTAAGTTGCTACTAAGTCCAGGGGGAGAGTAAGGCCAGTGTTCTGGTGGCCTGACTCTCCCCCGCACCCCTAGGGAGAGTGTTTGGCTTGGATATAATCATCATTATTACCATTGATTCGTTCAGTAGAAATGCGGCGGCGGCAACGTTTGCTTTTGCGGCAACGTAGTCGACGGCGGCTTCTGTTCCCATCAGACAACCGAATCCTTGCGTATCCTGCTTGAGAGTGTAAGCATGTGCAGAAAATTTGGGTATAGAACAAGAATAGCATTTAAGATAATCTCTTAGAGATTAGGCTGCTTGATATTATCGCACCACATATAATTCTCAGTCTGTGGAGCACGCATAACGCCCACACCGCCGCCCAAACGGCGATAGTTCATGCAACCGCAAAGACGCCATTGATTCGTCTCGGGGTCATAGACCTCAATGGTTTTCAAATAGGCCGAGCCATCAAAGCCGCCAACGGCATACAGTTGGCCATTAACGACGGCCAGACCCACCTAAATTGAGATAGATTAAACAAATCAGCAACTCTAGTCGAAACTGCAATATTATTATTCACTTACTCCACTTCGGCGTGAGGTCATGGCAACAATTGGGCTCCAGGTATTGGTCAAAGGATTATAACGCTCGGCCGAGGACAGTTCCATGCAATCATCTCTTCCTCCCACCGCATAGATGTAATTGTTGAACACGGCGCAGCCCAAATGTTTGCGTCTGGTGGACATGGGATTCACGGCTACCCATTTATTTTGTCTGCCAGAAGAACAGTTTTTATAAGCTTGAACTCATCTTAATCGGTGTTGCCGCTTACCTGGGATCATAACGTTCTACTGTATTTAAGGGACACTGGCCATCCGAACCACCTATGGCATATAAATAGCCACCCAGCACAGCCACTGCCACACCCAAACGTCTGGTGGTCATGGGTGCCACTTTGCCCCATTTGTTCTCCTTGGGATCGTAGCGTTCGACATGATTCAAGCACTGCACACCATCCTGTCCGCCAACCGCATACAGAAAACCATCCAAAACTGCTACACCCACACTGGTGCGACAAGATGTGGTGGGCGCCACATCGCAGGACCATTGATTTGTTTGCGGATCATAGCGTTCGATACTATTCAAATAGCTTTGGCCATCATGTCCGCCCACAGCATAAAGCAGATCATTTAAGACGGCCACTCCCACACCACACCGTCTCTTAGACATGGGAGCAACCATTTTCCAATCATTCGTTTGCGGATCGAATCGCTCCACAGAGGCAATCGCATCGCCCGAACACCAACCACCCACAGCAAACAAAACTTCGCCACGTCGTGTTGGCTTACGGGGTCTTGTGCGAGGACCCTGCATTAAAGGACGTTCCTGTGGTAGGAGTAGATAGTTCTTGGCCTCATCCACCAGATCGCGGCAGGCCTCATCACTGCGCACCAGCAGATCAGAGCCTACAGTTCCCACGAGGAATTTTGGCGACAACAGGGGCAGACGTACATGCTGCAATACCTATAAGTCGACACAAGGCAAGTAACGCAAACTGTCTTCTCTCCCTCTGTTGCTTACTCACCTGAGCCAAATGCTGCCTACGTTCGGCCACATTGTACTTTAGCCAGGACATCACCGCATTAAACACCTGCTCCTCTGAGCGCACATTTAGCTCATCACTGCAGATAATATCCACCAACTGGCTAACGGGCAACAGCAAGAACTCCTCACTTTCCATTACCTCTTGGAAATTGTGCTGTGTAAACTTATCTGCAATCCTTAATAGCTCGCGGCAGGAGTGTGTGTCGGCAAAGGCGCGTATGCCCAAGCAATTGGTCGGATCCAGCTGACGCTTTAGGAATTCACAGCAAATATCCTGAATCTCCACCAACTGCAGGAGGCAGGCAGCGGGCAGCAGAGTTTGAACATTCGATTCCTCCACTATGATGTGAGCAGTGTAACAAAAATCGATCAGTAGCTCCATGGCATTCTCATCGATATCGCGTATGGTAACCTCTGTTTGACGCGATTCCTCCAGCTCGCCCGTAAACATAGCACAGAAGTATGAGCTGCAGGCCGATAATATGACACGATGGGCAAAAATCTTCCGTCCACCCACGTTTAGAACTACATCGCAGAGCTCGCGATGGCGACGCAGCATGTTCAATTCGGTGAGAGTCACTTTGGGATGCTTCTCGGAGGTGTGTGAGAGGCGTGCAGGGGAGGGAGGACGATCAACAGCCCCGCCAGCAGTACCAGCCACACCCAGACCGTTCGTGGTGGGCAAAACCGAGCCTGGTCCACCACCGCCTGCACCATTACCGCCGCCACCACCGCCTCCTCCTCCTCCGTTGTTGGAGGCGGGTAGATCGCCCATTCTGTTCGCCGCTAAACGCAGCGGGGCGGAAGCCCAACCCCACACGGCGTCTATCTGGTGGACAAGAAAGAAGACAATTTTCAGTTTTTGCTTTCAGTGCGACCACCCCACCCACACACACACACACACATACGCAATCCCACACTCATTTACTCTTCAGGCCTTTACCTTTGCGTCTCGGTTATCGACGGATACAAAGCACGTCCAGGGCCAACTGCAGGCGGACAATTTCGAAAATGAAAATGCAATTTTGGCAAAGTTTTCTTTTCAAATTGGTTCCCTTTGCACTTTTTTGCTGCAAATGTTTTACACACTCATACACATACCATGCAGCACGTTTACAAACACTGGTTTACAAAAACAACAACGGGAGATTTTGAAGTGCTATCGATACATATCGGTTCTGCACTATCGATATGGACAAACTGGAGTCGCGGCAGCCAATTCAAAATTGAATTACTCCTAGTGGTATTCCTGAAAGTGATTTGCCTTCGTTTTTGATTTCGCGAAAGCAATTTAAAAGCAGTTGGCGGAACGACTATTATTTCATTTCGATTGGCGGGAAAAATGAACAACGGCGCAAAAGCACAAAGAGCCGAAAACATTGTGAAAATAGTGCTTAAAGCTTCTTAAATAAAAAGCTTGCAAACTTACAAAAACTTATGAATACAATCAACAAACTAAAACTAAAATGGTTTTTATTCATACGTTTTTTATTCGTTAATGTTTAACCCCGTTGTTCCCAGAACCGCCTCTGGGCAAATTCAACACAAAATTTTTTATTCTGAAAATACAATTTGGAAACTAGACGGCTAACACTTAAAAGTCCACCCTAATAAAGTAGAGGACTGCATTTTCATCTAAAGCAAAAACGGTCACACTGTTTTATTATCTACTGCGACGCTAGCGAGGAAGCAATTTTCCATAAAGTTAAAAGGAAAAAAAACCCGTACAAAAGTGCAAAATAAGTTACTAATTTTAAGTGCATCGTGTTATCCAATTCATAACCAAAGCCTTGCATCTACAAATCGATTTCAACGCGGAAAGAAAACGAAGAAAGTACGTGAAAAAAGTTTCGTCGTGTGCGTGCGTGCGTTCGTGTGGGTGCTGAAAGTGGAGCGGACTTTTATTTAGTTGTGGATGGCTGAAACACCAACTACTACAACCAACACAAACATATTATTCAAAAGCAATGAAGCAGATTTGCTGGAAATTACAACAATTAACAAACAGAGAACAATAGCAAAAACACTGAGGGCATGTAAAAGCCACCTTAAAGTACAACAATTGCATTGGAAATTGAAATTCGCCAAGAAGAAGAGAAAGACGACGACTGCAGAAATTTTCGAAAAAACTTGGCAGCCATATTTACAGCAACAACAACAGCAAAATACGTGACAAAACGCTTACACACACACAAACACCCACACATGCTTAGAAAAGAGAGACTGAAAGAAAGAGAGAAGAAGAGAGCGTGAAATTAAACATCCATAACAACAAAAAAGACAAATAAAATTGTAATAAATTTGTGTATTACATAAACGAAAATACCATAATACAAATACTTAAATAAAAACTTGCTATACAAATATTATGGAAATTGCACCCTTGATTAATAACGCAGTTGCTACCGTCGCCTCTGCCGTTGTCTCTGCCTCTGCCAACTCCTCTGCTACCTCCTTTGCAAAAGAGCGCAGCAGCGAGAGCCGCAACAACAACAGCGCCAGCAAAGAACATGATAACGGTAATTATATGTGATAAGAATAGGCAAAAACAAAAATAAACAATGCTTGTTAAAAAACAACAATTAATCATACGTTTATTTATTTAAAACTCGACTCCTACTGCTATCTCTTGCTGCCTCTCAGTAGTTTTCCATTTTTAGTTGCAGTTTGCTGCACAACGCACACACTCTCAGAGGAGGTCGCTGAACTGAACCGCTGTGAGACAGCTAATTTTTTCAATTTTTTAGAGGCCATAACCACAACAACTACAATAACAATAACCAGGCAAATAGTAATAGTAAATTTTCTGTTGTCTTATTTTGCCATTGTTTATTTTGTTGTTGCGCAATGGCCGCAGAGCATTGGAAGTCAGTGATGCTCTATCTCTTTACAGCTAGCTAAATAAAATGCCTAAACAATTTTAAAATCCTAATAATAGAAATCAAAACATTTAATTTTGAGATTTACTAGTTCTCTTATGTCCATATTCGTCCAATCATTCGTTTAGTTCTATCGGTCATAGTTGAATAATTCTTCGCTCATTGTTGAGCTCAATTTCTGATAAAAATTTTGAGCCTTCATTTTAGATGATATATTTTAGTCTTTTATATCAGGTTGCAAAGTGGTATTGTACCAAATTTGATATTTATCAATACGAGAAATACGTTAAATCATTGCAATTGCAATTTGGTCAAAAATGATCGAAAACAGGAACAGGTCTAATCTGCTCCCCAATTATTACAAGAAGAGAGGTACATAGAGTATATTAAGCAGGGATGCAAACCACTCGAAAATATGGACTGGTTCGGTTCAGTGGTTCATACAGTTTCTGAACCGCCGGTTCGGTTCATTACATGGTTTTTGGAGCTAGCTAAACCGCGGTTTCGGTTCGGTTCAGTGGTTCACAAAAGCACATTATGAAATATTATGATTGTTGTAGTAATGTGACATGTCGAACACTTTTGAAATTTAATTCTTATAATCCATTTAAATATTTTTAAAATCCTTAGAAGAATGTCCAATGCTTATTATGTCGGATTTCCAGGAGTCGTCTATAAGTTCCTAGATGAATACTCTCGAAAATTGAGAATGTTTGCTAGAAAAGAATACGTACTACGCATCTTAATTATTCTATTTATCATATCCCTTAAGTTAGGCTCTAAACTGAATCACAGCTGAATCAGCTCAGAAATGAAAAGGCTGGTCCTGAATTCATGACATCATTTTTATAAATTTCCGCCATGGATTTTACTCTGACATGTCCTACTACGTCATGACCTTAGTTGATTTTAGGCATGATTTCAGTCAGACAACTGAACCGAACCGAACCGTTTTTATTTGTGGTTTTCGGTTCGGTTCAGCAATTCTGAAAGGAAGCCGGTTCGGTTTGCGGTTCGGTTCACCGGCTGGAATAAGCGGTTCGGTTCTGTTCAGAACCGGTTCGGTTCAGAACCGGTTTGCATCCCTGATATTAAGCATTTGTGCAAAACACAACGCGACTCGGCTGTCGGTACTGATCTAGAATATACATATATGTATACTTTATCTGGTCGGAGGTGCTTCCTTCTGGCCGTTACATACTTTTGCACAAACGTATAAAAGTCTATGTATCTACGGTACAGAGTATAAAATCAATCGCTATATCTTTGCAACTGCTAAAGGTAAAATTAAATTTTTGCTTTTTCTACCAACATTAGATTGAAGACATTTATTTATAGCATTTAATATAGTAAAGTTTACTTACCACCCCAAAAAATCCTCGAAACTTGAACAATTAACTACATACAATATTTAATTATAGGAGGAGGAAGTCCGCGGGGAAGGTGACATTGGACAGTGGGGATAGGCCTCATGGAATAGGCCTCATGGGGAAACCAAGTTACAAAGGTGCCGTGGAAAAGAGTTCATTACATATCCAATTCATTCATCATTTTCGTACTCAAATAAAAAAAAAAAATGTCTTACTTATAAGATGAGAAAATTTTTAAAATATTTGTTGCCAAAAACAAGTAAGAACACGTAAGGGCGATGCAGTCGAGTGCCCCGACTGCAAAATACCCTGTTCATCGTTTTCATTTATTTATATTTGAATTTGAATGTAACCGGTTTTTGTCACAGCTATTATATGGTCATCCTGAAAGTAGGCAGCATTATTTAGCTGTTCTAGCCCTAACCTTAGCCCCCGCCTTAATAAGCTCAATTGTTTCGCTTATAGCTCTTGTGTTTTTTGACCGATCTGATTTTACTCTTCAGAATAGATAATGTTTATTGATTGTTGTATATTAAACCACGAGACTTTAGCGGGAAAAGTGTTGAAGGAGGGGGAGGGTGTTTTACAAATCTAAATCAAACTTGATCTGTGTACGGTATACACCTTCCTTCATGAAAAAATTTGATGCTCTATCTCTTATAGTCTCTGAGATCAACGCGTCCATACAGACAGACGGACGAACGGACAGACGGATACTTTATGGGGTAGGAAATGATTCCTTTTCCCTGTCGCACAACATAATGATCCCTTTTCGTATTTTTAATGGGAACAGGGTATAAAAATGTCGGTCAAGCTCGACTATAAGATACATTTCACCTCCCAAAGTTTGTACTTATCACACAAAGGGTTAAGTGTGTAAAGTGCTAGTCATCGCTGTTGCAGACGATGCTGCCCAGCACAAATGTTCGTTTTCCCTATAACTCGACTATCGTTTATCCGATTTTCATCACTCCTACGTCGGATCAATAGATAATACAGATAACTAAACATGTCCAAAAGGTACAAGCCTTATATATATAAAATTGTGAGATATGAGGTTTTTTTCCAATTCCGTTTTCCAAAATTAATCAATCTGCCCTGCAGGTATATGAAGTTTTTCTACTATCTCCGAGATCTGTGATTCATACTGACGGACGGACAGACGTGGGAAATATCCACTCGGTTGTATATAAACTTTATAGGATCGGAGATGTTTCCTTCTGGCTGTTACTTACTTTTGCACAATCCTGTACCCCTGTTACAGGGTATAACAAACATAATTCGAAAATGTTATATGGGCCAAAACTCAAATTTCCAAATTCATTTAAAAAGAGACCATGGCCGTCAACCAATAAACTCCAGCTTGTAAATTCTTTCTGATTCTCGCTCAATAGAGGAAAAAATGTATTTCTATAGTTTTGGTGTAGATTACCTTAGAGTAATTTATTACCACTCTTATCTTATCTCTTAGCTAAACATGTTTTCTGTCGGAGAGTCTATATCCTGTTTATACACAAGACGAGACCCGAGTCGATATAGCCATGACCTTCTGTCTGTATGAACACCTAGATCTCATTGACTAGAAGATCTGAATGAGTTAAAGGTTATATAAAAATGTTCATGCTCGGTTAGTTAACACAAGAAAAGGCTATTAAACATTAATTCCACTGGGTAACGGGAATATCGAGGTCGGGCAGGGCCGAATCTATCTAACGCTCTCGCTTTTCTGGATAGACGGGTTATTCGTTTGGGTATTTGTTATTAGCCGTAAAAAAAGCTAAATCGCTCATCACTGTTGCCCTAGCCGTGCCGATAACCCCCACTGAGCTTTGTATTCCAAGGTGCTTCATTACCATTTGGCAACAGTTGGTAGATAGTGTATAGGCAATAATTGTTCAAAGGTCGTATTAAATAGGAAGAAATGATTTATAAAGATTATTTCCAAAGCGAAACTTAGCTTAACTAAACTCAATGTTAAAATGAAAGCAATTACAAGCAAAAGACAAAATTAAAAAAAATATAAATACAAATTATTTATCTCTCTAGTGAACAATCTTGCTCTGCTCGCTTCTCTGACGCTACAGAAAGTGCTAAATATCAACAATATTAACAATAGCAGCAACAACCATGTGTCCCAACAACAACTACAACAGCTGCAGCAGGAGCAACAGCAACAACAACAACAACGACGACATTCTGATAACGAAACCGAAAATGATGTATTAAATCAATTACTTAAAACTGGAGCTATATTCACCAAATCCAACGCACCCACACCCCCCATAGCCATTGAGCAGAAAAAGAAGCAGCAGCCACATCCTCCTGCTGCTGGTGCACAGAAGCAACGCCTCAATTCATCCATATCATCCACAAACTCCTCGACATCCTATGGCAGTTCAACATCCTCCTCTGATGAAGTCATTGCCAACACCACTCAAGCAACAGCAATATCAACTCCTTCATCAGGAACAACATCAATAAAGGCGTCCAGCATTAAATTGCCAGAGAAATCAAAAATTCCGTCCGATATACTTGATGATCTGGCCAGTCGTTTCATAATCAATGTTCCGGACATGGAGTTGAATAACTTAATTCGAATTTGTTTTCAAATTGAATTGGCCCATTGGTTCTATTTGGACTTCTTCTGTGCCCCGGAGCCGGAAGTTAAAGATGAGGCAGCTGAACAAGTGAAGCAGGAGAAGCGAAAGAAGTTGCCCGTGGTGGGCATCAAACAGTTTGCCATGCAGTTGTTTCAGGTAAGTTCTGGAGTCTTTCCGATGATTATTTTGATACGCTAATCTCTGCTCTCTAGCACATTCCCTTCCTGAACAAACATTTTGGCACCGTGGATCAAATCCTGGAGGAATGGAAAAACTATAAACTATCCGTGCCCACGTATGGAGCCATTTTGGTGTCCGAAGATCATAATCATTGCTTGCTAGTGCAATCCTACTTCGCACGCAATTCTTGGGGATTCCCCAAGGGTAAAATCAATGAGAACGAGGATCCAGCTCATTGTGCCACCAGGGAGGTGAGTAGTGTTTATTGCCCAGGCGGTGGGAGTTCAGTAATTAACAGTTTGTCTGCTGTCTCAGGTGTACGAGGAGACTGGTTTTGACATCACCGATATTATCGATGAGAATGATTATATTGAGGCTTTTATCAACTATCAATATACGCGACTGTATATCGTCCGGAATATACCGTTGGACACACAATTCGCTCCACGTACCAGGAATGAGATTAAATGCTGTGATTGGTTTCGCATTGATGCTTTGCCGGGCAATAAGAATGATGCCATATCGAAAGCCAAATTGGGAAAAAATGCAAATTCCTTTTTTATGATAATTCCATTTGTGAAGCGTCTCAAGAAATGGGTCAATGATAGGAGGTCGGGAGTAGAACCCAGACGACGTAAATGCTCGGGACAGCAAAGCCCGAAGGTTGCCTCGGCATCTCCTCCTATTACCATGCAGCAGGGACAACAACAAAATCAACAGAGCTGCAAAAAGGAGTCAAGACGTCAAAGACACAAGTCAATGGGCGATTTGGATGGCGTCAAGTTGAATAATCTCAATGGAAAGGTGGTGGTAGGTGCAGCAGTGGCTACACCTGCTGCAACCTTAAATATATGCAATAGCAACAATGGCAAACGCAATAAACTGAATGCGGCTGCAGGCAGCAATATAACAACACCACTAACATCATCAACAACGACAGCAACAACGCCACTAACAATTGCAGCAGGAGGAGGAGGCGCTGGAAGCACCCCAAGCTCTAAGCGCCAGCTGTTCCATAGCCAAAGCCAAAACGATGCACAGCAGCCGGCAAACACTGAAAAGGTGAGCTGAACAAAAAGATAGATAAATCTATAACTTTAAAAATTTGATACTAACTTACTCTTATCGAGTTTAAACCGTGTGTTGAATCGTAGGTGCACGTTCAAAAATTTTCCCTCAAATTTCGCTAGCTTTCTATGGTGTATGGCCGCTATTCACCTTTGTGAACTTCTAGACTCTTCAGTCTTACTAAGTTGTGCAGAATGGGTAGAGTTGCTAGATATGAGGTAAAAATCAAAGCAGACTAGATTGATAATAAAGATCTTAACTACATAAGTTTAAGTCAGATTTGCCTAGAAAATTGATTAATTTCATAAAGTAAATTAATTTATGTTATTTTTTTCTTGTCACAGATTGTCAGCTCCTTTGATTTGATACGCAAGGAAAAGCAGCAACAACTGAAGGCAGCCAAGGCACAAAAACTTCAACAACAACAACAGCAGCAGCAGCAGCAGCAACGCTCACGCGCCAAATCCCAAAGCGATAAGCAAAACAATCAACAGCAGCAGCCAACAGTTAAGCGAATCTTGGGGGCTCCACAAAACGCCACCACAACTGGAGTAGATATTATTGCCATGCTCACTGCAGCAGCAGCAGCGCAGAAAACAGCCGAACAATCGCCGAAACAACAACAGCAACAACGACCACGGCCAGCTTCGGTGTCGCATAATCTGGGTGGCATTACTCCAATAACAACAAATCCCAGTGGTGAAGCGCAAACTCAACACAAATTGCAGCGCATGGCTTCGGCCACAAATTTAAGGATTTTAAAGCGGGCTCAATCTCAACAGCCGCAGCAACAGCAGCAGCAACTCCTCATGCCACTTCGACAGCAGCAAGTAGACGTGGACACGCCTACCTTGGGCCCGTTGAATTTCACGCCCAACTTTAATTCGTGGACGAATTTCTCATTCACTAAAAATTTTATAGCAAATGTATTTTGCTAAAGTCGTTTTTCTCTTCTTGTGTATCTATTCGTTGCTTTCCCTTTCCATAGAACTTGCTCAAAACAAGGCCATTTTATAGGCAGCTACTGTTAGACTTCAAAGCTATGGAAATGAGACATTTCTTTTTAAACTTCTCACCAAAAACTGAAATAGCAACTACGCTGTAAAGTTCGATGTTCTTTTCCCGATAGCTTCAAACATGAACCGCAAGTACTTCAGCCTATAAATAAGCAAAATTAATTATTGAAGTTTTTGCTGAGTGGTTTAAAACAGATTTTGACATTCTAAACTTCTAAAATACTTTTCTTATCCAAAATTTCAGCTCGAAGAGTTTTTGGAAAGTATTGCAGCTTTAGAAATTGAATTTTTTAACTTACGGACAGGCATAATTCTAGTTTGGAGACTGTTTAAAATTTGAATTTCTTCCATCAAAGTCGCTATATTATTAGGAGGGCAATGCTATCAAAGTATTAAACTTGGATCAACAAAAAAAAAAAATTTTTATCCAGTCCAAATTCCTTTTGGCTCTGACACTTTGATTGATAAATTGGAGATTTTTGAAATTATTCTTTGATGGTTTTTGGCTTATCGTTGATAAGCCCGTGGACTTTTGTTGTCAAAAGTAAAGGTTAAAAAGTTTGGAGATTTTGTAGAGTAATTTTATCATTGGACACTCTTTAACATCTCCAATAAGTATTAAAAAATCGTAACTATAAAATTCTTACCTGAATGCAGTTTAAAACATGTTGAAAAAGTTCTGTAAAATTACAGTTTTGTTAGAAAAGTTTGGAAACCTGGAGAATGCTGACTTTGTAGAGTGTTGGTCTAGAGTTCTTGAAAGTATTTAAACTCTTTTAATGTCCTTTATTTTAGTTCGCCAAGTGTGCGGTAGTGTTTTTACCATTTGGAGACTTTGCAGAGTTCTAGAATGGAGACTATAATGCCTTAATTTAAGTATCTAAAGCGAAACATCAGCCTTAAATACAATTTGCAGACTATAAACAGTTGTATAAATATAGTTTTGGAGACTTGTTGGACTTATTAGCAATGCATGATTGTTGTATTTACACTTAAGCTATTGAAGAAAGCATGCCAATTGCATTTAACACAAATACCTACACTCTTTATATATATTCAAACGACGACAACTAATCCTGTCTAGTCCTTAGGCTTTTTGGAGACTATAGATGTAATCATACAAATTTCATTGTGTTTCACGATCTCTCAGTTTCAGAGACGATTACAATTTTCCCAAATATTCTACATTACTAAATGTACAAGCGTATGTATATACCAACATATAACAAACCCAATCACAAATTGGAATGATCGAAAAATAATAAATATATTAAATTTTGTACCAAAAAATGTGAGTCTTCCGCGCTCAGCAAACAATTTTTATAAATTTGAAAAAAAAATATCCAAGTGAAAAGTGAGAAAAATCATGCAAAACCCACTTTTAAGTACAATACAACTTAAAATAATTATTATATTAGTTCTTCTTTTATATTAAGCTAAAAAAGTGTGTGCGAACGTGTTTAAAGCGTAGCTTTTAACAACTGACAGCCATTTATGTTTAATTTTTTGTATGTATACCATAAACAAGAGGACAAACTTGTTGTATGACTTTCTGGGTCCGTATACCTACTTACTGCCCTCCCCACCTAAGAAATGATGTATAAACCGAGAAATAACAACAATGTAAATATTTAATTGTGATATAGTATTTCTTAGCACAATTGTGATTGAAAACAACAAAGAAAGTTTTATATGAAAAACAATTATGAAGACCCATCAGGCATATCCTTCTAAAAACAACAAACAAATGAAAATATTTCGTCAATTTGTGACAAAAATCTATTTAACGAATTTAAATTAGTTTAAAATTGTCTTCAAATCATTATAAATTTTTATATAAAGTAAATGTAAAAGTTTTGCCTAGTTATATTATATATTTTTGTGAGCCACTAGAGCATAAGCGATGGAAAGAAGGAGAGAGAGAAGATGAGGATAATAGTCCAGCACAGGAAAACCTTTAAGAAATGTTAAGTCTTTTGAGAGTTCCGTTAAAGTTTCCTATAATTCGTAAGACATCAAACAACATTAACACTGTCAGTCATAGTCTCCACAAAAGAATAAACAAGTTGTAAATGTTTAGATTAAGCTATTAAGCAAACTATCTCCATGGTCCAAAGTTGAACAAACGCATTGTCTGCAAATCAAGTATGAAAATTGTCTCTACCATCTAATGCAAATAATCAAACACAAGTCTCCAAGTGGTAAATAATGCGCAGATGAGGGCTGAAATAGGTGGTCAGAATTTGATGGTTGGTAAAAGGGCCAATGAGGAATCGGTAACCTTTAACGACCTTCAAATCAGTCAGCATTTTCAAGTCGGTGCAAAGTTTAAAAATCAAGTGTGGTTACATTTTCTCACAAACTAAGCGAGTTGTCTGCGCGAAGCAACATTTTCTCTCTAAGTTAACCAACTTGCCAATATCTACCAAATTTTATATGTTTCTTTTAAATTGACTATGTCATCTAGAAGTTTTTGTATCTAATTAATCTACATTTTTCGAATTCAAGTAAAAATTCTGCGGAGTGAAATAAGTAGCAATAAGAAACATGTGAAGCAAATATTAACAGACTCCACCATTCCACCAAGAAAACAAGTCTACAAATTAAAAAAAAAAATTCTGCCACCAACTTAACGGAAGTCGAGTCTCCAAATAACTTTGTTTCAAACCCTCAAAGCGATTATTTCAAATTGAAATATTACTGTCATTCTAAAATTTTAAAAATTGATTTCTTATTTTTTTAAAAATTGGTTTCTTGTGTAAAAATATAAATTTTTTTTAAAACTCTTTTGGAAACTATGTAGAGCTTTGAAACAGTCTCCGAACTTTCCTAAATTAAAATATTTCAAAGTTCTCAATTAATTATCACTTAAGAAATCAATTTAGTTCGTTCCCATCTCCACTAAATTCTTTGAGTCTATGGCTGCCCCTAATTTGGCCTTGTGAATAGTCTATAAAACATTCACAGAAAAAAATGAAACAATGCATTTTGCTTTAGTTCTTTTTTTTTTAAATTGACTTTTTAAGCTTTTCGAAAAGCCATTTTAATTTTTATTCTTTTTCAATTATGCCAATTTCAGTTGCAAATTTTTATTTGTTTTTAACTTTGCCTCCTTTCAGGTCTTCAAAAAAATGTTGTTTTGAAATTAGCTTGATCGATTTTAATTTCTTACAAATGATTTCTTAAATCTCAGAGAACATTTATTTGAAGGCCAGACAAACGAATAAATAATCAACAGCAAAAGAAATAATCACAATTGATGAATTTAAAATTTCTATAATTTCCCCTCCCCCCATCATCAACAACAAAATGATGATTAAGTTTTCAAAAGTAAAGTAAATAGACATTTTATTTTAGTAGCAAACGGGCTTTTGGATTTAGTGTGCAGACTCAGACTGTACTAACAGCACAAACCCGCCCTTACCCTCAAAACCAAAACCAACAAGACAAAATACTCACCCCTGTTCCATAGATCTTAAGGTGATGTTTCGCCGAAACTGATGAACATGTTTTTCATTTTTTTTTGTGCAAACATTTCCTTGTGTCTCTCCAAATATAATATGATATCAATGAATTACAACAAATTGTGTAAAGAAAACCCACTAAAATGCAAATGTTAAACAATAAGCTGCCTTTACACTTGTCAAATATATCCAAACTTGTATCAAAATATTCAGAGAGAGATCTGTTTGGCTGTTCCACTATTTTCAAAGAAACTCGTTAGAGAAGTATGACAAGTGGAAGGGCGGCTTTCCTTTTGACTTGATCAAATAATTAATTTTTTTTCTACCCCTTCCATATCTGGCAATAAAATTTATGTACCATACTCTTATGTTACAATCTAAATCCCCTTTCAAAATGTACGTGTTTTACTTTAATCGATGGAAGTCCTCGCCTAACTCGGCAAACCTGAACTCGGCGTTGATGATCTTGTAAAGCAATGATGGCAAACATCAAATCATATTCATCTGGTTTCTTATATCTGTGTAGTTTCTAGTGCTGATGCTGCGGGCACTTGTTTTATGGATTTTAATAAACAGACAATGCAGCTTTTACGTTAGTCAGAGAACATCATCCAGGTAAACCATTTGCGATGTGTTTCGCCATCTCAACAGGAGGCTGAGTAAGAGACCTGACTGAAAGCTCATAACTTTCGATGGGACCAATGTACCAGACTTATCGCTCTGACGGTACACATACCTTGGTGGAGCACTACAAGGTAAAGAAAACGCCAGCTTTAAAAGGAAGACAGTTAGATCAGAAATGTTTCATAAAAACCATCTCAACAAGCACAGGCCCAGAGTTCAAACGATATTTTACGTGATATTGTAAGCGAAATATATTTAATTATTTTCAAATTAGATTAATCCTCGCTCCAAATAGTACGACCCCAGACCCGATGCACTCATGCAAAATTTCGGTTTTCCCTAATTAAAGTGTCAAAAGTGAAAAACGGCCAAAACGAAAATGAAGTGTATTTTTATCAGGGCTGCAATCCAGGTTTAAAGCGAACCGGTTCGAACCGGAACCGGAACTCCAAATTTGATTTTACTGTGAACCGAACCTTTAACCAAACCTCTTTAGAATTCAAAGCTGAACCTAAAATATCGGTTCGGTTCAACAAAAATGGTGGACATCACAAAACCTTCTGTCTAGCGATTCTTTCTGTTATTTGGCTGGATTTGATCGACTGAGTCTTAAAATGGGCAGCAAAGTGAATTTAAAAAATCCTCGAATAGCATTCAGAGCTACTTACAATATCCCCATCTATGGTAGCCTGTATTTTTTTAAGACCCTTGACTCCAAAGCTTTATCAACAATTCACATGGGAAATATTTTCCTATAAAAAATACGAAAAGGTATTTTACTTGATAGTAACTTATATTTCTAATATTCAATATATCAATGTGTTCCACAAACCGTTTTCGACCCAAAAACTACCCGATTCCTATATGATTTGAGTAGTTGAGGATTAAATTAACTTCTAAAATTTAGTAATGTTTAGTATCTTGTAAATTATTGCTTTGTTTTATATTAGTTGGATGTTAGCCGGCTCGAGGTCAGGTTGATAAAAACCAGGGGCTGCAAATCTCGAACAAATCGGGAGGGGTTCACTCCGGGGTTCGAACCCGCGAAAAATTTTGGGATCGGGTTCACGGAGCGGTTTCGGAACGTCGCTGAACTCAGGTGTAGGTTCGAACCGTGGTTCAGACATTATTTTTGCTATTTTTGTTCTAAGGCCAAAGTTTTTTGGATTCTTGGATCCAAAAAAACAGATGTTTAAATTGTGACTGATCTTAAAATGTGGGAACGTTCTTCTAAACACTTTAATAAGATATTACAGAATTATGCAGAAGACTTCAGAACTTGTGTGCAACAAGTGTACCAAGTTGAGTAGAAATCGCTGGGAAGAATGTGAAAGAAATATATTTTTGAAAAGAACCCTTTTTACAATTTTTTTTTGCTTCGGTTCAGGTTCGGGTACGGCAGGGAAAAATTTTGTTGCTCCGGTTTGGGTTCGGTTCCGACTTTCCGAAAAACCCGGAGTCTCCGACTCCGAAGCGGTTCGATTCCAAACCGGTTTGCATCACTGATAAAAACAATTTAGTTTCTGTTTTTTGTGTTTAAGCATGCGCAACCGGCGTTGCTCTACCTGGTGCCCGCCTGCATGGGCGCTCCTCTGCTGGCGGCTTTGATACGTGGTGAACTGAAAGTGCTTTTCGCCGATGAAGACCATCCCGAAGACAAACCTGAGAAGAAGGAGAAGAACAAGGACAAGGAGGAACACTTCAGCACTAGCACCAGCTCCAGGAGCAAAAATAAAACAATCCAAGAAGGCCAAGTAAGCCGCCCTTCACACACCTTCACCTTCGTTCCATCTTCAACAACAAAGTCTTCACACGAAAATCAATCCCTCTACTCCACCTGGTATAAAAGACGATCGGACTTCCTCTTATCTATAACAAATTGTGTTTAGTTAATGTTCCTTCACTATTTTAAATTTAATCCAAAACAAAAAAAGGCTCAACCAACCACCTAATTAAGTTCGGAATAGGTTTAACAAATTGATTAAGTACATTTTCTACGTAAAATTGTTATTTTCGTCCAATTTCAACTTTTTTATATTGTAATTAAATTATTCACATAGAAATCTGAGTTACGTTATAGATCTGTAACCAACTGGAAATCAAACTATCCCGTGTTTAAGTTTAAGTGTCAACAATTGAGAAAATATATATATATATATATTCCAATTTTTTGTGAACCAAAAAAAGAATGATGCGAATGTACACTGCTCGCCACTTGAATAGGACACCTCTAAAGACGATTTTCTATAGTTAATTGCTGCTAAACCAAGCCATCTAGGAAAATAATTTTCGTGTTCTTATAAAGTTTATTTAAATGTAGTAATTTGACAAAAATTAAAAAATGATGAAAAATTTTTAAGTATACAAAAAACGTTGTTGACCAATAAGTAACAAATTGTGGAGTCTTCATTTTGCACCACTTGAATAGGACACTTTAGCTTATAAATATTGCAACCCTTTTGAATAACAATATTACTTAATTTATAAATTATTAACATGTTTTTAAACAAAAAAAAAACTTTTTTTCTCCAAAACTTCCCACATTCGGTTTGGAAGGGATGCATACAATTTTTCCAAATATTTCAACGAACTCGAGCCCCATGCTAATTTGATAGCTGAAATTAGTTCGGGTACGCTCGAATATTGCTGACCTGATCCGTATACTTGACGTGTTAGCCATCCCCACACATTTTCAATTATATTTAAGTCCGGTGAATAGGGTGGCCAGTTTAATAACTCCACGTTTTGACTCGCTATATACGATTTCACAATCCGGGCTGTATGTATAGGGGCATTATCTTGTTGGTATATCCATTTTAGATTTCCAAAAATAGTTTTGAAATGTGGAAAAGCCTCTTTCAATATTCCATTATAGCACAACGCATTCATAGTGGTTGGAACAAATTTAAGCTCACAGGTGCCATAATAGGAAATGGCCCCCCACACCATAATACCTCCAGCACTGCTGTGCAACTTATCAAGATGGTGTGGTTCTTTTCTAAGATCATGAAAATAGTAGCTGTACCCTTTGGGGCCCTCCAAATTAAACTTTTTTTCATCCGAAAAGCCAACACGTTGCCACTCCGAAGTCCAGGTCATTCGGCTGTTCGTATGAACGCACATATCTCAGAAATGGTAAGACATAGAGGTTTGGCGAGTAAGGAACTAAAACAGGCAGGCAGGCAGATCAATTTTACAGTCTTAAAGATAGATGGTTCGTACCTTCTGCCTTCAGCTGCTACTGCAGGCTGAGAGTATAATTTCTTTGGAACAGAGTGTTCTTATAGTTGGGCTTGACAGACATTCTTTCTTGTTTGTTTATATTTTCGTTGTGAGTTACCACTCTTTGCGTTACCTCTTCTTAGTTAGGTTTGGCAATCAAAAAGTGAAACTGTTCGATTTGTTTATTTTGACGTATTTCTCCGCATTCAGACGAATTTAACGGATCTTACAGTCTAATGGTACAAATGTGATCAAATGCATATCTTTTGTTGTACATTAACTCCCTGTGCGGTTTTTAAGTGTAATACATTTTCCATCCCCCTTGATAATTACCAGATTGGGTGTACGAATGTTTTTGTGCACGGATTTAAAATGTTTGAGAAAATTGTTTTTTGTCACGAAATGCAGCATACATTTTGAACAGGGATAATCACTGGTGTGATAAAGCTGATGATGTTTTAGTTCTATCATACGTTTGAAAGACCTGTCGCAATTCTTATAGTCACAAGCGTAAAAAGAACTGTTTAAAGGAGCGAGGTGAAATTCTTTGGTTTCATTCACTTCCGGGAAGCTGGGATTTGTTTTTGGACTATGAAACTCAGCTAGGTGCGGATACAAAAAATAGTAACGATTCAAGTTGAGTCCACATAAATGGCAACGATACTCGAATAAGAATTTATCTTCCTGCTGACTCGCCTCTGGAACCAAGTGTGACAGTTCCTGCTTATGTAGTTTCAGTTGAAGAAGGCTCTCGTATATTGTGCCACATGTGCGGCACGCATAAGAGCGGTAATTGTGTTTCGCCTGGCAATGCAGCTTAAGCCGGGAAGCAGTTAAAAATGCCCCTTGGCAATAAAAGCATTGCAATTGAACCCTCTTGTTCTGTAGATCCCTATATACTTTGCCAAAAATGCTGCCATCTGAGGTCAAAGCTAGGAAATCGAAATCGATGGGCTGCTCCATTTTCTTGTGTGGCTGCTGCTCCTTTTCTTCATATTCATATTGGCTTTTAGTCGAATCAGTATCATTCTCGTCATCATCCTCTCCTATACCCGCCAAGCCCAAGTCCGACAGCTGAACTCTGCATTGAGCCTGCCGCCAGCTACTTAGAGTCTGGCTCATTTGAAGTACCTTGGTCGTGCAGCAATCACAAATGCGTGTAGCTGAGTGTCTAATTTCCACCTATGGCGCAATTGATTATTTTAACGTATTATTTTATAAATATATCTTTACCTTGAGTTGGTAGCTCTCAAAGATTTGATGCAGCAGCTCTGAGGATGGCGTGATTTGGGACAGTTCCAGTTCTCTGGAGACCGCTGTATTCTTTAGACATAATGAGCATAGTTCATTAGTCGACATTTTTGCTCCATTGACACAACTGCAAAAAAACAAATTGTCAAATCGTAAACAAATGATTCAAATAGTGTGACCATAGAAGAAAAAGGGTTTCCGCCAAGAAAAAAGAAATGGTTCTTTTTTGAAGCGTGAGTCAGAAGAACTAGTGCCAAATTGGTGATTCCCTCACCACCACACTGGGCGCAACTCCAAACTTGTGGAATGAAATGGAGATCTTTGGACTTGTGAAAGGTACTGTATACCTTCAGGTGCCATTTTTTAATGGTTTACAAAAAATTTAATTACGCAAAAACTAAAAGTGAGATTACCAAGCGCTCTTCTTCTTAGTTCGATAGGTTATCGGTTTAATTCAATTTAAACATTTTTATTGCTGTTTCTGTTGCTAGGCTTGTTGTTGTACTCTGGTCCTAAGTTGGCCAAAAATTAAAAGAATAGGCCAATGACAAGATTTTTTGAGAACGGATTAGCTGAAAGTAAAAGTAAAAACGAGGTTTTGTCAAGAACTGAAGTATTTATGGTGTGAAATAGGAGATATACTATCATTCAATAAATGACAGATATATAATAAGTTATTAAAAAAAATTTAAGTCGGTCAAATCGTGTGAAACGTTTTCGAAAAAGTTTCGACAGCTGTTTTCCATTAAACAAATATTTTATTTAACTAATTTAAACATGGATTTGATACACTTGGGTATTAGCTTCGACCGAAAATAGAAACTATCAAAATCGGTTGAGCAGTTCCCGAGAAATTTTGGTTGAAGTGCGTCGAGACGTGGTAAAAAAAACTTACAAAACGAAAAAATTTGATTTTGCAAAAAAACTTTATACTCACAAAACAAAAAACCTTGTACTTAATAACTTTTTTGAGTTTTATGATGTTGGAAAATTCAAAAATGCATGAATGTGCAAATGATGTGATAAATTGCCCGACCTACAAGCGCTATTTTAGCTGAAGGTTTACAGTACCTTTAAGCAATTTTATTTTTCTTGAATGGTAAACATTTTAAAGAAAAAACTATTATGTTCGGTTTTCAACAGAAATGAATCTTCAGATTATAAGACCAATGTGGTTGTCGTTGCAGCGGGAAGCGTGCGTGCCTGCTGTGCAGGAAATTGTGTTCGATCCCGTTTTGGGACATCTAATGAAATAGTTTGATTTTTTCAATTACACGCTAATCTTCACAAGCTAGCTTTGAAGTAACTAGCCTTGAAAAAGACTCTCAAACTTTGCCGCCTTTGGAGTCGAACTGGGTCTGTACAAGCCAAGGAATTGTTAATATTTAATCGAATATTCCCAGGTAAATATTACGTTTTAATACCCTTGCAGAGGGTATATTTAAATTGTCCAGATGTTTGTAACGCATAGAAGGAAGCATTTCCGACCACATGAAGCATATATATTCTTGATCAGCATGACGAGCTGAATTGATATAGCCATGTCCGTCTGTCCGCCTGTTTCTATGCTATCTCCTCCGTCAGTTTTAAAGCTATCGCCACCAAACTTTGCACGAAGTCTTCTGGTCCAAATACGCTGCACATTTGTCGGAACCGGCCGGATCGGATGACTAAAACATATAGCTGCGTGCTGCAACGTGCTGCAAGGGTATACAAACTTCGGCCCAGCCGAAGTTTACTTTCCTCTATTTTTTTTCAGATGTGTTTGGCAAAGATTTTGTCAAAGAAATACGAAAGTCCACAGAGTAAACTCACGACAGGTAGAAGCAAAAATATCATAAATAATGTCATATGAACGACAAATCAAGGCTAATTTGAATTAAATTATTAGTTTTTACATTTCCCTGTATTTTGTATTATTTAGTAGTCACGGTATTGTATAGGGTAATGCTGTCGAATTTTCTAACCAGTTGGAACTACCAGCTAATATCCTACTATAAATACCCAAGCCAATGCATTTATAAATACCAGCTAGCTCTTATCTTATTGGAAGGACTAACCTCACACATACGCTCAACGATAAATCGACTCTAGGTTAGAATATTCCCAACGCCCATTTGTGTGTGACAAGAAACATTCTGTAATTTACCGGTTAGCTACAACAGCTAACGAACAAAATCTTACCACTAGGGTTTCTTGCTGGGATGCCGACACGGCTGTTGATGCTGATTAAGAATATATGTACCCTGTGTAGCTTTGGTACAGAGTTTGCTCTAAAGGTAATATGCTTAAATTTAGTTTTTGTTCAATCTGTGTACCTTTGATACAGAGTAGAAAACAACGAAATAATTAGTGATTTCCCCAAACCATATACATATTTTCAACGATCGTTGGTAAAACTGAATTCCGAGCTAATGTTTGAATTTAATCTCGCTTTAAGTTAATTTCGCATCTCTAATAAAACATCGATGGCCATCACTCTAAGTTATCGCACTATCGCCTTCTACTGAGTAAGTGGAGTATTTTACCAGCTTTAGTTTGCGGTCACACTGTTGATTAAGAGGGGGGAGAATTGACGATTGTATTACATATTTAGTTCTTATATTTGTAACAAATTAACTAAGTCCAAATGGTATGTTAATGTGCAAAAAGAATCATTTAATTGACGGCAGAGTTATCTTTGTTTTGCTGCTAAGCAGTAAAGTTCTGACTGTGCTTTCGTGTATGTGACTTTGTGGGTGTTCAAATGTGTGCGTGTTGGAAAGAAGCGGCCGCCGCGTCACAATACAATTCTATTCGTTGATAATAATAATTGCAATAACTTTGCATTTCTCTTTGGCATCGTCTATAGTCGTTTGCGGAAAAGTTAACGGGTCTGTTGGCGCGTCCCAATCAGCAACCAGATCCAGCTGGCGGTCCCGAGGCTCCTTGGTACCTTAAATATGGCAGTCGATTACTTGGAATTGTGGGTGCCTTTTGTAAGTAGCTGTTTATCAAACTATAAAATTGAATTTCCCTGGCTCTAAAAATATAATTTGCATCGATTTTTGTGTATATTTTTGTTGTTGTGGCTGCTGTTACGTTTTCTGTTATCTAGTGGGCTGCTCTCGCGCTCGTGTGAGTGTGTTTGACACCCACAAAATACGCACGCTCTCTGACATTGATAAAGAAAAAGAACAAAAGCCCAAATGCAACAACAACAACGGTACATAACAGTGGAAGAGGCAAAATATGTTACAGTTACAAAAAGGATACAGAAATTTTGTGTGTGTATGTACAATATGTATGGGTATTTGTATTCCTGTGTTTGGGATGGACTTCCTTTAGCGGATATGCAGAAGTCTTTCGTAGACAAGAATTGCAATTCCTCCAGTCGATTCAGCGTATTTCAACCACAGTCTCAGCTACTTGGTTGTCGGTACAAATGTTTTGAGTTTTTGGCATTACATCTTTTCAATATTTATTAGCCTTGTCAGCCGGTTTATCGACTAAAAATAAATAAAAATAATTTCACGCCAAATCACACCAGATACTTATTCACAGAACTACTTGTACTACAATGAGTGTGTGTTTTATTTGACAAAAGAATCCATTATGTGACAAAGTTCTCAATTGATATTGCCCAGCGAAAATAGTTATTTTAGTTTTAAGTCAATATAGTATATTCATATACAACAAGAGAGGTAAGGTGGCATCAGAGTGAGTTCTCTGCAAAGTACCTTCACGTTCAGGGCTGCGTGTACTTCTGTAGCGTAAGCTTTTGACAAAAGTACGCATCACACTGACACCGCCCCACCTGTATTGTTGCATCATGTTCAGAGGTGTCCCAGAAATCTTTTACAACCAATTTTCAACCCAAAACCAATTCTCGTTATCCTAAAAAACCTCTTTCGGATTGTTTCATATCTCTCGTGCTGTTTGGAAAGAGATATTTAGCTAAATTCACCCCAAAAGCTATTCAGCTAAGAAAAATCAATTTTATAAATGGAAAAAACATTATTTTACTGGAATTTACACGAATTTCATATTTAATTTGATTTAAAATTAAAATTTGCTTTTCAAACATATTTCACAAAACCAACCGAATGTTGCCATATCAACGAAACCCATCTTTACAGTTGGCATTGTTGCGCTAACACAAAGTGACTAAGGTTTTCCAAGTTTTACCTTATGATTGGCGCAGAAGGGTATTTTAATATTTATCAGGGATGCAAAAATAAGGACTGGTTCGGTTCAGTGGTTCATACAGTTTCTGAACCGCCGGTTCGGTTCATTACATGGTTTTTGGAGCTAGCTAAACCGCGGTTTCGGTTCGGTTCAGTGGTTCACAAAGGCACATTATGAAATATTATGATTGTTGTAGTAATGTGACTTGTCGAACACTTTTGAAATATAATTCTTATAATCCATTTAAATATTTTTAAAATCCTTAGAAGAATATCCAATGCTTATTATGTCGGATTTCCAGGAGTCGTCTATAAGTTCCTAAATGAATACTCTCGAAAATTGAGAATGTTTTCTAGAATAGAATACGTACTATGCATCTTAATTATTCTATTTATCATATCCCTTAAGTTAGGCTTAGAACTAAATCAAAGCTGAATCAGCTCAGAAATGAAAGGGCTGGTCCTGAATTCATGACATAATTTTTATGAATTTTAGCCATGGATTTTACTCTGACATGTCCTACTACGTCATGACCTTAGTTGATTTTAGGCATGATTTTAGTCAGAGAACTGAACCGAACCGAACCGTTTTTATTTGTGGTTTTCGGTTCGGTTCAGCAATTCGGAAAGGAAGCCGGTTCGGTTCACCGGCTGGAATAAGCGGTTCGGTTCGGTTCAAAACCGGTTCGGTTCAGAACCGGTTTGCATCCCTGATATTTATATTAATTTTGAAGATAATGACCCATCTTTGAATTATAATTTTAACATAAATCGTAAAACAAATGACATAATGAACAAATTTCAATTGAACATCAAATTAACTCAAAACTAAAATAGAGAGCCACGTAAAAAAAATAATTTCTCATATCGATTATACTAAAAAAATAAATTTAGGGTATGCAAGGGCATTTGAAAATTTGTAAACTTACCACACAAGAATTACTGAACGACCCTTCTTGTTCATCGTTGGAATTGTTTTAGAAAACCAGATGTTTTGTATATACTTTGTATACTATAGCTGTTAACGAAAACTCAAAGAATAATGTTAAACGACAAATAACTGAAACTGAAATAAATCGAATAAATATCCAAATATACGAGGCGTCAAGCCTACCCTCTTCACTTAAATTCAGAAATGCAAACCACTCGAAAATAAGTTCGGTTCAGTTCGGTTCGGTACAATGGCTTACACAGTTTCTGAACCGCCGGTTCGGTTCATTAAGCTAATTGAACAGCGGTTTCGGTTCGGCTCAGTGGTTCATAAAGGAACATGAAATCTTGCACACCCTACTTATCATATTATATGAGAAAGATTGAATTAAGTTAAAGAAGTATTACAGAAAATATTGTGCATTAGAGAAAGTCAAATCAATTATCAGCTTTCGAGAAAATAACGCAGATTGATGACGTGTATATTACGAGATCGGCGAGCGATTGCAGAAGACTTACAAGTCATCCCTAAATGTTATATATAGAGGTTCGAATGAAACGTCGTAGACAAATTATTTAAGGAAAACGATTCAAATTCGCAAATGAATAAGTTTCATTGGCTAGAGGAAAGCGATTCACGCCTTCAAACTCGTCAGAGAACTGAACCGAACCGTTATTATATGGTGTTTTCGGCTCGGTTCAGCATTTCTGAAAAGAAGCCGATTCGGCTTGCAGTTCGGTTCACCAATTGAATAAGAGGTTCGGTTCGGTTCAGAACCGGTTTGCAATCCTGCTTAAATTACACAAGTTCACAAAAAAAGGTACATTTTTAAACTGAGAAGATAGCAAACATTCCTTATGTATTTTCGGGGTCAAATATATTGTACGTTTTGCCCCAGCGCGTCAGGCTCAAGAGAAATTAGCATACCCTTTTTCCCATTTTCCGACCGATCGTTCGTATGGGAGCTTTACGATATGGTAATCTGATTTGTCCAAAAAATTTTAAAATTATGTGAAAGCACGTGAAACAAACAAATACAAATATGCAGGATGCTACCATTAAAAACAAAAATGTTTTTCTAACTAAAACTGTTTTTCAGACCTATCTTTTGTATGGCAACTATACCATATAGTTAAATTATAAAAAAACATAGTAAACCTACGATTACAAAATTTGGAGACGTTTCCGTTGAAAAGAAAAAAGTTTTTCTCCCTAAAACTAGTTTTCCGACCGATTATTCCCATGGGAGCTATGGGATATAGTCATCCGATCCGGTCGGCTCCGACATATTAGTAGTGTGCAGCAAAAAAGAATATATATAGTTTATGGGGTCGGAAATGAATATTTGTGGCAAAATAATAATACCCTTTGCAAGGGTATAAAAATGTGAATTTTTCTCAGAAATTCTGAAATTTCAACAGCCAGAAGGAAGCTTCTCCGTGCCCATAAACAAAAATATATATCTTGATCAGCATCAAAAACCGAGTCGATATCGTCATGTCTGTCTTTCCGTATGAACTCAGAGATGGTAAGAGGGAGCCTTCTTAAATCTGCAGGCAGATCAAGTTTATTTTCAATTTATGCCACGCACACTACCGCCCCCACAATTTTGAAAGATTTGAAGGCTCGTACCTTCTGGATATATTTAGATAGTTAGTATTATTTATCGATCCGATGAAGGAATGGTGATGATCGGATGAGCGATTGTCGTTATAGGGGAAACAAACATTTTTCCTGGTCAGCACCGGCTGAAGCAGCGATGGGCAGCACTTACTAACTTTGGGAGGTACAGATCATGATGGAATAAGTATAAGTTGGTCTCGTCGGCAAAGAGTATTACGTTGACTATGCCAAATTAAGTGTGCGTGAAAGGGTTCAGCGTAGTAAGTGTGAGTGAAACGAGAATAGAGTTTGTGAAAAGATTCGTTCGCACATAACCTTTCACATCAACAAATAAGCATACAATAAACGTTAACGGACCAAAAACCGAACGAGTCAGCAGCCGACGAGACCACCTTATACCTTTTTCATTATGGTAAAGAGTATTTTATAGTCAAACTTGACCGAATTTTACTTACTTGTTTTTCTTATGTGTGTTGCTGTTGTGTCGTAAACTTTTGGAGTTTATAATTTACGCTTTACAATCTTACGTTCCCGTTTCAGTCCGTGAATCCTTCTTCTCATTATATATAAACAAGACAAGCATATACAATCAGACAAGCTGGCTAACTCCATCTAGTAGACAAGCTGTAAAACTTTAATTTTGTCTCTGATAAATGTGTCCTCAAGCAAGACGCTCCAAGCAACGACTGCGTCCACCTAAAAAAAATATTATTGCTCAAACACAATTTAAAGAACTTCCGAAGCAAATTAAAAAACTCAAACTTCTATGAGATGCTTTATTTTGTATCCTTTTTATGTCAGACTGAGACCAATCATTTCTGCGGTCAACCAACTTAATTATACATTGTTTTTTATTAGTTTATTTTGTGAATTTAATTTTATCCTCACTTATGCTCTTTGTTCTTTGTTCTTGCATCTCTTGCATCACTCAATTTCCGTTGCTCTCCTTCCCTCGCCTTTTACTTTATTGCAGTTGATTGCGCATTTTCTTTTGCTGATGACATTGAACTTTAGCCTAACGATTTTTTTAAGCTTAAGTTATTTGTTCGCTGCTTATCATTTACCCAATAGGTAACCCAGTAACACCCTCACTTACACACACATATTCGGTCAACAATTCACCGTTTTCCCTGTCAGCTGATCTGAGATGATAGAAATAAACAAACAAACAAAACCGACAGTCACTTAAAATCAATATAAATAGACAACGATTTCAATTGAAGAACAAAAATAAAAAATACAATATCATATAGAGTTACACATGCGGCTTCTGTAGCACGGAACCGGTTTGTATATAAAAATGCCCCTGGAGACAAGATTCGTTGAACCGACGGCACAGTAACCGCAAAAAAGAGTTTATATTTCGAAATAGGTACATAAACTAGCAGTGGTGGACATAAACATAATAAAGAAATTAAGGAAAATATTATAATAATATGACGTTGAGAGGTTACTTTGAGCCGATGATTACAGCTAATTCGTATTCTAAATTAACTAATTTTTCACACTTCCATCCGGAATACCATAATCTTCGTCCAAAATATTTTATTATTTGACTTTTTCACTTAACACCACCCACAATAGAAATTTGTTTAAACAGTCTCTAAGTTGTGTATGGTAAACTGATAAGAAGGCCCAGCTCTGTGAACTGATAAAATAATTTAGCTTGGTAAAAGCTATTCACAATGTTATCTGTTTGAAGTTAGAGAGCTTGATTCAATGTGTACAACTGTTTTAACCATTGAATTTGTCACGCTTCTGTGGCTTTTTGTTGTTGTTGTTGTGTTTTAATTATAAATAAAAGAAACTAGCACATGAATGAGTCAGCAACGTGATGATGATTAGATTCTTTTTTGATTTGCCATACCAAAGTGTAGGCGTTTACTGATTGAACTTTCTGTTTACAGATTTTTATGTTTTTATGAAACGCCTGTTATTTGATAGGGGTTTCTGTTTATTTGCTTAGATTGCCTGTACTTAACTTGGAATGGAACTTAATACAATATCACACACTGGGCATGGCAGTATCCTGAAAACACTTCTGAGTGTAGTCGCAAAACCTATTGACTACCTACAATCAACCGATGAAAGGAAGTTTAGCAATGGCTTATGTTCGAAAATTTAGGGTTTGTCTGTCTGTCCGTATGAACGCACAGATCTCAGAGATGGTAAGAGATAGAGGTTCGACATGTATTGGACATATGCTTCTTATGTCTGCAGGCAGATCAAGTTTATTTTCAATTTTGGCCACGCCCCCTGAAGCCCCCGCAATTTCGAAAAAACGTTTAGACATAAAAATATTTCGACCAAAATAAAATTTGATCGTGCAATTTTCTATTATGGTCAATTGTGACTGGACAATAAATGTAACCTTCTTAGTGCAAAACTGTCGCGGGTTTGTCACTATAGACATAAGCCTTAACCTAACCCCACAAAGAAATAGTCTAAAGCCGTTATATCGCACGATATACTAAATTAACGTGTGTACAGAATAAACCTAAGTAGACCTGAGATCTCTAACTCGGATGTCTCCGAGAGGATGAGTAGGACGGGTAGACCAAGTGGCATAAGTCTCATCCCTCTTAAAGCGGGACCATGACACAGAAGGTGCTGCACCGTTTCCTTATCTTCTTCATATCTGCAACTTCTACAGAAACCATGGGGTACGCCTGGGTGTGCCGCGTGTCTGCCAAAGAGACCTGTAAGACTCACTACCAGCTGCCATTAGTGCTCCCTTCTGTAACGTTAAAGTGTGCTGGTATGGCTTAGGTCGAATAATAATGACATAAGCCTCGATACCTGTCTGTAGCGAAACGAAGTGTTTCGGACTTTGTGAGAAGGTGGCCATACGCATTCCAATCGTTCTCTTCTCTGAAAGGAGCTTGTCCGTTGTACCTAGTTTTCTGGTGTGTCTGCAGAATCTTTTCAATGTTTACATCGATGTCCAGGCGCCCAAGTGTCAACCAATCTCACGGTCAAGGATAGGCGACATTAATTGATTTAATATTTGTTAAAATGCAAAATTATCAAAACGTTTTTATAACTTAGTTCATTTAGGGCTGATTTCTCATCTTATTAATAGCTGCTATGTGTCAGATAAGCTTTGATTTTGCTGTATTATTTGCAGGTTTATGTAACAGATAGCTCTATGTAGAAGATTAGAAAACGGCCCTTAAAACAATTTATTCAAAAAATTAAAAAATATTTCAATTATAAAATCTGTTTTGGTGGTGAAATTACAAAAACCAATCAATAATTGGGATTCGGTTGGAATTTGATTTTCATGCATATTTCGAGGACATATTTCCCAGCAGGACTCTAAGTTCATGGGTGGGTGTCCACTCGAGAGAGCTTTTGCTGTTCTTCGCTGATAAGTTGACTACTAGGATATTTTATTTACAAACAGCATTGGATGACTTATAAACTTCCCTTTTTTTTTATCCTTTCTACAGTTGCCATCTTGTTTGGTCTATGGAATGTGCTCTCCATTATTGGTCTCAGTGTCAGTTGTCTGGTGGCTGGCATTATACAGATGATAGCCGGATTTGTGGTAATGGCGCTGGAGGCGCCTTGTTGTTTCATCTGCATTGAGAAGGTAAATGTCATTGCGGACAAAGTCGATGCCAAACCGTTGTACTTTCGAGCGGGTCTTTATTGCGCGTGAGTAAATGAAGTGTAACAACTCAACCTAGAGTTTATAATCCAAGATTTCTATGATTGCTTTCAGAATGGCCATTCCGCCCATATTTATGTGTTTCGGCTTGGCCAGCTTATTTGGCAGTGGTCTGATCTTTGCCACTGGAGTGGTATACGGCATGATGGCGTTAGGCAAGAAGTAAGTAAAGCTGAATGAAAGACTATGTTTTTTGGATTTGGTGATCAGGAATTAGAGATTTTTTAGTTGAGATTTGTAGAGCGAACAAAAAATTGCTAATTGTCTTAATGTTTTCTCTGTGATTCTTTTGCTTAACCTTGACGATATATACAAACACAAATATATATGTTAAAAACACGCACTTAATCAGAGCTTCACGCGAGGATATGGCAGCAGCAGCCACATCGCCCACACAAATGTCTGGCGGACCCGCGGGCGGCCAAATGCAAATGGGCGGCGATCAGCATATCACACTCATGGAAGATCCTGATGTTTGGCGTCCAACATAAATTCCTCAAGCCAGATAAAAAACTGCCAAAAGCACAGACAAAACCAACACACACCCAAAACACACCAATCACCAACACTTTAGACATGCAGAATAACAAAAAAGACGATTCATAAATTTCCAAAACTGAGAAATAAAATATTTTATGGTGCTTAGTTTTTAGTGTTCGTTCCATTCAGAAAGAAAACCAGGGCAGCAAGAAGAAATAGTCTACAGAACACCCCACCAATTCAGAAACTAAACTTTCAAATTCCAGAACATATATTTTTAGTGATGAAATGGTACTCGAAACCTATAGAAAAGCTTCCACCCTCACTCACACACAAACACACCAGAGGACACTTGAATATAACTAGAGCAATATGTACAACTCAGATAAAGATTAACAAGTATTTTTAACTTTTAATTATGCTTTGCTTCAACGTAAACCATTTAAATTTAAATGTTAAACCAAAAAGCAAACTAACTAAATGTTATTGGGAGTTTTCATTTGGCTCACAAGATAGTTGCAGATTTAAGCAAACCAAACAAAATATCAAACATAATCAAGTTGAGATTAAAAGTTCATTGTTGTAAACTAAACTAAACATACACGTAAAAGCAAAATGATTTCAATTCTTGTTGGGTTCCCATATGATTTCCCTTTACATCCAGATGTAGGAAATTTGATAGCGCATGTAAAATCGGTACTCGCATCTCAATACTCTCCTCTCGTTAACTTAGTTCAAATTAGTTAAATCAAATGAACGACTGCACTAAAAACTTTATTCATTCAAAATATTTTGTTTATAATGAAACACACGGAAGCGCCTGTTAATTTAAAATCAATTCTGGGAATTTTGTACATGACCAAAAACGCCAATTACGACAGCCAATTAAAACAGCTACCTGCAATCACAAAAGGCAAATACATTTTCTATCAAATAAGCTAATCATTTGTGTACAATAATTGTATTATATTTACATTATTTTCGTAGAGAACTTTTGCTTTCTTTCGGACCATTTGGTTTTACAATTTCCTCTTCTGCTGAGATTTAATAATTTTAATTAATAATCCATTTATGATTTTGACACGAATAAGCAGATAATCGAAAAAAACCGATTTCTGATTTCTGAATATTGAAACGCAATTTCGAATTGTACATTTTCAATAAAAAATATATAAATTTCATATCAAATTTGGTAACATTTGGAAAATAATAAACCCTTTTTAACTATCTGCTTAATAGTAAATGCAATCACAGTGATAATCGAAATTTATAGTTCTCTCTAAATACTACCATGCACTTGAATAGAGATAGACGGTATTTTGTTTAATTTTTGTGTAAAATAGCATCGAGGCTTGCGTATACTCGTTACATTTCGAAAGCAGCTTGAATTTATATTTAGGCACAAACAAGTTAGATGAAGAAAGTTCACCGACTGCTCAAAGCCAAGTACATTCGAATTGTTTATACGAAAATCGGTAGGCGATTCTAGGACACCCATATTCATATATTAACATTTTTTTAAAAACTTTTTCTTACCATTTTTAGTCGGTTTTTAACAACATACGTATTGATATTTTGATATATCGACATTCCGAAATCCCTGTCTAATACCATTAAGTCCTTTCAACTTTATAGTGATTTTCTTCAAAATGTATGGGACCTTATAATTTAGTAAATTTATAATTTTTTTCTATCCCTGCAACATATGGAACGAATCGATAGATTTAAATTATTCAAGTGCATGGTAGACTGAGAAATATTTGAGAAAACTTTATTAAAGGACGTCGGACATGCTGATACTTTTTTGTTCGCGTCAACTTATGATTGCTACGCTCTGAATTTGTAAAATATTAATTATATTGGTTCTCATTTAAACAAGTCTGGATTCTTACGATGAGGTAAAATTTATAAAGTTTTCTCAGAAGGCAAGAGAATAGCTCTGGATGAATTTCTCTAGAAAACATTATGAATCTAGCTTCATCGTTTAAATATGGACTAACTTCACAAAAGTTTCAGTTCCAAGCACTTTCCTAAAGTAGACATATTTTGTTTGTAAAACAATTTTGTTGTTGGATTCTGTGATATAGAGGCTAGAGTTAGATTCTAGTTTTCTTTTTGATTTCTTATTTTTAAATTAAATTTGTTGCTGTATTCTTTGGATACCATGGAGGATATCAATGCATTGTATTATGTTGCTGCAATGTGATAAATATATGTAAAAACATCAATCGGATTCTTCTGGTATTTTTTTTTTTTCAGAAATTAAGATCTGATTCTTCAGTTGTAGACTCTAGATAGGAAATAATGTAGTCCATTTCTTAATTTTCCTTAATTAAAGCACTTAAGTAATAGTTTTGCACCCTTAAATCGTGTATTATTTTCTATATTTGACACTTTAAATTTATTATGATCGCCCTTATTAACAATAATTTTTCTTATTTCATAAAAACAGAGCCTCGGTGGCCGATATGCGAGCAGCGGCCCAACAGACTGGCTATGGAGGCAACAGCCTAGCATCTCCGTCTACTCAAACCACAACCAGCGACAAGGCGGGCATTGTGAACAACGCCCAACCTTTCTCCTTCACTGGAGCTGTTGGCACCGATAGCAACGTGTGAAACTATATCAGAATCGCTGGGCCAGTTGTGCCGTGAGAAAACAAGACTCAAAACTCAACACATCAGCAGGCAATTTCAACCTAATCATGTGCAATCTTTAACCGTTCGAAAATATCTCCCAGCTCTGATCTCTCTCAAGAGCCGCCACTCCAATTGAAAGTGTTTATTTAAAAAAGATTATATAATTGTTTTGTGTTTTCAGTTTCCTGTTTGTGCAAGCGCCTGTGTCCATTCATTCCAAAAAAAATAAAAACAAAATAAACAAAATTTAAATTCTTTGCAGAAAATCTATATATAAAAAATCATGTAAAATTTATTTTTAGTCATAGTTTAAATATACCTTAAATATATCAGCTAAACAAAAGGAAAGCGGAGGAATGTTTAAACCAATTATAAATATTGTATGTAAAACCATATTAAAATTTGAATTATACATACTTAAAATTATGTTAAATAAAATTAATTATACATAAAACGCAAAGTTGGCTATTAAATGAGAATTTCGTTAGCAGGCTTAAGCGGGACCCGAGTGTTGAGGTCAAGTATTAAAGCGCCAGCATGCTATGTTGTGTGTTATTCCGATTTTAGCTTTAAAGTTAATCAGATGCACGATTTGAGATGGCTATGTTTGTGGTTCCTGCACAGAGTATATTAAGTTTGTGCAAATGAATGTAACGGGCAGATAAAAGCGTATCGAGATATCACAAAGTACAGCGTTGGCAATATTTGACGGATCCTACTACAACACGATAACTTTTTGCGGCGGTGCCGGATCAAAATTGCTGCTAAACGGTCTACTTTAAGAAAGTGATGAAAACAATTCTACTTGAATGCAATTAACCCAATATATTTTTCTTTTTATACTCTGTACCAAAGGTTAATAGAGTATATTAAGTTTGTGCAAAATTGTGTAACAGCTAGGAGCAAGCATCTCCGACCCATTAACAGCGGAGTCGATATTGCCACGTCTGTTCGTATGAACGCACAGATATCAGAGATGGTAAGATATAGAGGTTTGACGTTATTTTGTCCACGCTCCCTCCCGCCCCCGCAATTGGAAAAAAGTCATATCGCTCACAGTTTAAACGAGAGCGTAAGTTAAAGTCGGCCCTGCCCGACTTCGAAATACCCGTTACTCAAGGCAATTAGTGTTAAATATCCTCTTGCGGCTCAGATAAGTATGCAACGTTTTTTTAACTCTTCCATTAATTATCCGATCTTTATGAAAATATGTGAGATTGTACATATTGGCCACATGCAAAATCTGAGCTCGATAGCTTAAAAATTGTAGGAGATATTCAACATTTTTTAATGCGGGGGCGGGAGGGGGCGTGGTCAAAATTTGAAACAAACTTGATCTGCATGCAGACAATACTAGCTTAGATCTAAAATTTGGTTGGTCTAGCCCTTCTAGTCTCTGAGATCTAGGTGTTTATACAGACGGACGGACAGACGGGCATGGCTAAATCGACTCGGCTGTTGATGCTGATGAAGAATATATAATATATACTTTATGATATCGGAGATGCTTCCTTCTGCCTGTTACATACATTTGCACGACTTTAGTATACCCTTTTTACTCTACGAGTAACGCGTATAAAAATATATGGTTCGTACCTTCTAGAAATATTTAGTAATCAAGATAACTTATCGATCTTATCGGGTATAACCAATTTTCTTTCTTGTCTTAATTCAATAGATTTCCATTTTTTTTCCATTTAACCTGGTGTTTGAAGTTATTTATATGTATAAACATCAGCTTTGTCCATTACATCTGACACACAATTCTATTACATTTTTGAAAGTCAGTATTTTGGAAAATAGTTTTATCAACAGTCCAATACATAATACTTTGTATTTGGGATATAATAATGTACCACTTAAAGCAGTGTATTGTGCGGTGTAGATTTGAAAAATAGTTTTTATACCCTGTTCCCATTGAAAATAGGAAAAGGGGGATCATGAAGTTGTGCGAATGTATGGAACAGGGAGAAGGAAAAATTTTCGACCCCATAAAGTATATATATTCTTAAATCTTATTAAATATATTCCATAAAGTATATATATTCTTGATCAGCGTGAATAGCTGAGTCGATATAGAAATGCCTGTCTGTCTGTCTGTATGAACGCGTCGATCTCGGAGAATATAAGAGATGGAGCCACAAATTTTTGAATGAAGATTGATGTATGCCGTACGCAGGATCAAGTTTGTTTGAGATTTGGCCAATTCCCCCGTGTGGCCTACTTCCAGGATGAGCCTTTAATAGCAGTGACAAAAACCGGCTACATTCAAATTTAAAATCAAATAAATGAAAACAAATGAACAGCGTATTTTTTAGTCGGGGCACACGACTGCAGCGTCCTTACTTGTTTTGATTGGGACCTCTGATTTATAAAGTATTTTCTACCATTTCTTGGATATCAAAACTTTCAACAATTACTGTCGACCGAACAAGAATAGGGCTGTTAATGAGAGGCGAGTTTCACAACATCTATTTTTGTGATATATTAAATATTTCTGACACGGTCTTAAGGCGTGCTGCTGTTGAAGGACATTTCATGAGAGACGACAAGAGTCTGACTTGGTGAATAGTTTCGATTTGTAAAAGTGCATTTCCATAGACGATAATCAAATATTAAAAACATTTTATGTCTCTTAAGATTTTAAAAACCGAAATGGAAAAGCTAGTTATGATTCGGTTACGATCACTTAAAAAAATGTGTATCGGTTACGGATACTGTTTAATTCGGTTTTACCGGTTAATATTACCGGTTGTTGTTTCGGTTGGATACCCTGTTTATCACACAAAAGACCAAAACTACCTTGTCAGCCATGCTACATCTGCTAAAGGTGGCTGCATACACGTAAAGGTGTTCCATTTAAGGCCGATTTCTCAATGACCGGAAGAATTTGAGTGTCTCATGATGTGTTTCGCATAACCGGAGAAAAAAATGTTTAATACTTTGTACCTTGGTATGTCGCGCAGGTCAAGAAGTGTCCCCCGATATTCCAAAATAAATTAAACTCCGGCAACTTATCGATATCGGGTCAAAATTATGATGAGAAAATCAATTTGAGAATCTTCAGAAATTGGGTCTTACTCTTCACAAAACTAACTAGAAGATTTACTGATTATTCTTCGACTCCGACTCCGACGTGGTGAGAGTTTAAAATATGTTTCTGTTTCTGATAATAAATTTCAATTACATACATATTTCTTATTACATACATATTATTTATTAGTTTGGCCAGGATTAGATATTAGCGAAGATTTATAGATGTTATAGATTACGCATGTGAAACCAAAAAACGATTATTCCTGGCAGCTGACATTGGCCATCAATTTTCAATTGGTTTCACATGCGACATTTATAATAACTACTACTATAACTTTGTATTCTCTGCACAAAAAACGTTTAAGGGATTTATTTATCTAATTTGTAATAATTTCCCTCTTCATTAAATTTAGCATTCAGATCAAGTCTAATAAAGCTGTGACCTTGTATCTGGAGTCTATGCCGAATCCATGTAAATATTTGCATAGCTGTTTTAGTTCAGAAACTTTTAGCACACCTAATTTAACCTACTTCTAAGAGTAGGTCATCAAAAACTGCCGAAATTTGGCTTAGTATAAAAGTGGGAGCTACCGCCTCACTTCACATCGAAAACATTTCAATCTACCAACAAACCAACAATCCAACAATTAAATATGCAGTCCAACAAGCTTGTCATTCTGATCTTCGGTGAGTTGCCCAAAATGTTTTACTGCTGGACTCTTGATTTTAAAGATTTGTCTTCTAGCTCTCTTCGCCCTGATCATCGCAGCCTCCCTGCCCGTGGAGTCCAATGACGTAGAACAAGCGGGTGTGATCAGCGATCGTCGTTATCGCTGGGCTAGCTCTGAACAAGAACCTGAAGATATGGAAGATGATGAGGATGATGAAGATGTTCACTATGAGGGAGATCATGATGACTCTGAATGGGAAATCATTGAAATCGTTCCAGTTGCCAGCAGTGAGGAAAGCGGAGAGTCTGGAGAGCCTGGAGAGACTGCACAATCCGGAGAATACTCACAAAGCACCTCCGAAGAAGACTAGGAATTTCTAATAGGAAACATTTTTGATTCATTTTTAATATAGTGTTTGTTTATTTAAATAATTAAAAAGTTGTTGTAGAGGTTTAACATTTTGTATTTTCAACATTCAGGCAAAACAGGGAAGCAAACCGTTCCAAAATAAATACTGGTTTGGTTCAGTGGTTCACACAGTTTCTGAACCGCCGGTTCGGTTCATTACATGCTTTTTGGTGCTAGCTGAACCTCGGTTTCGGTTCGATTCAGTGGTTCACAAAGGCACATTACGAATTATTATGATTTCTGTGGAAGTGGGACTTTTCGAACACTTTGAAATATTATATAATTCTTATAGTCCATTTTAATATCTTTAAAATCCTTAGAAGAATGTCCAATCTTTATTATGTCGGATTTCCAGGATTCGTCTATAAGTTCCAAGAGGACTGACCTTAGGAAAAGAATGCGTACCATGCATCTTAATTATCTTATTTATCATATCCCTTTAGTTAGGCTCAGACCTGAATCATAGCTGAATCAGCCCCGTTATCTCGTTATTTTTTGTAGCTTAATTAATGTATTCCTTTTTATATTGTCAAGCATGAGCTAAACCAAAGTTCGAATAAAAACCATCGCCCTAAAACCTCGAACCTAAAATATTTGAGTCCTAACCAATGGTAAATTTAAATTCAAATCGGTTCGTGTTTTGAGATTGCAGCCCTGATTTTTATAACAATTTCAACTCAGATATATATTGGGTGTATATGGGCATTTCCACAGAAAGGTCCACCGACACGAAAAAATTAAAAGTAGTTAAAACCACTATATTTTGTCACATTTTCCCAGGGAAACAATTAAGTTAAACTAAATTAAGCCAGTAGCTAATTTGCTCATGGCCCATTTCGAGATTTTCGAACGCAAATTCGCTAAATCACAGTTTTTCTCATTTTTATACTTTTATGGCAAGTTTTTTCTTAAACAATTGCCTATGGATTTCATTGACTTTTGATATCTTAAACTGTTCTAAGGGTCCGAAGGGTTAATAAATGTTGGATAAGAGGCTATTTCAAACTTTGTATTTGCAATTAACTGTAAGTTTTTGCTTTGCATTAATCAGAAACCATATAAATATCTTGATGGAAAAAATGTCGCGTTCGACATGTCACCTATCGAATCCTATTTTATTTTGTAAAAAAACAAATAAAGATAATTGTTCATTCAAACTAACTCTTATATACAGTAAAATTGTGTACTAACATTTTAAAATTAGTCGCCCAAAAAAATTTCGACTGGTTTCGCTGAGTTCTGCATTTATATTGATGCCCAAAAACACCACTTCCGTTTTTGGTCACGTGCGAATCACTTTTTGAATGGCTTTATCTTGGAACCAGCACTAGGTCTGGTATCTACTTTACCACCAAATAAAGTGCTTCTAAAGAGCTATAAATTAAAGTAGCAGAAGAAAAAACCAATATTTTAGTTTGACTTTTATTCCGCTTTAAATGCGTACGACGGTCACGTGCGTCACCATGGAAATACCCATATACTAAAAATGAGCTCGATATCTTATAATTTGTCAATATTTTTTTGTGCGGGGGCAGGAGGAAAATCTCTATATACAGCGAGAACACTGGCCATACCATTAGTTATCGATGGGCTTATATATACCTAAACCATAGCAGAAGCACAGTTTGTTGTCAAGAGAAGTGCTATTTCTTGTTTCTTGTATTTCTAGTAGAAAATTCTTAAAGATTTACTCTTAATGCGAGTTATGCAGGAAAGTCAAAAAAAATAATCTTGAAATGTCAAAGAATTAAATAAAAATGGTTCTGAGGTGTGTCTATTTGTTCGACCTACATTTTCCATTTCCTTTTCACGTCACCGACTCAAAGGACGAAGGTTTCGAATGGGCAAAGCTTTTGCGGTTTTCCAATAACAGAGCACCAACTCTACCGATTTGACGATTATATCCCAAATTTTTATAAAAAATCGTAAATGGGAGCAGGGTACGATCTTGTCGCATCTTTCATGTTTTTATACCCTTGCAGATGGTATATTGAAATTGTCCAGATGTTTGTAACGCATAGAAGGAATCATTTCCGACCACATAAAGTATGTATATTCTTGATCAGCATGACGAGCTGAGTTGATATAGCCATGTCCGTCCGTCTGCTTCTATTCTATCTCCTCCGCCAGTTTTAAAGCTTTCGCCACCAAACTTTACACGAGGTTTTCTGGTACAAATACGCTGCACATTTGTCGGAACTGGCCGGATCGGATGACTATAACATATAGCTGCCGTAGGAACGATCGGTCGAAAAACTAGTTCTAGTGAGAAAACCTTTTTTGTTTTTAATGCAATCGTCTCCAAACTCTATATTTATTAGTTTTCAATGCTTCTCCATGATTCTGTCAAGTTTGGTCGAAATCGGACATCTATATAGTATAGCTGTCATAGAAAAGATAGGTTAGAAAAACTTTTTCGACTTTAATATAAACCTGTTTAAAAATGGGATATATTTATGTTATAAGCTTTCACACAACTATTCAAAGTTCTGTCAAAATCGGATGACTATAGGTTATAACTGCCATTTGAATGATCGTTCGAGAAGCTAGGTTTAGTGAAAAAAACTTTTTTGTTTTCAAAGAAAACGCCTCCAAACTTTGTATGTTCTTATGCTTTTCCATGATTCGATTTAGTTTGGTCGAAATCGGACATCTATATAGTACAGCTGTCACAGAAAAGTAGCCTCAGAAAAGTACTCTTAGTGAGAAAACTAGTTTGTTTTCAGTGGAAATGTTGTTCAAATTAGTTAGAAAAACGTGCTGCAAGGGTATACAAACTTTCCTCTACTTTTTTCTCCCAATGTAATAGGCTTGTATTTTCATTTGTTTTTATAACTTCTTTGAACCACAACAAAACTTAGCGGATTTCTTAACGCTTGACCCAACATTGTCCCAATTTAAACACACATTCTGAGTTAGTGCGGCGACAACAATTCGGATAGCAAACTCACTGTGGTGTAAATGTTGCACTAATCAGCATTTAATCTTTCACCAAGTGAAATTGGACTTTACGGTGTGCGAGTCACTGTGATGGCCCTACATGATTTCGTGAGCCTCGCCAGCCCTGAACCAATGCCTCAGTTAGTAGTTCCATCTCTAGGACCAAATAAAAACAAATCATTTAAATGGAATGGAGTCTCTTTTAAGCTACCGTTATAGTTTCCTGGCCGGTGCCTTCGCTGCCGGTGGCAGCTTCTTTGGCAAATTGCCCAGCTTTCTTAGCGCCCAGCAGTTGTTAGCTTTTCAATCGTCTCAGGACGTCTCCAACTCAACAGGTTACTTTTATTTGGGCAAGTTGTTGTTTTTGTTTACATTTAGCACTCAAATCAACAATATAAAATTATGCTTTTTCTTCCAGAACTGGCATTGTTCCGTCTGCTGCCACTGCTTCTGATGCTATTCTGTAATGTTCTCAATTTACGGTTTTTCCTGAAAGCTCTCCAAATGACTCAACAAACATTAACGGCGACTGTTTTGACGGCTGCCTTCAATTATTTCCTATCTGTGAGTTCACCATTTTGGTACAATAATAATCCTAATCCTAGTCTTGCTAAGTATAAAAGTATTCCCAAAAATTAACTTCTTCTATATACTGAGTCGTACCGCAATAGGTAATTGAGAACTAAACAAACAAAGAGAATGCAAAAGTCATGGCTTTGTCCCCATTTTCTGTTTCTTACAAAAAAAAAGGATTCAGTTCGAGTCTTACCTTATTATCAGGCCAGTCGATTCGTTAAGCCCAGGGGGTAGTTAAAATAACACACATAAAAACTGCATAAAAGTAAAAGATGCCAGCGGTTTTTACGCTTCAGGAGCATTTGCTGTTGTTTCGTGCTTTGTCCCATGCCTCTTGTGAAATTGAAAGCAACCACAATTCGTAAGGCGCTGTCTGCACCGTTGATTTTGTTGTTGCCGTAAGTTTCAGGCAACCACAAGCACACACAATGGGCACCCCTGCATTACAGCATATCAGGATCATCCCAAGTAAGTCAAACAACCCATCAATTCGATATTTGCCGTGCTTAAATACTCTGTGAATTGTATATAGCTAAAGTTGTCGCTGTTAAGGATAACTCGTATTTGGCAGTGAGTTTTTCTTAGTTTTCAAAATGCATCTAGCAAACAAATGGATGTGTATCACTCAGAATAGGTCCCCCTAAGTTCCTTTAATTAAACTGGCAGACTCATATGCATACAGCCATGGTCCATTAAAGGTTATAGTATTAAATATTATATAATATATGGGTCTTTTTTGCAAGACATTTTTTGTTGAAAATATTTTTTTTCTTTAAAATGGATGACACTAAAAAAAATTCAAATTTTTTTTCAAATCGCCTTTTGTGTGTTCTGTTTGGTGCTGAGATCAAACACAATCTTATAAGATTGCCTGAAAAGTTTGGAAAAAATCCCACGTTGCTAAGGCAAAACCTATTTATATTATTTAATGAATAATAATGTTTAAGATTAAGAAAACTAGAAAAAGGCCATCGATTGGCCATAGATTTTGGTGTTTGGTAAAAGTCTTGAAAAAGTTAAGAATTCGTAAAAGTTAAAACAAACTAATTAATTTTTGCGAGTCTCTACCATATTAAAATTTTTATTAATTCACGCTTCCTTTTTAAGGGTACAACTTCCAGGAAAAAATAAAATTTTGGGGCTAAGCATCTCATAATAAGCTTCCTTTCGGCTAATTATCATTCGATTCGAAGACATCACGACAGAAAACATCTATTTTGTCTTAGAACACCCAATATATCTTACATTTTGTACCAAAAAATTGTCTCCACAATTTAAGATTGCTTGAACCAAGCATCGAACCAAAACCTTAGGTTTGATAAGCAAAGAAATCGATCTGAGAATTGAAGCTTAGACTTTGCAACGGGTTCGAACCCCCGAACCGAAACTTCTCCAGAATTTCGGAGGTTTGCCGTCTTGATGTTATATAGACTGAATCCCTACATTTTAAACCTAGTTAGAAAGTCGTCTTAAAATCGTGTCAAATGACATCTGAATTACCTTTTATTTTTCAAGAGAGATGGGAATATTTATATCGTAATTATAATTTCTCAATATCGTCAAAAATATCGATATAGTTTTAAAACATCCGGCATTGCTAATTAGATGTTGAGTTGTGAACAAACTACTTTTTGGAACCTCTAACCAGCTTAACCCTTCAATTCAATCGTTTTACTCAAAAATAGTAATTTACCTTTGAGCAATAATAAAAAAAATCGAATATAAAATATAATTATTTACGGTCCCCGATTTCAACTGCCTAAACAACAACAATCCAGATTTTATTCAAATGTATTCTAGTAAAACCAACCCAGAACTCGAAACCCTTGAAGGTTAATCCAATTATACAGGACCCATTATTTCCCATACATCTAAAACTTCACTAACATACAAATGCTTATAGTTTATTTTAGGTGCCGTGATTTTTCAAGAGCCGTTGACCGCCTGGTCTAGCCTGGGCATCACCTGTATATTAGCTGGCCTCTGGATGTTGTGCGGCGACTCGACGATTCCGGTGGAAAAGAAAAAGCAGCTTTAAAAAAAGTTTCGATATGAATGTGATTTGTGTGTATTTGGAAAACTTTTAACTTTTATTAACACAATAATATGCTCTGGTCTTTCTAAAGATTTTACTCGGATTTGTTGTTCTTGTGTTGTTGAGAAAAATACAAAATTTAAAGAAACGGGCAAATACAGAAAATCACTTTTACGAATGAAAAAACATGTGTATTTTCAATATCTAATTTTGTCGCTTTATACTCTCTCTTCCTATGGGTTGGTTGTTTGTGTTGGATTGGTTGGTTGATATATATGTGTATATATATGGGGGTGTTGTTGTTTGTGTACATCTAAGTTTTCCAAATTTGATAGTTCGATTGGCTGTTGCAGAGAATAATACATCATCATCGTCATTATGGGGCGGATGAGTTGTTTATTATTTATGTTGACCAAAATTGTTATTCGCCATTCTTCTGCTCGTCCTCAGATTCAGATTCTAAAAAAATAAAGAAAAGATAAGGCAAATATGATTAATTTGATCTTTGTAAAGCGATGAAAAGTTCAATGTCTGAACGATTATTGGCCAAAAGTAACTATTATCAAGTTCCATGGACACCCAATCATTCTTTTGCTCTAGCATATTTTCAGTAAGTTTCATCCACGGATAATAGATGCAGAACTTTACTTTGAAAATATGCTAAATCTGATTAAGGAGAATGTGTTCATGTCTGAACGATTATTGGCCAAAAGTAACTATTATCCAGTTTAATGGACACCCAATCATTCTTTTGCTCTAGCATATTTTCAACAAGTTTCATCCACGGTTAATACATGAAGAACTTCACTTTGAAAATATGCTAAATCTGTTTAAGGAGAATGTTCATGTCTGAACGATTATTGGCCAAAAGTAACTATAATCAAGTTCCATGGACACCCAATCATTCTTTTGCTCTAGCATGTTCTCAGAAAGACTCGTGCACAAATAATAAATGCAGAACTTTGTTTTGAAAACATGCAAAATCTGTCTTAGGTGATCAAACTTTACTTATCCGAACAATTATTGGCCAAATGTAACTATGTTACAAAGTTATATGGACACCCAATCGTTCTTTTGCTCTAGCATGTTTAATATAAAATCTTTAAAATAAATTTAAATTCTTGGTTAGCAAAACATGCGACAACTTGTACAATCTTTGTCCAGGTTTTCATTGGCCTGCGTTGCTCTGGAGTTTTAATTGAAACAACGAGGCAAGCAAAAACCCAATTGCTCTGGCAACTTGGTACACAGAAGAAGGCCACATCTGACCAACCCCTTTCTCAAAAAGTGCCTCTGCCCAATAGTACTTTAGCTCTGGCATCCTTAACATAAAATCTAAGATAAATTTAAATTCTTGGTAAGCAAATCTGGCTAACTTGCAACTTATGTAATCTTTGTCCAGGTTTTCATTGGCCTGCGTTGTTCTGGAGTTTTAATTGAAACAACGAGGCAAGCAAAAACCCAATTGCTCTGGCAACTTGGTACACAGAAGAAGGCCACACCTGACCAACCCCTTTCTCAAAAAGTGCCTCTGCTACACGAATTTGGGAACGAAATACCCACCTTCTTCGGCGGACTGCAACCATTCAACAAATTTACGCATTTGTTCCAGGAAATGCATTTTGCCCTTGGTCGAATGACTGTCCTTGTACCAGCGCAAGATACTCTCCTCGGACAATACTTCGGTTTTGTAAAACAGCAGAATTATCTTTTGGAAGGCCTTCATGAAATTCATGTTCTCATAGCAGAATTCCTGCACTTTCGAGATTAATGCAAACTCGGAGCGATCAGTGGAGGCAAATGATTGCAAAAGAGTGCAATAGGTCTTCAGATGGCGTACGGCTTGATCGGTAACCAGTTCCTCCTTTTTGTTCCACTCGCCCAGTGACATGATAGTGGACCAAATAATTACAATTATCTCATGATCGGGAATGTTGGTGCGTTGGGCAAACTCTTTGATATCGGCGGTTATCTCATTGTGAGCCTTCTCATCATTAATATCATCGATGAGTGTTTGCTGCAGCTCACGCTTAGCCTCTTGGCTAGCCTGGGCCTTGTGCAGTTTGATGATCTCGTTAAGTTCCTTGTCAAGAAAAACTTGTTTAAAATATTCCTCAGTACGTTTGTTTGGTGGGAAAAAGTCCATAAGTCTAGAAATGAAAGAGAACGGAAAGGTTTTCATCATTAATATGGCATTTACTACCCAGTGAACAAAGAGGGGGTAGGGATAGAAGTGTTCGAAATCCAACTCAAAACCCAAATGAAGCTGTGGTTCATTTGCGACAAGTGTTACATTCCGTTTTTATTCTAGGAATGTCAATTAAAGATGCACAGCTTGAATAGACTTGTGGCATCTTCCTGAGAACGTTCCATAATCCCATCATAAAAACAATCCCACTACTTACTTGCTTTCCAGTCCACCCTTCTTAAGCGCCTGAATCAGATATGCAATGCCCTTCTCCTGCTTGAACGTTAAAAACAGCTCCAGTAAAAACTCAAGTGCAATGCCATCCTTGATCAGATGCTCGTTGTTTAGTACCAGTAATACATTTGGCGGTACAGAGCCATTAACTGTGAAAAGAAAGAATACATTAAATACTTGATGTAAGACGGAGGAGGGTACCACAAAAAAGTAGCAATGTTTGAAAGTAATGTCCTTGGGCTCGTGGCTTTTGCACTTGGCTATTTAGTTGGCATGCAAAAGTCAGTATACCAAGAGTAAGTTTAATCTTAGCCCAATTGATTCTGTTGTTATTTGGTTGCTCAAGGCAACATAACAACGTAAGTAAAACTACAAAAGGCTGGAAATTTGTGTATGAGAATGATGATGCTATTGCTTACCTAACCAGAGCGCAGTCATACGCGCAAGCTTAATGCGTTCACTTGGTGTAAAGCCCTTTACGAATAATAGAACTTTACCCATCTCTTCTTCGAACATTTTCTCAAGATACTTGTACCGCCTGATGAGCTTAACAAATACCTGAAATATATATAGAATAGGGGGAAGAAAAGGGTTATTTATAAATAATACTAGATTCATAAACGATTTAATGTTGAGATAGCTTAGAGCTTGAGCTTTAGAAATTTATGGTAGTTACTATTTGGTAAAAAAAAAGTCCTGCACCTGCTACAAGGAGCTCGTAAGCATCAGAATTGCCAAATGTGTTTGGCAACTCTTTTAGCAAGGAAATTCAATCACGCTGATCCCAGGCAAGGGGCTCAAAAGTGGTTTAAGCATAAAACAAAGGGAGGTCGGTCATGAAATGGTCGACTTAAAGACGGGACTTTAAAGATCAAAATTGCTCGCGAAATATTCATAATGCTGATTTTTAAGGTTTATTTGTTCAAAAGTTTTGAAGGATTGATGCCAGATGCAGTCTGACAAGTTCTGCCTGCTGCTTAGTGGATAGATCAATTGTAGCTGAAAATACCACAAATTGGTAATGACTAAGGAACAAATTTTGACATTTATCATCCCAATTTTATTCTGGTTAACTCACTTTCAAACGAAAGACCAATTGATTCCCTTCCCTAAAAACAGGAGGGAAAACGTTTTAATTACTTAAGATTATTCGAATTTGCAAGAGTTTTGTAATTTGGAGAGCAAATTTGATCATAAACATGGTTTAAGATCGCCAAAATGTGAAAATGGGAGCATGGCTGAATGTTTACATATTTTGAAGATTCAAAACTGATCAAGTTAATCATTAAAGTGTTGCAATTTTAAAGGTGGAAATGATCAGACAAGTTCCCCACAACTTCATTACTTTTTAAAAAGTAAATCGATTTCGTTTCGATTTTGCTGTTCTAAAAATCCTTAATGGAATTCTTGACTTATGGCAAACCGCGGGCCAAGCGAAATCGGCACTAGAGCAACAAAGCGAACCGATCGAAAATGGAACAGTTGGAAGTGAGAGGAGGCTGTCTGACAAATTCTTTGGACATTTAACAACAACAAAATATTTTGAAGTCAATTAGAGATTCATATGCAAATCAAATTAAACAAAAAATTTCAAATTTGCTCACAGAATTGAGGAATATTTCACTATATACATTTAGCAACTCCGAGTGGGTAAATTGCCTATTACCTTTCATTCCACTGACCAACCAGAACTTTTTTTTAACGAAAATAGTGGTCGTTTTGAGGTCGCGATTGGAGTAGACTATTAAGCCACAAAGCATGCGTTTTTTTTAATATGATTAGCTATTTTAAACTATTTCCTTAATCCGCATTTACCTACACTTGAGAGAGGCTGGCAAATAAATCCATTATCGAACCGGTGCTTCGATTTTTACCCTGCGTGTCATCGACTTAATTATGGGGAATCGATGAAGTCGTTAATCAATTAAAAAAGAGCCTTCCAAAGAGTTTCATTAAGCAAACCATAATCTATTTCTGGGCTTCATGGTGTCATTTATAGAAGAGAAACTGATGAAAAGTTACACTCCCTATTCCGATAAATTTTCAACAGTTTGGAAATTTTTGGAAAGTATGCAAGCTGAATAGATTTGTATCACAAATTGATTATGCCTTTGCGATTCATGGATTGGAAGTAATTCGCAGAAATGGTCAAAAATTGTTTTAATAAACCACTTTTTTTTGTATATTTATGCAAATTAAGCTACTTTTGGACCTCGCTGTATACCAGTGCGCTGCTAAGAAATGCACTCTGACGTCAAAGCGGAAAAGTGGACTTGATAAGAGGAACTGCTTACTGGTTAAGAACACAATAGAGAGATAATGAAAAACGTATGTTTCTTTGAGCTAATATGCCGCCACCAAGGTGATTGCATTTCTATGACTGAAAATGCATCTTATGGAATCACCTCATTTAATCCAAGGACCAAATGTGTGTTGATTTAAGCCTGGGAGACTCATTTACATGTGTTGCAACATTAGAAATCTTTAAAATGCTGGTTTTGAATTAACTTTACAGTTTAAAGACAAGTAAAATGTGGCGTTTCATATGGCATATATTGACACCGATTATATTGCTGAGATTAATAACCGGTTCTAATTATATGCTAGTGCAAGTTGATTCACTTATGCTTAGAAGGTTAGTTTGTCGCCACATTCGAAAACTTTAGATTGCTTGGAATGTATTTTTAACAACTAAAGACAAGTAAAATGTGGCGTTTCATTTGGCATATTTTGACACCGATAATATTGCATGAACTTATAACCGGTTCTAATAATATGCAACTTGATATAAAAAGAGCGAGAGAATATTACAAACCTGCTCATGGTTGCGCATGGCCTCCATGTCCTCGGGTGCATCGAAGATGCAATAATTTGTGCGCGGCTTTTCGCCATCCTGAGATATGGAACCGCCAGGCACTAAAATAAAATAAGGGGTAAACATTAGCTTACACTCTACTTTTGTGTAGGCGCCGGCACTTACCTAGTAGACCACCCGCTATCAATATATCAAAGAGAACTTCACCGTAACGACGATAATCGAGCTTGTTGCCCGCACTGTCTAGAAATTTAGAGATTTGTTCCAAGTCGCCTTCAGTTTTTTCGAGACCAGCAATGACCGCATCACGGAATCCCGTTGGGTCATATTTTTCTCTTTCATCTGAAACGATGGGACAATGCAAACACATGAAAATGGGGAAGCCCTAGGCAAATAATGCATTCTCAACTTACCTCTTTTTCTGGTCTTGATGCGTTGACCCGATAGCACTGGTCTTTCAGTTTTTTGACTCATACAATAAATTGCTGTAAGGAAGGGAAGAGTGATAGACGGGTTTCGTTAACAATTTTTATATTAATTTTGTTATTCTTTTCTGTGCAAGTGTTTAGACTTTAAATACAACAAAAAAAAAACAGTGACGTTCACAGCGAAGGTCGCTGAATCAATTGTAAAAATTTAAGAATTTGCAAATGAAGTTGCTGGAATTTTTCCTTTTAAGAGTGTAAGGTCTAACCTAAAAATATACGCTCACATGCATGTCTTTTGCCACACACACACACACACACACACAATGTTTTTACAGTTTGATAATGGCAGCCGCAGAGAAGAACGATTGAAAAAGTAAGACGAGAACAAACTTGCCTATCAGAGAACTGCAAGGGTGTCACTTTTTGCCACCTTACTCACACCCAATAAAATTTGTGCCCCGGTGCCACTCACACCCGGCTAAGCAGAGCAAAGACACACACTTATCAAAAATTTCGTGTGTGCTATGAGTGCCGGCATTATTACGCTCTCGCTCATGCAAGGTGCCGTTATTTTTTTGTGTTTGCACTTATTCATTTTTGAGCAACGCGTGCCGGTCGCGCTTGCACTCAAAACGAATAACGGAATAATCACAAGTTACAAAAAAGGCAATGCGAAACACACAAGAATCACTCGAGTGTTTTTTCAACACCATGGTGCTTTTGGTTGATCTGTTATTTGCGTTCAAGTTATCTAATAAATAATTAAAAATAAATTAATATGCAATGAAGCAATGAATATGTTAAATAAAATGTAAGATTAATAAGAAATAATTTGTTTTATTTTGCGACGCATTTGGAGCAGCAGGTAGCAAAAAAAAAACAACTCAAGCGAAGGCTTGTAAAAAAGAAACCGTAATACTCCACACACTCAATACATTTTTTTCTTTATTTTGAGGTTTTTCTTTTCACCCATCCTTCATGCGACGCTAACGCGCCGGCATACGTACACACACACTTGTTCAAAAAACTACCTACTCTATGTTGATGCTTGGTACGGCACACACTTATGCATTATTGCGAGGCTGGCACTCATACTCAGTTGTCCGGCAGCAAAAAACACAAGGGTGTCAAAATCACCCTACATTTACCCGGTGCACCTTGAGTGCCGGTGGACTCTTGCAGTTCTCTGTTGCCTATACAAGAAATCGACAAAGAAAACAGCAGCAGAAGAATGAAGTGAAATTTTTGACGTTGTTACTGATGGCGGTCGGCCAAAGGGGGGGAGAAACGAGGTCATTGTGCATATGTACCTAAGTGTGTCTGTATATACTGGGGGAAACTGTCAAGGCAAAAATTTTTAATGCGCCGTTATTTGTTAATGTATATGGTCGTCTGTATGTATTCAATTAACAGCTACCCCACTTGAAACTTACACTTTCACTGAACGGAAATGAGCTGGTTGAAGCTTCAAGGTAAGCGGTAGGTCAGACGCTTCCTCGTGTCCTTGCTGTATTCGCGCGTGTGCTAGTGTTTTATTATTGCCTGTTGCTTTAGCTTATGAGTAATCTAAAATAATTTAATTTAACCTCGCACACACACAAAAGCAGCCGCCCGATCCAACCAATTTTTTGCTTCTCTTTCTGCTTACGAGCTTTTAATTTGCAATGTAAAATTGACACGCACGCACACACACACACACAGCCAGAGAAAGAGAGCCAGAGAGAAAGCCGCAGAATATCTATATTTTTTTTCTTTTTTTTAACAACGTAAGTAATTTTGTTTGATTTGATTTCAAGAATTCTATTTTTAACAACTATCACAATTGGTTACTAAGGTATTTTTATTTATTTTCTTTTAACTTGAACAGCGCCCCCTGCTGCTGTCCTGGGTATGCGCGCACCACTTTGTTAAATGAAATTCAGAAAGCAAATGACACACGATTTGAGCCGAACATTCGGGGCGACGAGGCGATAACGAAGACCAAGACCATGTGGTTTGCCGTGTAGGCGCCATTTTGAAGTGAGACATGGTCAATGCGGGGCGCGGGGGAAGAAAGAAATATGCACAATTTCTCGAGAGCGTTTTATTAAATTATACATATTTATGTATGTGTAAATATACGTGGGTACAGTCGTCAACTACCTGATTACTTTTTGAGAAAACCTCGTATGTATGTACATTCGCATGTGTATGTCGTGGCTACACATACACATCCGTTCGTACATAACCTTTTTTGCTCACAAAGAGGTAGACAAAGAACAAAGGCTAAGCACACAATTGCTTAGGTCACATACTTTCCCAACTTGTGATTTCTGATTTAACAGCGGTGTATATTTGATATGTACTTACGATTAAAACAAAAAAATCTGTTTTGCGTGGAATAAAAAGACTTTTCTTAAGCTGCTGGGGCTGTCGACTCACTCTCACGGTCGAATTTTTTTGTAATGCGTAGAGCTAGAGATGAGTAATATGAAAGTACAAAATTATGAGTCATCGTTGCCAATCACTGTGACTGGCTAAAAGTATCGAGTATTTTAGCAGTCACCGTTAATGCAGTCACATTATTGTTCAGACCTGCACAATTGCAAATTTGAAGCCGATTTTGTGACCAGATTTGGAAAATGTGAACATAGCTGATAAGAATATTCTCAATTTAAAAGAATTTCAAACTACATAAAGGATTTATTTTATATTAATTAATTTAAAGGTTATTTTTCAACATTTACGTAAAATTATTGGAATCAATAAGTTTTGTTTAATTTTCTTATTTTGTGTCAAACTTAGTAAGTTTCACAAGCCATGTTAAATATTAGTGGAATTCCTGAATGCGATTTGGACTTGAAATAGATTTGAACATACTATATATATCCAATTCAAAATCAGTCGTTATCAATAAGAACACAATATAAAATAAATATACATATAAGTCTAAAGAAGAGCCCAATGGTTCCGCATTAGCAATCGTTGTTTATTTGGTTATGTGTTTTTATAACGTTTGATTTCTAAATACATCTAGATCGGCATTTTAATGGCAAACACATTTGGTTTTCATAATATACAAATTTCACCCCGCTGGATCAAACAAAGGCACGGAGGCAGAAATAATAGTTTAATCGCATGGTGAATTCAATTGTTTTTATATTTGATTATGGTGAATTGGAATGACTTGTGCAATTGGGCAGACCTTAAGTGGAAACAAGCAATCTCCAAGCGCGTCATGAAAGGACGGTCACACTAAAATGAAATATAATCTTATAGGACGTTTCTACTACAGCTGCGTTCACGTTCGCGTCCAATTACCAATTATGTTGAGGTTTGTACTAAGCTTAAGCCAAATCTAAATCAGCCTCGACGCTTATTTTAATTAAGTAAATTCTCCACGTACTTTGGGCACTCTAGATAACTTTTATGGAGCTGCTGTGAACAAATGATCGACGAAATCTAAATCACTTTCAGGAATACCACTTTTAACATTCTGCTAATTACAATCAATCAAGAAAACATTGTAAAAATAACAGAATCGTGATGTCGATGGCAAAATCACATCGTTCAATATGTCAAGTGGCTGCCGCCAAACTAGTGATATTCGAAATATCGACTGATAGCTGGAGCTGATGGCAATCGATTTTAAATTTTACTTAATAATAAGTCGCAGTTATTTCGTCACAGCCACCTCAGCTCGCTCATCTCTAATAAACAACGCCGGCTGCCGACGAAAGCAGAAAAATGTGTGAGTAAACAAACATTTCGGTAATTTAATTGTTAACGAAGGGCGTTCGGTGTCTATAAACAAACTAATGTAAATAAATGGATATTTTCTTTGTTTATTTACTTATGAACGTGTCTTACGCCCACTTTTCTTTTTCGCTCTACCTTCCCCATAAACTATTGTTTTTCTTATTTCTTTCTATTTGCCTTTTCTCTCTTAAGATTTTGACTTTCATTTCGCATCTTCATTTTTGAATTCTTCTCCTTTCAAATTTGCTTTTGTTTTGATGCCACTCCACTCTCCACATATTAAATTACTTTCTATTCATTTCACTGTCTTTTTTTGAACCCATATTTTCAAAATATCTATAATCTTAGCATATGGATACACTTTTTGCAATAGTTGCGCCCACGTAATTCTTAATCCGTTGGGGGGCACTTAAAAATATTAGGCGGGTAGCTTGCCCATCTATAATCTTGTACTGACCCTACGAGCATGATTCTCCCATCTTTCGTCATAGTTTTTCCATGTCAATGACTGGCTCTCCCAATACTGCTCTTCCGATTTTAATTGGTCACCGAAGCTTTACGCCAGATGTTTAATATTATTGTTCAATTTTAGCTGCCTCAATTGCCACCAGTAGCAAGAGCACCCTGGTGTCTTCCATTATTTCTGGCATCCTTTGTCTGGTCATCTTTGCCAGCCTGCGCTTTTGCTCGGATTGGTTCAATGGATCGCAGATCAATGTGCTCGTAGGCGGTTATTTGTTCTCCTGGCTATTCTTGTTGAGTTTAACCTGTGTGTCCAATGCTGAAATGCTAATATTTGGTCAGGATTTCCAGGCGAAACTTGTACCTGAGATACTTTTCTGCTTAACGCTGACTGTGGCAGCCGCAGGTATAGTGCATCGGGTCTGTGCCACCACCAGGTAAGAAATGGTTTAACCAAAAACTTCGGAAAAAATTCTATAATTATGTTCTCTTCCTTATAGTCTGCTCTTTTCCCTGGCGGGCTTGTATTTCATGAATCGCATATCGACCAAGTATTATTCCCACACTGTTACCGCTCCGGTAGAGGCGGCTGTACGAAAAAGTGGCAAGAAATTCAAATAAAATCTGTATTGAGTTTACAATTAAATATATATCATGCCGTATTTGCATGCACAGTCTTTGATCAACTCAGGCAGTCGCTTCCTGGCCAGCATCCGAAGTGGCTTCGTGGCCCAGTTCCGTCAACAAACTGAGGATATTATAATCAATAAATCGAACCAACTGGCAGAGAGAATGAAATAATGTGTCATTAAATTTAATACTTTTTACTATAATTCACATACCATTAAGCCCGTTTTGCATTTGCTCTCCTTGTGCTTAACCTCCAGTTTGTCCCTGAGCGTTTTAAACCATTCGCCAATCTCTGTGGGATTAGGCGGCATCTCAAAGCCACGATAGCCCGCTTGCTTAAGGGCAACGTTATTGCCATTCAAGGAAGCTGTTGTCATAAGCAAAGCGTAGCTTTTAATTAGTATATAGGTCTTACGCAAGGACCACTCCTGCAGGATAGTCTCCAGAGGAATTGCTTTAATCATTTGCCAGATTTCCCACAGCTGTGGAGGAAAAAGCAACCATTTTAAAAACAGATCCTTTGTACCATCTTTCCGCTCCTCCCTTACGTTCCTATAGATATGCATCACTATGGAGCACTTGGCCAGATCAGCAATAAATGCCCTTAACAAACCCAGCGAAATCATTTTGCCCGTCTCGCTGGACACCAACATATGGGGTATGGCTTCTAGCATATAGATGTAATAATGCTCTTCCTGGCTGCTTGCATATTTGATGTGCTCGAGCATGTCTCCAGTCACATAGTGCATCATGGTTGGCTTTAACATATCGGTATAGTTGAAGCATTCATTGACTAGTTCCAGGCGACGATTACACCGACTGCAGTCACCATTAGCTTCGGTCAGCAGGAGCAGAAGAATGGATACCGTATAGAGCGAGGAGATCTCTTCCAGATTCAGTTGACCCTTAAGCAATTTGAGAAGCCCCTCGCAGATCTGCATTAGCAATTTAAAAAAATAATGCAGTAGCAATTGGTCAGAGATGAAGTTAATCCAAAGTTACCTGGTCCACATTTTCATGGCGCTGTGCTTCCTGGAAAACATCATATTGTTGCAGTGGCTCAAGACGCAGTAGCACTTCACGGAATTGCTCATAATTAAAATCAGACGCTTTAATGTGGGGCAAATGGGTCAAAGCGATATCAATCATTGTTTTTTAAATTGAAATGAAATAAACAAACCAATGAGTTTTGATATCGATATGGCAACTCTGCAGTGCTTTAGTGATGTGCAAAATACTAATACTTATCGGCAATGTGCTGAGTGTCAGTGTGACTGACAAAGAGATATCTGATAAGAGAATCAGTTAAATCAGTTAAAGTGTGTGAGGGGGTCCGAAGTTTTGATGGGTTCAAAAGTTGTAAGGAAGCAATTCGATCATCAAATAACCATTATGGTGCAAAAGAATTGAAATTGCTTGTCTCTACAACCATTTTAACAATAAAGAAATTAAAAAAACAAAGAGCATTTATCCACATATTCGACTTCTCTTTGACTTCAAAATCAATAACTTACAAATATTTTGTTATTACTTAGCTTAGAAGAGCAAAGTGATTAAGGTGATAAAATTTGCTTATTAGGTTCTTCGACAATTGATTCCAATTAAGTATATAATTTATATTATAAATATAATTTCTATTATTGCAGATTCTCTTGTAGGTCGGAACTTACAGCTTGTAACAATTTTCGCAGTTAAAAAAGTATATTGTTTTATAAATGAGAGGGAGATGAAATGGTGTCACTTCCCAAGGTTACTACTGCTGGATCTCATAACTAAATTAATTTGATAATAAAGCCAGCCAACGACTTTTGTGGTTGGTCTGCCAACAGACGTCATTTATATCCAAATGTAAATATCTATTCAGTGTGGTAATTTTTGGACGTGACTGCTAAGTTTGGGTACTTAAAAGTCACTGCGACTGATGCTAGTGCTCATCTCTGATTTCCCCCATGTGGCAGCACCTTCGGCAAAGGCCGCAATATTGCATTGCCAAAGACTTGTTGTTCTAAATTATACTTAAATCTTTAATTAAACCATGGCAACCTTGCTTAAAGCAGCATCCAGCACGTTGCGCAAAACTCTGTGGCAGAGCCGCAGCATTGCCACCACATCGCCGCTGCTGATAAAAGAAAGTAAGCTCGAGCTGACGGTGTTGATGTTTGTTTCATAACCTACTAACTCTAAATTTATTCCTGCAGTACACGAAAAGTTGGAGAACAATGTCCTTACCTATGAGGGCGTCAGCTTGGAATCACCTCGCTCGACCAATATGCTTAAAACCGCTTGTCAGAGCAACTTCTGTCCAGAGTGCACACTGGGCTTAGATATTAAACACACCGATGTGCTCATCCTGTCGCAATATGTTCGCTCAGATGGTTGCATGCTGCCCAAACGTATCACTGGGCTGTGTCATCGGCAGCAAAAGAAAATGGGCACTTTGGTGACCATGGCTCAGAAGGCAGGCCTGATGCCGAATTTGGCACCAGCGTGGAGCAAAAAGGATCCCAAAAAGCGATTCGGCTGGCGCAAATTTAACAAATACTTTGTCGAATCAACGATTAAATACTAATAGAGTAAGGCGTAGAATCGAAGCAATAAATGTTCAAAAATATTTGTTTTTGTTTAAAAATTTTAAAAGATTTGTTCAATTAACAGAGTGTTAAGTTCACAGTGCTGGCCACATAAATGTTATATCCCAGCAATTGGATTGTTACGCCGTTTTAATTTTTCTTTGCATACCCACTAAACAGGAATCAAGTGATTTAGTGAAGGATGATTATTGACCACTTAAAAAAAAGTAAGAAAGTCGGTCAGGCCCGACTTTACATTATACATGATATTTCTATCACGATTTTTTGAAGTTAATTATGCAGAAATATCTTCTAAATCGAGTTCAATTTTGTGTAAAATTTTAATATTGCTTTCATTTAAAGTCTTCAAGTGAGATAATAATATTGACATTTCCATTATGTATGAAAGAAAATGAAAAATATAACGCATTTTCAATTCGTTTTTTACTTTCAATGAAAGCTCTTAGTTAGCTTTTTATTTAATACTAAAGTGAATATAAAGTGTGTTTCTGTTTCCAAAATACTGGTAAAATAATAACAGTGATATGACGATAAAATACTTTCCAAATGAACTACCGCACGCTGTAGAACGGGTCGAGTATAGCATTTCATCATACGTGATTTTTTCCTAAGAACCCCAAAATCTGAAGTTATGGCCCAAAACAATCTTTTTGTTTTTTTACTCATTTAAATTAAAATTTATTTATTTATATGCTGTATGCCTATAGTTACAAACTAAAGCTACCGAGGGGAGACAGCCATAGCTACTGCGGCTTTCGGCTGATTTTTGTGGTTATATACAAAGTGTTAAAATAACACTTAGGGCCGTTTTCTAATCTACTACATAGAGCTATTTGTTACATAAACCTACAAATAACAGAGCAAAATCTAAGCTTATCTGACACATAACAGCTATTTGGAAGATGAGAAATCGGCCCTTAATATATATACATATATAGAAAATAATTATGATTAAATTAGGTGAATAATGTTGGATGATTTGAGAAATTTAATTAAGTCTAAAAGGTTTTTTGGAGAAGAATTTTTAAGGAGTGTGGTTAGGCTACGATCTGTGATGCCGTTCCTTTGGCTTTGCAGTGATGAACATTTATTTAAGAGGTGCTCTGTTGTGAGAGGTTCAGTTGAGTTGCTGAGATAGCAGTAGTTACTATTGTTATTATTATTTGTGAAAATCTGTATTCGTGGGTGAGTCTTGTGTGTCCAAGCCGTAATCTGATTAGTTTTACCTGTTATTTTCTTGGTAGGCGACTGATCTCTGCCTGCTTGATGTTGTGGTCGATATTGTTTTTGTTCTGATTTAAAGACTGGTAATAGAGTGAAGTGTTCTGTATTAGGTTTGTATAATTATTTGAGAGAGCAAATGTTGAATGTTTATTTTAATGTTTGGGGATGTGATAAGGGGTGACGCTGTTGTTCTTTTCGCTGCTTCGTCTGCATATTCGTTCCCTAATATTCCAACGTGACTAGGTATCCAGAGTATTTTATGCATTTATGCATTTGTGAAGGGCAGAGGTCCTGAATCTTGTGGATTTATTCTTTGTGATGTTTACTACTATTTTTTTTTGAAGGTGTGTCATATGAATGTGTTATTGTGTTAAATACCTTAGCTTGTAGTTGTTGGGTCCTTGCTTCAATTGTGGGTACGTTAGCTTAGAAGTATACGTTGTTAGTGCCGCATTTAAAAGAGTTTTTATAGGTTTTAATGTGGTTTATTTTATAAGTCGGTCAGGGCCGACTTTCACATACGCTTTCGTTTCATTATTTCATCAAGTATAAATATTCGCTATAGCCATGTTCGACCGACCGTCTGTACATCTGTATATACACCTGGGCAACCAAATTTTCAATGTAGTCAATACTGCAGGCAGATCAAGTTTGCATCTTCCTATCTTTCCGGCAAGTGGGATTCAACGGGAAATCAAATTGCTTAGCTTTTTAAAATGACTCATCGATGTATCGTAGGCTATCGAGTATCGATATATCGCCTTAGAGTGAAATGCCAAATGTCGATACTGCTTTGACATCACTAATTTGAAATTGTTATAAAATTTGCTTAGTATATTTTCGCGCGAATTTTAAAAGCTAATTAAAATGAGTTTGTTAAGCAACAATAGCATTGTGCATGTGGAAGTGCGTCTGCGACGTGAGCAGTAAGTAAGATTCAATGCCAAGTGGAGTACGAGTAATACAATTCTACCGCCCACTAGGCGATTGGAAGCACTGCGTCAACAACTGGAGCCACTCCTAAGCAAATATCTGCACTCAGCTCGAGCATTGACACTAAATGTGGCCTTCGTGCCGGACTTCGGCGTGGAAGAAGACTCCAGCCAACTGGTCCAATTGGTTGAGAGTGTTTTGGTGGAGCGAGACAATGGATCCAGCCATGAAAAATTGGCAGGCGGTCAGCACACATTTTGCTACCATTTCTATATGGCTCAAAGATCAGCTGACCCTCATACCGGACTGGGACTTTTCGAAGGTGGTGGTGAGGGGGATGGTATGTCTGGTGATGGTCTTGATAGTGTGATAGCCGCCAACCATCTGCTGCTGCCGGCCAGTCAATTTGTGGGTCTATGGGAGAACCTAATGTATGAAGATGGACTCAAAGGAAAGGTATGTGCTCACTTACCTAAGATTAGGCTTCTCTTCTAAACTGCTTCTAACTGTTCCAGCTGCTCAAATTCGCCTTGTCTGCTTTGTGCTTCTCCCAGCATTTGGTGGACACCAATGTGATAGCCTGCAATCGTCTTTTGTTGCTACATGGTCCCCCCGGTACGGGCAAGACAAGTCTGTGCAAGGCTCTGGCCCAGAAATTGGCTATACGCACCCAGGGCACTTACGCCTACACGCATCTGGTGGAGATCAATAGTCATAGTTTGTTCTCCAAGTGGTTCTCGGAGAGCGGTAAGCTGGTGGCCCGGCTGTTCGCCAAGATTGGTGAGCTGGTAGCGGATCGCAATAACTTGGTCTGCGTGCTTATCGATGAGGTGGAGTCTCTCGCCTATGAGCGCAGTGCCATGAGCAGTAATGAGCCGCGTGATGCCATGCGTGTGGTGAATGCTGTGCTCACCCAACTGGATGACATCAAGTCCTGTCCAAATGTATTAATACTTGCAACCTCGAACTTGGCCCAGAGCATTGATTTGGCTTTCCTGGATCGGGCGGATATCCGTCAATACATTGGGTTTCCAGCCATTCCCGCTATTCGTTCCATATACAAATCCATGTTGGCAGAACTCATGTCTGCAGGTATACTGCAGCGGGAGGCTTTAGAAGCTGAGGATGCAGAAGAGGGTTTATTGACGAATTTAGCCGAACGCAGTGTTGGATTAAGCGGACGCACTTTGCGTAAATTGCCACTGTTGGCTCATGCTCAGTATACCAGCAGCGATCTATTTGAGCTTCATCAGAAGATAAGTCTATCGGATTTTTTGGACGCCATGCTCCAGGCTTTGGAACAGCATTTGACAGAGCAGCGACTATTGAAACATGATTCGGTATCGAAGTTTTAATGATTTCATTTACTTAAGAAAACTTCTTGTATTTAGGTATTTTAATGCATGAACCTTTAAAACTATCACTTGTCTGCTGAATTCAAAGAGCTAAAAGCTAAAACAAACTAATCATCCAGAATTGTAAGGGATTAATACCCTTCATAAAATATAACGCTATTTGCCAGATTACTTTAGCGGGAGCGATCCAGTCTATAGATGGAATGTTGGTGATTCTAGATGATTATGTGAGCTGAAAACAATCCAACTCAAACTCAAGCAACTGTACTGTTTTTAGAACTAAGTGCCGATTTCTCATCTCCTAGATAGCAACTATGTGTCAGATAAACTCCAAATTTGCCATGTATAAGATGTGAAATCGGCCATAATCTATTAAGCACTTCCACATGATTATGAGTACGATTAAAAAATCGGATTTTTTCTTGATTTTTATTTTATTCCTCAAATAAATACTGATTAATTTTAATTTTTTCAATAAAACTCAACAATATTCAATTCAAGAATTCCTCAACGACATAAGGAATAGTGGCAAAGTTAAGGGTACTCTTTACCTTCAGGTGCCAATTTTTAGTGGTTTACAAAAAATTAAATTACATAAAAACTATAAGTGATATCACCAAGCAGATTTCTTTGTTCCATAGGTAATCGGTTGAATTAAATTAAGAAATGTTTGTTGTTGCTAGTGTTGTTGGTGTAATCTATTTCAAAGTTGGCCAAAAATTCAAAATATAGGCCAATGTTTCAGACGGTTTTTTGAGAACGTATTATTTAAAAGTAAAAGTGAAAACGAGGTTTTTTTAAGAACCGAAGTGGTTATGGTGTGAACTAGGAGACATGGGATCATTCAATAAATAACAGAGATATGGGGTTTCAAAGTCAAAATTTCAAAAATCTACTTATTTTTTCCTCTTTCATTGGTTCTAGCTCCGTTATTTATTGACCGATCCCAAATATCCTAGCTCACACCATAATGGTGGCTATAAGAAGTAATCAAATTTTAATTAAATTTGAAAATCGGTCAACATTTACTTTTCAAATCATGTAAAACGTTTTCGAAAAATTGGTTTCGAGATGGTCGCGTTTAAAGTTTCGACGGCTGTTTTCCATTAAACAAAAATTATTTCTAACTTAAAACATGGATTTGATACATTTGGGTGTTAGCTTTGACTGAAAAAAGAAACTATCAAAATCGGTTGAGCAGTTCCCGAGATATTTTGTTTGAAGTGCTTCAAGAGGTGTTAAAAAAATCCAACTAAGTGAAAAAAAAATGTTATACTAAAAAAAAAAATAGTACCTAATACCTTTTTCGGGGTTTACGAGGTTGGAAAATTTGATATACCAAATTTTTTGAAAAACGGGGGTCGTTCAGATAATAATGACATTTTTAACTTTTAACGTTTTAATTAATTTTTAAAGTATGGTGAGCAAATGAAGCAATCCAACGGTAGCGCAATAAATATCTCCATCTTCCTCGACATCATATTAATTTGACAACAGGCAAGTATGTACAATGTATAATATGTACACATGATGTGATTTTATGCCCGACCTACCAGCACAAAAATAATTGTTAATAAAAACCATATATTTTTTGGACTTGATATTTTCAGAGGATGTTCCGAACACCATAAGGCTGCCTTTACACAGTTCGACACATGACGATAAAAAAATGATATTTTTGAAAATGACAAATGAGATTTCATTTACACTGAATGTCTTGTCATAATATATTGTAAAATGTGTTCAAGTTCATGCTAAAGCACCAGATCAAACTGTAAAACTGTGAAAAAATTGTGTTTTTTTATATTTCATTATTTCGTAAAGATGTAAAAATTAAGTCTGAAGTTCAGGGCCCAATATCACCGGGTTAAAGACTTGCGGTAACGATAGGATACTTAGCTTCCGGTTCAAGAATGACGGAGTTGTCGTTTAGAAATCAGGATGTCTGGAGCAAGCATATCCTACATAATACCCGAAACATGCGATGCAATTTACAAAGTGCTAAAAGACGAATACCTAAAGGTAAGTGTTTGCAGGGGTCACATTGAATTCCTTTCTAGGCAGTTCCTGTGAACCAAAGGTTCTCGGACAAGGGGGTTTTTTGCGCCCAAAGCCCTAAAACTCATTAAACGAATCTCTTTTTTGTTGTGCTCTCGAAAGTATATATATGTATTTATTTATGATTTTATTTATTTTATTATATTTATTTGTTTATTAAGCTTAAACTTTTTAAATATTTCAAATTCTTCCATTCGGCTTGCCCCACTAGAGGGGTATTGTAGACAAGAGTTATCTTTGTCTTTATCATCAAGAAACTCTAGATCTGTGTATTCAGTGCTTGAGTTGGCCCCCCTCTTCTATTTTTAACCAGCTACATACCTTTTCTGGAACTTTGAAACCAACTGGTAAAGTTCGGATCGAAATTCCCGGCAAGATCCGGATCGGATTCCTCCCAATTTCTTTGTTTCTCAAAAATTAATTTAAGCGACGCGAACTGAACTGACTCATTAATAAATTCATGCATCATGTGTATTTACACTAAAAGTTTTATTCGACATTTTCTCATTAATCAAACATAGCAATTGGTTTGCTATATACATTGAAAACATGACAACATGAAGGCCTACTAGATTGTCATGTCGTCATTTGAAGAACTGTGTAAAGGCCGCCTTATACATAATTTAAACAAAAAAAAAAAAAATGGAAAAAAAATGTTGCTGAAGGTATACAGTATCCTTAACGCTTATTCTTAGTAGGTGAATCAAATCGAACCAATAAAGCCCATTTCCAATGTTTCAAACAGAGCTTGATTTACGATTTTTAACCTTTGACCAATAAAATAAAAATCACATAGCATTCATAATTGAGGAAATTTATAGATTAACAAAATATAATAGTTTTTTATCATGATACAAAATTTCTCTCAGGTACTCCAACTTAATGATTTTTGTGTATAAAAAATGTACAGTTAATTATTATTTACGGTCCTTGAAAAACCTTAAAAACTATGTGCTTTTCCAGCATCTTTAAATATTTGAATGTGATAGTAACATGACAAATTTCGGCCGGTCTAATTTTTATGACTCATGAGTATATATATCTATGAATATGAATATATATATCTATGATAAATGGAGATATCTGAATTTTGTTTAGGTAAATGGAATTTGTATTGTCATGAAACGAAATGGAACTAGTTCAAGTTGGTATTCTTGGTTTTGTCACTTACGGTCACACACTGAAATACTTTTAAATTGTTTACCTTTTGGACACACACTCTCCATTCTTTCTTTAAGCAGATAACTGAGATTCCATACTAGAATGGCACAAGCAAAGAAGCCAAGCTTGGCCGATTTATGCTGCGCATGCATGTCCTCTCTGGAAGCCGATACCGACATCCCCTGGCTGAATATATTTACCGATTACGACGCGGGACAAAGCTTAAGGATTATACTAGGCGCGATAACAGGCCGGGTGGTCAAACCTGATAAGAATCTACCTGGGAGGATTTGCCACTCATGCCTAGCAGCTGCAAAGGTTGCATTTAATTTTAAGCGGCGATTTGAAAAAAGTCTTCACTGCTTAAGCAAGCAGATGGACACCTTTAGATGTGACAGCCCTAATGGATAGATCGAAGGGGAAGAAAGCGAAGAGTTTCAAGCGTATACTGGTGAAGGAGCCTTGAAGTGTTTCCACTGCTCGAAATCATATAACAATCGAGACTGTCTGGAGAAACACCTTCTCACTCATACTAGGGAACTTAGATTTGAATGTTCCCACTGCTTGAAGTCCTTCTACCAAAAATGCGAATTAACGCGACACCTTAGGATTCATACGAGCGAACGTCCCTTTGAGTGTTCCCAGTGCCCGGAGGCCTTCAGATGCTTGGTTCATCTTAAGCAACATCTTCGTTCTCATACCAAAGATCGATCCTTCAAATGTTCTCATTGCTCGATGACCTTTTACAGGAAGTTCTCTTTAAGTGAACACCTCCGCATTCATACTGGTGAACGGCCGTTTAAGTGTTCGGAGTGCTCAAAATCCTTTAGACATAGAGGCACATTAAAGAATCACCTTCGTACCCATACCGGCAAATAGACTTCAATGTTTCCCTGTGTTTACATCCAACTTTGAGACAGATGTTTGGAAAATTAGAACACAATTCCTGAATTTTACTTAGGTAAATGAAATTTGTATTGTCATAAAACGAAACGGAACTCGAACTAACTAGAACCTCAAATATAAATCGAGAACTCTGTTCGAGTACAACAGCACCAGATTGCCGCATATTTTGTCACGATATATGCTCCGACAGGGGATTGGATGGTACGCGATGCCGAGAAGAAAACTCGAGGATCATAACATCACCATTATTGGAAATGCAACGCACTCGGAATGGATACTAGGGAGTGTATCTCTACTCACAGCCATAACAAAAGAAATTAAGAAGGAACATGTGAACATGGCCAGATCGAGCTAAGTTCGCATATTCCAGAACTTAAATTATGCGGTATGGGCTGAGTTCTCCAATAACGGCTACACACAGAGGACTATAACATGGATCCTAAAGGCGAGAGGAGATCTGCTTCGGCTTCGGCTCAATAGCTGCCCCAGAAACACGGTGGATTGTGCTCGCTTTGCAACTGGAAGGAGATAGAGGACATGCGTAATTTTTTCGGAAGATACCCTATTTTGAAAGAGTTTCGAGTCAAGTGTTAAACACAAATATAAATAAATAAAATGATTGTTAGAAATTCTAATTAAGAAATTCTAAATTAGAATACTTATAGCTATTTTATAGCAAAATTTGGAACCTTTTGACGAAATAGTTTTTAAATGACAGCTGTTCAAGATTGATTGTTATATCCTTGCAAAGTGTATTATAATTTTGCCCAGAAGTTTGCAACGCATAGAAATATTAATTTCCGATCCAATAAATTATATATATTCTTGCTCAGGGTGACGAGTTGAGTAGATTGAGCTTCCGTTCGTCCGTCTGTCTGTCTGTCTGTTTCTACGCGAACTAGTCTCAGTTTTAAAGCTATCGAGCACAGAGTCTTTTTTTGCTGCGCACTACTAATATTTGGGAACCGACCGGATTGGATGACTATATCTCATCTCCCATAGGAACAATCGGTCGGAAAACTAGTTTTAGTGAGAAAAACTTTTCTTTTCAATCGAAACCGTTCCAAACTTTGTAATCGTAAGCTGTCTGTTTTTTTTTTTAATTCTACCAAGTTTTATTAAAATCGGACAACTATATGGTATAGCTATAGTTTTCTAACTTAGTTAGAAAAACCTTTTGTTTTTAATGGTAGCATCCTGCAATTTTATTTGTTTGTTTCACATGTTTTCACATATTCTTAAAATTGTTTGGCCAAATCGGATGACTATATCATATAGCTCCCATACGAACGATCGGTCGGAAAATGGAAAAACGAGTATTTTTGAAAATATTTATATAAAAACTTCGGCAAGAGGATTTTTTTTACTCTGCCATTTATTATCCGATCTTTATGAAAATTTGTGAGATTGTAGATATTGGCCACATACACTACACTTTTTATACCCTTGCAGAGGGTATATTGAAATTGTCCAGATGTTTGTAACACAGGAAGCATTTCCGACAACATAAAGTATATATATTCTCGATCAGCATGACGAGCTGAGTCGATATAGCTATGTCCGTCCGTCAGTTTCTATGCTATCTCCTTCGTCAGTTTGAAAGCTATTGCCACCAAACTGCACGAAATCTTCTGGTACAAAAACGCTGCACATTTGCCGGAACAGGCCGGATCGGATGACTATAGAATAAAGCTGCCATAGGAACGATCGGTCAAAAAACTAGTTCTAGTAAGAAAAATGCAAATTAATTGGGGGGGCGGGAGGTTCGTGGCCAAAATTTGAAATAAACTTGATTTGCGTGCAGACAATACTGGTCTACATATAAAACTTGGTGGTTCTAGCTTCTTCGGTGCTCATACAGACAAACGGATCAAGATTATATATACTTTATGGGGTCGGGGATGCTTCCTTCTGCCTGTTACATTTGCGCGACTTTAGTATACTCTTTTTACTCTTCGAGGAACTGGTATAACTAGCAAAATTAGCATTTTGAACCGTTCCAGCTGCATCTTCCATTCAACATCGGCTTCATTGTAATCTAAGCATTAAGAGTTTACATAAATACTCAAATATTGATCGGTATAGTTTGATAATTTGAACTTAGAAACCTTTCCTGGCAAGAACTCTACCATTCTCCAAAGATTTATCACAATTGGATGAACGGTTATTTCCTGGCAAGCGTCCAATTATGCTCCAAGAACTCATCGCAGTTGGAATTTTTTTTTTCAAATTTCGCCCATGAACCGGGAGGGCAAGCGTTCAACCATTCTCCAAGATTGCATCACAATCGGATGAGCGGTTGAAGCAGGCATATATCTCCAAATGGGTCTTATGTACAAACAAATCTGGACATTTGGTCAGTGTTCTAGGCGGACTTATAGCGCATACCAAATTTGAGTGAAATTTGTTGGTACACTACGGTTAATTTTGATTTGGGCGGTGTGCTGATCGAAGTCGAACCAATTGTAAAAGACGCCTCATTCATTTAAGCGCAACCCATTTTAATTCGGCTTGGGCAGTAAAAGGAATAAGTGCCCCGGCAAGGTCTCTACCAATCTTCTTTATAAGCCCCGTTTTTCTAACCCTTAATAAGTACTCCTTTTGTTTTCTTATATAATTTTGTTTAATGTACTATTTTGCAAATACATAATTCTCTTCTTCTTTATTTATAATGCACATTAGTGTGTGCATAAGGTTTTCTTTTTGTTTGTTTTATCCATTTCTCATATTTTGTAAATTACAACTATAATTTTAATATGTGGCTTGCTGTTTTTGTGTGTGTTAAAGATTTAGGCGAAATAAAGAACAAAAAAAAAAAGAAGAATAGAATGGAAATGGGATAGAGCTCCAAACTATAAATATATATTTTCCTTGTTGTTTATATATTATATATATGTAGGTAATAGTAATTTAATTTGTTTATTTCAAAATTGTAATTTAATTGCTAAGACGTATAAATACTTGCTCAGAAAAGTTTAGTGGGAGAGGAAGGGGAGATATTGTGTTTAGGGAGGAGAAAACTTTTCTAAATGATGTTTCTTTGCGTTGTTTTTTCTGGGGAGTTTTAGAAACCCTTAGAGCTTTTATTCCTGTATGTGTGTGTGTGTGTGTTGATATTATAATGGTTTGTTTTTTATTAAATAAAATGGGGGGAAAAGAAATTACAATAACTGTTATTTTAAAAATGCGCAAAAACGGTTTATGGTTGGTTTTCTCTCTTGCTTTCCCTACATTTTTCTTAATTTGTTTTTGGAGAGTTACACGTAACGGTAAATTGTACGTCTACGTTGCATGGTCGTGTGTGAGTGGATGATTCTTGTTTTGGGTGTTCTTTTAAAATGATTTTTGTATGAATTGGTTTTATATATTTAATACAAGGTTCTCCTTGCCCGGGGACTCAGTTTTTATTCTCCAATCCTAGAGGCAGACGTTGCTGTGGAGCTTGACGTGGGTTTAAATAGCCACCGCCACCGCCCGCTCCTCCTCCGCCATTACGACCGCGCTCGTTCATGGGTCTGCCGCCACCGCCGCCAAATGAACCGGTTCCATTCCTTTGATTGCCGCCACGAGGTGGTCCACGATAGGAACCACCACCGCCTCCGCCCGAGGAATCGTAGCGCGATTCTTTGTAAACGCCACCGCCTCCTCCTCCTCCGTTCTGGTAATAATTGTTGCCTCCTGCATTGCCCGACTCATTATTACGGAAGTAGACGCCACTGTTCGAGTTGCCTCCACCACCATTGCGTCCATTTTGACTGGTAGAATTGCCATACTGACGCGAACGATAGTTGCCGCCGCCTCCTCCATTACGACCCCTTTCGTCTCCTCCGCCACTCCGACGCTGATAATTACCAGAATTACGACGTCCTCCCTCTTGTGGGCCTTGGGAGCTATTCCAGTGATTGGATTCGTTTTCTGCACTATGATCTCGGGGAGTGGCCCATTCTTTGTTACCATTTGCAGCGGTGGCGGCATTCATTTCCGAGCTCCACTTGTTGTTGCTGCTGGGCGCCGAAGCGGGGGGTGATGGGTTTTTCAACACATTGGTCAAGGCAACGGTGGCTGCTGCATTTGTATCATTATGCCATTCATCGCCACCAGCTCCAGCAGTCAGCGAAGATGGCTCTTCTTGCTGATGCTGTTGTTGTTGATGTTGTTTAAGTTGCTGCTGCAATTGTTGCTCATAGCTAACAACGGGATTATCATAAGGGAAGACAGCAGTGACATCTCCTGGCTGCATGCCTATACCTTGAGCTGGTTGCTGCTGTGGAGGCTGCTGTTGTGGAGGCTGCTGCTGTGGAGGTGGTAGGCGCGCCATTATGAGCATCGGTTGCTGCTGCTGCTGCTGTTGACGTTGCTCGTGCATCAAAGCGGGTGAATAGAGTTGTTGTTGTTGTTGCTGCTGTGGAGGTGGTGGTTGAGCCTGTTGCTGCTGCTGTTGGGGCGGCTTGGGAAAAGATTGGTTGGTGAAGGTCAGGGATTGTATGGCCTGTGGCGGAATTGGCTGCTGTTCCTCCACATGATTATGCTGCTGCTGTTGTTGCTCAAAAATTAAATTGGGATTATTAGGCGTTGGGACCTCGGGATTGTCCAATTCACTGTCCTGCAGAAAATGGAAGCTGCCCGTGCCCAAAACCTCAGCCAAAGGACGCAATTGTTGCATAAATTGTTGCTGCTGTGAAGAAGCCACAACTGGAGCAGCAGCCGTGGGAGCAGGCGGAAGCTGGACTGCTGCTGCTGCCGGCTGGTGCTGCTGGGGATGCTTAAAGTAACTCTGCTCCACGGCTCGCACTGGTAATAACTGCTGATGCGGCTGCTGTTGGTTAGGATTGGGCGCAGCTGCTCCTGCTGCCTGCAAGGCTTGCAAATTTACGGGACTGCTTAATAGCTGATGGGGATGCGGCGGACCTTGTGCATATAAAACATGCACCGGTGTGGTGTTAGCAACTCCCGCACCACTGGGTGGTGGTGCTGCTGCAGCTTGTTGTGGATTATAGACCGGTGGCTGTTGCACCAGTTGCTGTAGTTGTTCAACAGGCAGCAGTTGTGGTTGTTGCTGCTGCTGCTGCTCTACCTCAGTTACCAAATGCAACTTATCCAGACCCTCTTCCAGAGAATTGTGCGCCGATGGCTCAGAGGGCAATTCCGTTTCCACTTCACCACCAATCAACTCATTTGGATCTGCACCCGGTTCGCCGCCATCTATGCCAGTGCCTGTGCCACTATCTGTGCTATTGGCGGCGTTCTCCGCCAGCGGTATTTGATAATACTTGTCCAAATAGCCACAATCCTGGATCTGTAGGAACACAGTACGCAACTTTTCAAATGTCATTTCACCATAAGGCTTTGCTCGGGCATTGATCGTCATGGCAAACAATTCAGCTGCCCTCTGGGCATTTGCCATGAAGCTCTGGTCATCGGCAGTTTCCGGGCGACGGGTTTGTGTCTCACCGCAGCTGTAGGAAAAAGTTAACAAATGTTATGACTTCCTTACAATTTAAAAATATCCATCAATTACAATTTCTCCAACGTGTCCAGCTCGTTGGTCTCCAACTTATGGGCCCCATTCTCGCCAGACAGAAAATCATTGCGCACTTGCTCATCATTGAAACAGTTTAGAACATTTTGTATGATCAACAGTTCACGTATCTTGGCGGTTTCAGCCAGCGTCTTGGCCAGATTATCCTATAGTCGAGTGTTATTTGAAATGTGTTAGAATTGTGCGTATTTTGATTCATTCTCCTTTTGCATACCTTTCGTGCCTGTTTCTTCTGTTCCTTCTCGGCCTCTTTGGATTGCAGCTGCATTAGTTTAACAAGTTCGCGAGCAAAGTCCAAGTTGGCCAGCACAGCATCGTATTTGGCCACAGCTGATGCCTGATCCGAGCTCAGTTCCTTGCCGGTGGATTGAATGGCCCGATAAGATTCCAATTTTGTCTATGGAAAAATCAGTTTTTATCGATATTAAATGTGAACAGAGTTGCCAAGTCCAACGAATTTAAAAATATTCCGAATATGGTCGCACTAATCTCAAACTCGATAGCAAACATGGCGTCGCGAAAATTCTGCCAACGGGGTATGGGTTGCGGGGAGGGGGAGGAGCAGGGGTAGGCCAACAAAACGAAACAAAGCAACGTTGAGAATGAAAAAATAAAAATGGTGGCATTTGACAACAACAAAAAATCCTTTTTTCATACATTTTTGCTGGTCGCCAAATAATTGCCCACTCACCTTGCGCTTCTCTAGATTCCGTATCTTGTGCTCGATGGTGACCAACATTTGCTTCATCGGATTGTAGGGCTCGGCCACTGCCGGAGCGGCAGCGGCCTTCTTGTTGTTGCTCAAATCGGTTTGGCTATCATCTGCTCCTCCAGCCGGGGTCTTTTCAGACAGATTGGTTTGGCTGCTGCTATGCTGTTGCTGGCCATTGCTAGTGGTGCAGCTGCTGCCGCCGACACCTCCCACGCTAACACCAATCGAGCCGATCGAGGCGCGTTTCTCCTTGCTATTGTTGGTCTGGTTGGTGATTGTGGTAGCAGCCGAAGGCATTGTTTGCCGCTTTTTGTGATCTTCTAGGTGGCTTTTCGGCTGGAAAATTATGGGAATGAAATTGAAATGACTGCTTTATTCCTTTCGTGCGCCCGTGCTTTGTCGGGAGTGTGAACAGTGTGACCGTATTGCAGGCAATGACAGCTAGCAAGTGTGGCCAGATCAAGCCAGGGAATTAAATCTTTACGCACGTAAACGTATGTGTAAATCTGTACAGCTGGTCCCACTAAAACAGGCGGAATTTTTTAAACCGCGCTTATCCGAAACTAAATTTATCATGATAAATGCATATTGCTGAAATGATTGAGCTGAGCAGCTTTTAATTAGAAAAAACTACACATATTTAAAAATTTCTTTGAAACAAATCACAAATTGATGATGTTCTCACGGTTTAATTTTCAGGACAGAAATATGAAAAAATACCAAAGGCTATAAATAGGAGTTATCAAAATTTGATCAAGTTTGGCTAAATAGTGTGGAAGAATATAAAATATCTTATTTTCAAAATCAAAGACTTACATTTGTTTTTCCCATAAGAACAAATAATAAATAACAAAAGACATTCCAAAATCTTAAAAAGACATTTAAATATATATTATAAATGGTCGATATTTCAAATACATTTCCATTTAAGTACAACAATATATTCCACTTATTTTTACATAGTATTTACTCCGCATAAACCTTTACATAGTCAATCACCATGGCACTTTTCTGGCCCCAAGTCGGTGACCAAGTATCACGCTGTTGCCAAAACGACAAGGCCGCACGAGGTTCCCGATTCCTGTATGGTTTCACATCTTTGGGCAAGATGCTGTCATCGAAATTCAGAAATCCGCCCACAGTAACGCCAAATATGATGAAACACTTCTCATTGAAGAAGGACAGGCCATCATACAGCTCACCATAGATCTCTTCATCGACCATAAGTGTGATCTTTTCCCTTTGCCAGATCATGGTGTAATTATGAAAGTCATCACCATAATGAGCCTTAATCAGTTTATCCTTGAGAAATTGAAGGGCACGTCCACGATGCCAGATTATGAGTCCACCATAGAGGTGGCTACCCGAGATATCTTCTTGCTGAATGTTATGTAAATGAGCATTACCACGAGCAAAGGCAATGCCTGGAAAAGGAGAGAGATTAGTTAGCAACTGATTGGCAAAAACACTGACAATTCTAAATGGTTCAGAAGCCAAACTATTGCCCAATATCTTTTCTATTCAATTAGAATATCCCACAGCGCACACTGCAGAGTGGATCAGAATCAAAAACTTAACGGCTGATATTAATAAATGTGCTTTTTGTTAGGGGGTGTTATAGTTTAGCACAAATAAAAATTTACTTATTATTTTGGTCAAAAGTACAACTCTTCAGAAATGTTGTCCTAAACTTTCAGTTCGTTTGGAGTTACACTGACTGAGATATGAAGTCAAACGCCCAGTCATTTAGTATAAACGGGTTCTATTCAGCACGACTTGTTTGAAAACGGAAACCGCGATAACTCAAAAATTTGTGGACCGATCTATGTGAAATTTTACACATTTCATTAATATATATTTGACTCCCAGCCAACGGTCTCCATTTACCTTCTTTTTAATCTAACCGATTTGGTGAATGGTGAATTTTTTAAGGCTAAAAACGTGTTTTTACCTTAACCGACCGTAACCAAATGGAAAAATAATTAAAACCTTGCAAAGGGTATTATAATTTTGCCCAGAAGTTTGCAATGCATAGAAATATTAATTTCCGACCCCATAAACCATATATATTCTTGATCAGGGTGACGAGCTGAGTCGATTGTTCTTCTGTCTGTATTTTTCTATGCGAACTAGTCTCTCAGTTTCAAAGCTATCTAGCCGAAGTTTTGCACAGAGTCTTCTTTTTGCTGCAAACTACTACTATGTCGGAATCGACCGGATCGGATGACTATATCTCATAGCCCCCATAGGAATAATCTGTCGGAAAATTAGTTTTAGTGAGAAAAATGATTATATTTTTAATGGAAACGTCTCCAAACTTTGTATTCATAGGTTTTCTATGCTTTTTTGATGAAAATTGGACAACTATACGGGATAGCTGCCATACCAAAAAAAGGTCTGAAAAACAGTCTTAGTTAGAAAAACTTTTTTATTTTTAATGGTAGCATCCTGCAATTTTGTAGTTGCTTGTTTTACATGCTTTCACCAAATTCTATAAATTTTTGTTCAAATCGGATGACTATATGGGTTGTTGTGGGAAAAAAATGATTTTTGAAAATATTAAAGCGAGCACTTGCAAGGGTATAAAAACATCGTCATAGACGAAGTTAGCTTAGCGTTCTCGTTTTTGATTTTTATTCATTTTCTTAAAAAAAAAGTATTGGTTGAGCAATAAAATAAAAATCAAGACATAAAAATCATTGCGGAAATGAATAGAATAGATAAATATTTACAACCGTATTTTATAATGATACTTCTGGCCTATCAGAAGTGGCTGTAACTCCGTTGTTTCTCGACATTTTTTCGCACAAGAATTCATAAAAAGACTTAAAATACTCAAATGTTACTGAACATTGTGACAATGAAAGTATTGGAAAATAACCGGAACCGGAACTGAACTGAACCGCTTACTGCAGCTGACGAACCGAACCGTCCCTCCATTTCAGCACTGATTAAGGGTTAGCCTTACTTAAGGGATATGATAAATAAGGTAATTAAGATGCATGGTACGTATTCTTTTCTGGCCGACATTCTCAGTTCGTAGGGCATTCTTTTAGAAACTTATAGACGAATCTAAGGATTTTGAAGATATTTGAATGGATTATAAGAATTTAATTTCAAACGTGTTTGAAAAGTCACATTACTACCGAAATCATAATATTTGATAATGTGCCTTTGTGAGCCACTGAACCCAATCGAAACCGCGGTTTAGTTAGCTCCATAAAAACCATGTAATGAACCGAACCGGCGGTTCAGAAACTGTGTGAACCACTGAACCGAATCAATACTCATTTTCAAATGGTTTGCATCCCTGATATAAAAAGTTTGTAAAGTTTGTTTTTTCGCCCGGTAAGCCAAAGATGAGGCAGAAATTTACGAATTATTTTTATACTCTGTACCGTAGGTACATAGAGTATTATAAGTTTGTGCAAAAGTATGTAACATCCAGAAGGAAGCATCTCCGACACCATAAAGTATATATTTTCTTGATCAGCATCAATAGCCGAGTCATGTCCGTCATGTCCGTCTGTCCGTCTGTCCGTCTGTCCGTCTGTCTGTCCGTATGAACGCACAGATCTCAGAGATGGTAAGAGATAGAGGTTTGACATGTATGGGACATATGCTTCTAATGTCTGCAGGCAGATCAAGTTTATTTTCAATTTTGGCCACGCCCCCTCCCGCCCCCGCAATTTAGAAAAAACGTCATATCTCCCACAGTTTTGAAGATAGATGGCTTGTTCCTTCTGGACATATTTAGTTATTAAGATAACTTATCGATCCGCCAAAGGAATGAAGAAGATCGGATGAACGGTTTTCGAGTTATGATCAAAAGAAAAATTTTCTTGGTACAGAGTATGTTATAGTCGGGCTTGACCGACTTTCTTTCTTGTTGAAAATGACACCCTGAAGAATCTAAAACCTTGGTAAATTCGGTTTTTATCAGGGATGCAGGCCGGTTCTAGTCCGAACCGAACCGCTTATTCCAGCTGGTGAACTGAACCGCAAACCGAACCGGCTTCCTTTCAGAATTGCTGAACCGAAAAGAAAACCACAAATAACAACGGTTCGGATCGGTTCGGTTCGGTTCAGTTCTCTGACGAGTTTTAGCGCAAATCGCTTTCCTCCAGCCAATGATTTTGATTAATTTGGAAATTTGAATCGTTTCCAGAAGATAATTCCTAAACATTTCGTTCGACGCTGTACATATTTAGCGTTGTCGGATTGATATTACTCTTAAGGATGACCTGACGAAAATTGAACAACATGTCTTCTGCAATTGCCCGCCGATCTCTTAATTTACCTGTTATCAATCTAAATTAGTTTCTTCATTAGACAATATTTTCAATTTTCTGTGGTACTTCGGAACCTTAATTGAATCTTAATCTGACAATAAGTAAGGGCACTCCTCTAGGAAGTGATAGACGAGTCTTGGGAATCCAACATAATAAACATTCGACATTGCTCTAAGGATTTTAAAGGAATGAAATTTGAAACATGGTCGAAAAGTCAAATTACTACAGAAATCAAAATAATTTTATAATGCGCCTTTGTGAACCACAAGACCGAACCGAAACCGCGGTTCATTTAACTCCAAAAACCATGTAACGAACCCAACCGGCGGTTTGGAAACTGTGCGAACCACTGAACCGAACCAGTACTTATTTTTGAGTGGTTTGCATCCCAGGTTTTTATAGCTATGTCTATTAAGGGAACCAAAACCAGGTCTCTATCAATTTTTTTGGAATTCGTCCAGCAAAACTGGAACTTGAACCAGGGTGCAACTTACGCATTTGATTGGCATAATGGGTCTCCGCATGAGTAGACACGGGCTGTAGCATCACATCTGCAATATAAGAAAAGCACGATTGGGAACAGTCATTAATTTCCTACACCTTCTTCCACTCACATGGAAATAGCCAATCTCCCTTGGGCAGTTTAGCTCGTACCACAATTTTGCCATATTTGAAACTGAATGAGTCTCGTGTGTGCACCTGTGCTGAATATACCGGAGGTTTAATCGTAAAGAAGCTACCCTGGGCTATGTTGCACTCCTTCTCGGGATTCTCAACGGCTGTACAACGATCGCCTAGCTTAAAGCTGCCGTCGGTCACCTCACTGGCTATAACCGGCACAATATGCAGTTGTCCCTCCTTGACAAATGAGTTGCGTGGTGCATCATCAAAGGCCACTAGTTCCTCTTCCACATGATACATTCGCTGACGGATGTCGTGTTTCCAGGTTGTAAGATTCAATTGATTGCTACTAAAACTATCCTCAAATAGTAGCTCTCCCTGACAGGTCCGCCGACCCGAGGTAACAATACTCTGGGCGGGTTTGCAGCGTTTCGGTTGTTTCTGCGACGCCAAATGGGCGTGACATTCACCTTCGGTGGGCTTAAACGTGATACTCCGCGAGCTACTATCGCGGGTGGTCAGCATGCGAGTGTTCAGTATAACCCGCGTTTCGCTTTTCTCATAGATCGCGTCGTTATACTGCACCAGAACGGAAATCTCCAGTTTGTCGTTGTTCTGCAGACTCGTCTTCTGTTTGCTCAGCCAAGTGCCGTTTTTGGCTTCGGTAATGTAATCCATCAAGGCTGGACAATTGCCATCCACTTGAAGCATATAGAACACACTTCGCACGCCGGGCTCATCTGTGGAGGATTTTACGGTGTGATTACGGTATTCATTTTCGTTTAGCCCTGATCTCAACCAAACCTGGTATAGACACCTCGAAGCCCAGCTCATTGAGCATTTCAAAATCTATGCTGGGTATTTGATAAGCCAGATTTCCACCAAGAAGCCACAGGCTTAGAAACGCTGGCAAAATTTTCCACCCCATGACGCAGCAGCAATTTAACGAATATTGTTAAGTTATTGCTATTCGTGCTATTCTGCGAATCTCTAAGCTTGAACTATTATTGTAAACCAGTTGAATTGCACTTTGATGGAAATTCTTAATTTGAGCTAGAGCTTAATTCAAGCTGAGAGAGCTTTTTTGATTCGTGCTGTTATCAGTAGAGCTTTTAATCTTATCATTGACCATAAATGGGATTAAAGCAATGCTTTGAAGTATCTCATACATAATTTCTATACACTTGCCAAGTGTACATTCATTTTGGCTAGAAGTTTGCAATGAATGAAAATACAATTGAGCCTCGAACTCGGGAACGAACGAACATTACGGATTAAACTCTTGCGAGAATTCGAATTCAAGAAACTCGCAAATGTTGCGTTTTTTAACATTATATATTTCTTTTAAATTATATATTTGTGCGAAAGAAAAAGAGAGGAAATAAAATGCATCTTTGGTTTGGTACGGATCTGCATTTATTATCGTTATCAATATCATAATCTTGCATTCGTAAGGATATTGTAAATCGTGCATGATTCGTGAGTGAATGAGCTCAATTTTATAGCTCCATTTATTATCCGAAATATGAGAGACATTTTAAAATTTGTGGGAGCTATTTAACATTTTTTTATTCTATTTGAAACATACTTGATCTGTGTGCAGACAACAAAAGCCAATATTTAAGGAATTTGTTCCTCTAGCTCTTCCAGTCTCTAGAACTAAGAGTTTATACAGTCAGATGGACATGGCCAAATTGACTCGGCTGTTGATTCTTTTCACCAAAAGTCAAAAATATCTCGCTCAACTGTTGAAGTGTTACAAAATCAGCTGCTATTTTGGGACACTATGTAATATCTCACATAACAGAGAGAATGCCTTGGTTTTTTGAGTTTTAGGGCCGTTTTCTAATCTTTTACATAGAGCTATTTGTCACATAAACCTATAAATAGCAGACCAAAATCTGAGTTTATCTGACACATAGGAGCTATTTAGAAGATAAGAAATCGGCCCTAAGTGTCTCGCTCAGTGGGAAACACATATTTTCTTTTTTTTTGTGTTTCTGTTGAACAAGGACACTTATTTTTTAGACAAAACACTTATTTATAAGACAAAAGAAAGAAGTGGCTTTTCCTTATAACTTCCCCATCGTTCATTCGATCTTCCTCAACTCTTTGATGGATTAAAAGTTTATGCTGATCGGTATATATCTCTCGGCTGTCGATGCTGATCAAGAATATATATATATATATAAAAAGATCGTAAATGCATCCTTCTGGCTGTCACATGCGATTAAACAAGCTTGGTGGTTTGTCTTTGGTACAGTGAATATGTAAAAACTGGTAAATTAAAAATTTGTATAAATCATTGTCCAATCATATCCACCAAGTAAATGGTAACCTATAGAATAATTCTACTTATTGGTATCCACTTTTTTTTCGGTTATACTTTAACTGTTAAAAAAAAACACTTCGAACTTGTGTGTCATTTTAAAGTGTTTTCCAAGGACAGATAATTGCTCTCTCAAAAATTAACAGTCAAGTGAAAGCACAAAAAGCTTTCTCAAAAAAATTAAAGTACTGTGAGGAAACAGTAATTGCTTATGATTTTTGTGTTTTCGTCAGTGAGGAACATATTGAAAATAAAAGTTTGTGGGTTATTATCAACCTCTGGTTTTCATAAATATGTATATTTTATGAAATCGGAGATGCTTAGTTCTGCCTGCTGCTATAAACAATCGCACGACCTTAAGTTTCCCTTTTACTTTAGACTCAGAAAAATGTCCGTTTAAAGTCTACCGAAATTAAGACCATTCGTTGGCAAAGGTAGAGTTTTCTTACATCGTGGAACAATGGTGGTGGTTTCTCATATTATGAACATTTTTTCAAACGGCATGGGCATGTGTTGTAGCACCATTTTGTGGTCGCTAAATAACAGAAAAAAGAAAAACTTAACGTTCCTCGGCGAGGAATTGAATTAGGGACCGCATGCTTTACACGAAAGGTGGCATCTCAACCGTCTCCACCGTCGACCTCACGAGAAGGTGGAGCAAAAAATCACAGTGAAGAATGCAGCCTAAATGAGCGTATTTTTGCTCTCAGGCATTGTAACTTAACTTAGTCCGGGATCTTCTTACTTAAATATTGTGATAATATAATATTTTTGCAGGAAGGAGTCTGGCACCTGCACATTGGGAACAAAACGAGAAAGCTAAGCTAACTTCGTCTGTGTCGAAGTTTTTATACCCTTGCAAGTGCTCGCTAAAATATTTTCAAAAAATACTCTTTTTTCCATTTTCCGACCGATCGTTCGTATGGGATCTATATAGTTATATAGTTATCCGATTTGGCCAAATATTTGTAAAAATTCACTTTTAAACTTTTATTAACTTTTTAACTGAGACTGTTATTCATACCTATCTTTTGTATGGCAGCTATATAGCCATATAGTTGTCCGATTTTTATATATCTTGGTAGAATTATAAAATAACAGAAAACCTACGACTACAAAGTTTGGAGACGTTTCCATAAAAAATATAAAAGTTTTTCTCACTAAAACTAGTTTTCAGACCGATTGTTCCTATGGGAGCTATGAGATATAGCCATCCGATCCGGTCGGCTCCAACATATTAGTAGTGTGCAGCAAAAAGAAGACTCTGCGCTAAATTTCTCGATAGCTTTAAAACTGAGAGATAAGTTCGCGTAGAAACAGACAGACGGACGGAGAATGCTCAATCGACTCAGCTCGTCACCCTGATCAAGCATATATTATATATAGCTTTTGGGGTCGGAAATGAATATTTCTATGCGTTGCTAACTTCTGGGCAAAATTATGCTGGTATTCCATCGATTCCCGTCGCTTTATTATGCTTGCAGGATTTTGAGGGCTAACACTGTTTATAAGTTTTTAAAACATTTATTTTGAGGCCTACTTAATTAATGGGTAACATTGGCGAAAGCCAATGCGAAGCGATTCATGTCTTAAGACTTGTCAGAGATCTGAACCGAACCGAATTTCGGTTTTTCTTTGTGGTTTTACGTTTGGTTAAGCATTTCTGAAAGCAAGCCAGTTAGGCTTACCATCTGGAATAGGCGGATCGGTTCAAAACCGGCTTGCATCCCTAAAAAAATATGCATACTTTGGTTTTAAGAAAACTTAAAAATAAAACAATTTTTTTTATGGGGATCTGGAGTAGTTTTTCTGTTAACTAGAAATGTTATCCAAGCCTTGGAAAAAACACTTCTAGGAATCATAGGATATGTTTGAAATCATTTTCTAAGGCTGTATTTCACTTGTCGAGGTCTCATATGAGATGGGTGAAAAATATCTCAGTTTACTAAGAGAACTCAGATGGACTAGTTCTAATGCAGCTTTTCATATATTTTAACGCCTTTCAGATTGACTTTTGTACTTGTCTGATACCTCATTTGAGAAACTTTTACAAAATTTCAGTGGCTCTCGAGTTTGCTCAATGGTGCACTCAACTTTGCACTAAAACGTAGCATTTCAATATTAACAGGACAAGTCTATCAATTATCAACAATAAAAAGTATTCTTACAAACTGTTTACTGGATTTAATTTAAAAAAAAAAAACCATGTTGATAGTGCACGAGCAAACAAAATGTTAAACTTGCTGGGAATAGCTACTCAAGAATAGCAGAGCAAGAACCGGTCTGAGAGAGCTGATGAGAGGGCTCCAAAACCAAAACGCTATCACCATCATCACAGTTTGATTCCATCATTTGCCTCAACACTTGCGCTGGGAGAAGAACAAAGAGACGTCGCTCACAGTTTAGAATGCAAGGATTGAGATTAGGCGTAATTGTATTACTTTGGGCTGCAATTGATGGCTATAAGGTGCCAAAGGCAAGGGTGGACCTAACGGCCAATGGATTTCTTGTATCCATACCAGGTAAATACACACAACAAACAAGTTCTCAACTCTGTTTACATATATGCATATTATACTTGAATACACATATTCTTTTCAAGATGAGCCCGGTGTGAAGCGTGTGGCCTTTAATGCGAATCGCAATCGGAACTTCACCTCATTTAACCAGGGCGAGTTCAGTCATCAACTGCGTGAACCGCAGGAGGGGCGCTGGCACTACGAATTCATCACAAATGACCTGAGGGCTCATGATGTCTTGTACATTTGGACAAGTGTACAGCATGAGCGTGCCATATTTCAGGATCTGGAGCAGCCTCTGGAGGTTTGTCAGTTGACTGGCCCTTTTCTACCCAAAGGATGTTCGTCTGCTGAGCAATTTACCTTTCCGCTGCCGAGCTCTGTGACACCGACGCCCCCCGCGATTTGTGCACCTACCATAACTGAGATCTATCCAGCTTCCACCAGTCGCCTGTGCAAAGATCAGTTGATATTTGAGGAGAATTTCGAGAAGCTAAATGAGACACGCTGGCTGCATGAAGTGCGTGCTCCCTTGGATACAAATGATGCAGAATTCGTGCTTTATGACGGCAGAGCTAGAGTCGAGAGTGGTAACCTGGTGATAGAACCAGTGCTTTGGTCCAGCTATCGTCCCGATTTGCAGATAACCCGTGCTCATCTGGATCTCTCCGAACGTTGCACCGGCACCCACAATCGAGAGAAGGAGTGCGTGCTGCATACCAGTGGCAGTGGACCGAATAGCATCATGCCACCCGTGGTGGTGCCTCGTTTGAGTACAAAAGAGTCCTTTGCCTTCAAATATGGTCGCATCGAGATTCGTGCCAAGCTGCCCAAAGGTGATTGGTTGGTTCCCCTGTTACTGCTGGAGCCTCTCATGGAATGGTATGGCCAGCAGGGCTACGAATCTGGACAGTTGCGTGTGGCGATGGCCCGAGGAAACGCACAACTGCGCTTGCCACATGGAAAACTGGTTGATGGTCGCTCTTTGTATGCTGGCCCGGTACTCTCTAACCACGCACAGCAACGGGAAGACTTCTGGGTAACGCAGCGACGTAATAAGCATTTTGGTGATGAATTCCATGTCTATGGCTTGGATTGGACCGACCGGGGGCTACGATTTTCCGTGGATGGCCAAGTGTATAATGAACTGTTGAGCGGATTTGCTACTTCCGAGCTAAATGCCAGATGGAAACGAGGCGGACCCATGGCACCGTTTGATCGCCTGGTGAGTCATGACCATAGATTCTATGGAAACTGGTTTTGCTGTAGTTAAGGCGGGAAACCCCTTGTGGATGCCTGACATGGTCGTTGCCCAATTTTAGGGGGGAATTTGTTAGCAGTGATGGTGGGCAGTACCTATAGGTTGCTGGGTGTTTGTACATGACTATATACCTACAGTAATTTTTTCTTTTAATAGGTACTTAAATTGTTTCCCCTTTAACTCACCATGATGCGCCAGTGGTCATCAACGCTATCAGATCAAACTTTAAACACGGAACCGATGTTCAATTTTCTCTGAGAGCCGAAAGCCGTTTACTATTATAGTATTACCAATACATGTCAAACCTCAATCAACCTCAAATCCATCTATGAGATCTGATTGTTCATACTGATAGACAGACGGACATACCTATATCGACTCTGCTGTTGGTACTGGCAATATGGCCATTTCCACAGAAACGTCCACCAAAGCCCAAAAATCAAAGCAGAAATGCAAACTGATTCGGCTCAGTGGGTCGCACAGTTTCTGAACCGCCGGTTCGGTTCATTACAGGCTAACAGGACCGCGGTTTTTTTTCGGTTCAGGGGTTCATAAAGTCCTTTTGTAATGTGCAAGTCTATAAAAAGAGATGATCCCCCTATTTCGGGTCCTAGGAATCGCACTGCATCATTCCCTTATTGAGTTACCACGAGACTTTCATACGACTATTTTTATACCCTGTTCCCATTGAAAATGGGAAAAGGGGGATCATGAAGTTGTGCGAATGTATGTAACAGGGAGAAGGAAAATTTTCCGACCCCATAAAGTATATATATTCTTGATCAGCATGAACAGCCGAGTCGATATAGCCATGTCCGTCTGTCCGTCTGTCCGTCCGTCCGTCTGTCTGTCTGTATGAACGCGTCGATCTCAGAGACTATAAGAGATAGAGCCACAAATTTTTGCACGAAGGTAGATTTATGCTGTACGCAGATCAAGTTTGTTTCAGATTTGAAAAATTCCACCCCGTCCCCCTTTTATCCCCAAAAAACCTAGACCTCCTCTAGAAATCCTAGACCTAAATAGCCGTCAGATCCACAATTTTCAAGTTAGAGCCTCGTGGTTTAGTACACATCAAGCTAGGCCCAATATCTATCTATTCTGAAAAGTACAATCAGATCGGACAAAAAACACCGGAGTTATAAGCGAAACAGTTGAGCTGATAAGAGCACCCCCCCACTTGTTGGTCAGGACTAGAAAAAAGTGTTGCATACATTTGGGATAATGTTGTTAAATTCAAAAACAATTAAATGAAAACAAATGAACAGGGTATTTTGTGGTCGGGAAACTCGACTGCAGCGCCCTTACTTGTTTATTAAGTTTTTTATCAGGTTAGGGAACAAGGGAACCACGCATTTTTGTCAAACTTGAACGGTGTTGTTTTTTTTTTGGAAAAATTTATTAAGCAAACATTCTGCTAATTTAACAAGCTAAAGGTTTAAGGAACATTTATTTATTAAGCAAACTTTCTGCTAATGTAACAAGCTAAAAGTTATAGGAACATTGCAATCCCAGATATTGGCATTTAGAGGGCTATTCAGATCAATATATAGAAAAAAACCAAACAAAACATATTTTTTTAAAGATTTTTTGCTCATGTTTCTAGAGAACGACGCTCAGCATACATTTTGATGCAGCTGAAAACAGCGCTGCTACTGCGCTGCAGCAGCGAACAGTCTTTTGATCATATCTCGACAATGGTTCATCCGATCTTCACCATTCCTTTGGAGGATCGATAAGTTATCTTGATTACTAAATATGTCCAGAAGTAATGATCCATCTATCTTGAAAACTGTGGGAGATATGACGTTTTTTCTAAATTGCGGGGGCGGGAGGGGGCGTGGCCAAAATTGAAAATAAACTTGATCTGCCTGCGGACATAAGAAGCATATGTCCCATACATGTCAAACCTCTATCTCTTACCATCTCTGAGATCTGTGCGTTGAATGGATCGTTCAAAGGAATGGTGAAGATCGATCAGCCAAAGGAATGGTGAAGATTGAATGAACGGTTTTCGAGTTATGATCAAAAGACTGTTCGCTGCAGCTGCGCAGAAGCAGCGCTGCTTTCAGCTACTACTGCAGCATCAAAATTTATGCTGAGCGTATAATTTCGTTGGAACAGAGTATGCTATTGTCGGGCTTGAACGACTTTCTTTCTTGTTTTTTCTAAATTCAAGGGCGAATACGCCCTTTTTTTAAGAAAGTATTTAGGAAAAAATTTAGAAAATTACCCTAAATTTAAGAAAAAATAAGTCGAATTTCTAAATTTTAAGAAATTATTTTCTAAAAATTCTTTTTTAGCGTTGTTTTTTCTAAGTTTAAGAAAAAACTGTCTAAAAACAAGAAAGAAACAAGAAAGAAAGTCGGTCAAGCTCGACTATAACATACTCTGTACCAAGAAAATTTTTTTGATCATAACTCGAAAACCGTTCATCCGATCTTCTTCATTCCTTTGGCGGATCGATAAGTTATCCTAATAACTAAATATGTTCAGAAGGAACAAGCCATCTATCTTCAAAACTGTGGGAGATATGACGTTTTTTCTAAATTGCGGGGGCGGGAGGGGGCGTGGCCAAAATTGAAAATAAACTTGATCTGCCTGCAGACATTAGAAGCATATGTCCCATACATGTCAAACCTCTATCTCTTACCATCTCTGAGATCTGTGCGTTCATACGGACAGACAGACGGACAGACGGACATGGCTATATCGACTCGGCTGTTGATGCTGATCAAGAATATATATACTTTATGGGGTCGGAGATGCTTCCTTCTGGATGTTACATACTTTTGCACAAACTTATAATACTCTATGTACCTACGGTACAGAGTATAAAAATATTTAGGGTGCATTTCTAACAAGAAAGAAAGTCGGTCAAGCCCGACTATAACATACTCTGTACCAAGAAATAACTCGAAATAACTCTTTTGATCATAACTCGAAAACCGTTTATCCGATCTTCTTCATTCCTTTGGCGGACTTGATCTGCCTGCAGACATTAGAAGCATATGTCCCATACATGTCAAACCTCTATCTCTTACCATCTCTGAGATCTGTGCGTTCATACGGACAGACAGACGGACAGACGGACAGACAGACAGACGGACAGACGGACATGGCTATATCGACTCGGCTGTTGATGCTGATCAAGAATATATATACTTTATGGGGTCGGAGATGCTTCCTTCTGGATGTTACATACTTTTGCACAAACTTATAATACTCTATGTACCTACGGTACAGAGTATAAAAACTAGAAAATAAATTTTTTGACGGACAGACGGACATGACGGACATGACTCGGCTGTTGATGCTGATCAAGAATATATATACTTTATGGGGTCGGAGATGCTTCCTTCTGGCTGTTACATACTTTTGCACAAACTTATAATACTCTGTGTACCTACGGTACAGAGTATAAAAAAGGTTTTTATTCCCATTACTCGTAGAGTAAAAAGGGTATACTAAAGTCGTGCAAATGTATGTAACTGGCAGAAGCATCTCCGAAATCATAAAGTTTATAAATTCTTCATCAGCATCAACAGCCGAGTCGATATAGCCATGTCCGTCTGTCCGTCCGTCCGTCCGGCTGTATGAACAGCTAGATCTCAGACACTAGAATAGCTAGAAGAACCAAATTTTAGATGTATTCTAGTATTCTCTGCTGGCAGATCAAGTTTGTTTCAAATTTTGGCCACACCCCCTCCCACCCCCGCAAAAATGTTAAATATCTCCTACAATTTGTAAGCTAGCGAGCTCCGGTTATTAGCCGGTAGGTTAAGCGTTAGTGTTCAATCATTGGATTGCCCGAGCTGAAATTCCTTAACTACTATTCTAAAAGTATTGCAGAGTGACACACGTCTTCATGAAGGTTGATGTGAACTCAATTGTAATGCGATATTGCTGGAATCCTACTGGAAGAATTGCGTTTTTATCTTCCGCGATGGGAAAATGTTTGCTAAAACGACCCAAGAGTCTAACGACAGTAATAATGCAATTAATCTTACTGACATTCAAGTGCAATACCATGACAGGTTTAATGCATTATTCTCAGTCGACAGATCTCTTCGACAACACAACCGAAAAACACTTTGGAAACTGCTTTACAACACCAAAACTGAGCACACGTACATAACTGCGAATACACGATGGAAATAATATTTTAAAGCGACTGACGAATCATTAGATCGCGATATGAATTCGAAAGAGGACCAAATTTAGTAAAAGTGTAAAGAAAGTGTCATCAGGTCTACCATTTGTTCCCAATGAAAGGAATGCTAGTCCATTACTAGTCCTTCTATTCAAAAAGAGTTAATATTGTTTCAGAAACCGTGAAACATGTTTGTAAATAAATATTAGTTTTATTCAGGGCTGCAAACCGGTTTTGAACCGAACCGGATCGAACACGGAATTCCGACTTTCAGATTACTATGAACCGAACCTTCAACCGAACCTTTTTAGAAATTAAAGCTGAACCTGAACCTGTTCCGAACCCAAAATTTCGGTTCGGTTCAACAAAACTGACAAAAATTTTACCTTCTGTCTACCGACTTCATCTGTTGTTTGGTGCAGGACAATCTGGCAAAACGATTAGATTTCCTTATAAAACCTCTACCCATAACGGTCTCTGTTTTTAAAGCTTCTTAAATTATTCTCAAAAGCAAGAGTCAAGAGAGATATTTTTCTATGTAAACCACGAAATGGAATATCACTAAACTGTAAATTATATATTAAATATTTACATGTTTTGTACCTACCAATTCCGACCCAAATACCACTCAGTTCCCAAACAATTTGCGGAGTTTTTGGGTCGAATGCTGTTTTTAAAAACACATAGAAGACAAAAATTAGTAATGTTGTATAAAGCATGGACTGAACCAAGGTTCGAACCAAAACCATCACCCAAAAACCTCAAACCTTAAATTTCCGAGCCTTAACCATTCGTTAATTTGGGTTCGAACCAGTGTACCGGAGATCCGAATATTTTTTTTGGTTTGCAGCTCTGGTTTTATTAGCCCTTGTCAAATATATTTTAACTTTCTCACCAAACATTTGGAAAGTATACTTTTGGGGGCATTTATGTCAACTCAAAAACTATTCTGTAAACACATTCAAAAAGAATACTAGATAGCAGAGTTGGAATTTTTTAAATCCAACGAATAACGAATAATTTTTCATAAAATTATTTTTTATTCGAATAATAATAAAATGTTGCTTTATCCGAAAAATGTATTCCAAATGAAAATAATCTAGATTTATTTCCTAAACATCTTATTCGTGTCAGAATAAATTATCTGCGAATTATTTTTCCACGAATAACAAATATTCTATTCAGGGCTGCAAACCGGCTTTGAACCGAATCGGTTCGAACCCGGAATTCCGACTTTTATTTTACTATGAGCCGAACCTTGAACCGAACCTCTTTAGAAATTAATGCTGAACCCGAATCTGTTCCGAATCCAAAATTTCGGTTCGGTTCAAGAAAACGAATTCATAAATTTGACCTTCTGTCTACCGACTTCATCTGTTATTTATCTAAAACGATTAGATTTCCTTATAAATTTCTTACCCATAACAGTCTCTGTTTATAAAAACTCCTCGACTCTGAAGCTTCTTGAATAATTCTCAAAAGCAAGAGTCTAACATTATTTTGCTAATATTTTTCTATGTAAATCACGAAAATGGTTTTTTTCTAAACTGTAAATTATATATTAAATATTTCCATGTTTTCTACTAACCCATTCCGACCCAAAAACCACTCGGTTCCCATCCAACTTTGGGAGTTTTTAGGTCGAATGCTGTTTTTAAAACACATGGAAGACAAAAATTGGTAATGTTGTATTAAGCATGGACTGAACCAAGGATCGAACCAAAACCTACTCCCAAAAACCTCGAAGCTTACCAGGCTTTACCATTCGTTAATTTGGGTTCGAACCAGTGTACCGGAGATTCGAATATTTTATTTGGTTTGCAGCTCTGTTTGTATTACAGCTGCATAAGCCCATAAAACTTATCCTAATTATCTTACGCATAGTTCGGCATTTCCAAAACCAAAGAATAGACTCGAATTACCTTCTTATTACGAGGGTGCACCAATTTATCTTCCCCAACAAGCAGCTCCAGAGGCCCTGTCTCTAAAACCTAGGCGTTCAACCAGATTCACAGGTATAACAAGAGCCACTTCTTTTGTCATACTTTTATTTGGGAGTTTCAACGCCTTCTTATCCGAGTTCTATTTATTCGTTTTATTCGAAAAAATTTGTCATTTTGTAGACAAATAATTTATTCGAAGTTTTATTTGTCGATTAATTTTATTTAAATAACGAATTATTTTATCTAGATAATCATTCGAATGATCGTTATTTTTATAAAATTATTCACAAATAAAATTTCACAAATAACACTTGTTTTCAAATAATTATCTAGATAATTATACTCTGTACCGTAGGTACATAGAGTATTATAAGTTTGTGCAAAAGTATGTAACATCCAGAAGGAAGCATCTCCGACCCCATAAAGTATATATATTCTTGATCAGCATCAACAGCCGAGTCGATATAGCCATGTCCGTCTGTCCGTCTGTCTGTCCGTATGAACGCACAGATCTCAGAGATGGTAAGAGATAGAGGTTTGACATGTATGGGACATATGCTTCTAATGTCTGCAGGCAGATCAAGTTTATTTTCAATTTTGGCCACGCCCCCTCCCGCCCCCGCAATTTAGAAAAAACGTAATATCTCCCACAGTTTTGAAGATAGATGGCTTGCTTGGACATATTTAGTTATTAGGATAACTTATCGATCCGCCAAAGGAATGAAGAAGATCGGATGAACGGTTTTCGAGTTATGATCAAAAGAAAAATTTTCTTGGTACAGAGTATGTTATAGTCGGGCTTGACCGACTTTCTTTCTTGTTTTTTATTCGAATAATGCCAACTCTGCTAGATAGCCGCTGTTTGCTCAGAAATACGCCAGTACCATCGACATAGGGTAACCAAATTAACTTAGACAACATTTAACTAAGTACACAGTATTTCTTATCCTCTTTAAAACTCTCTCTCTTAATCATTTGTGTATTTTTTTATTGACTTTCAGTTTTACATCACATTGGGCATCTCAGTTGGTGGCTTTGGTGATTTTGTGGACAATTTACGTACATCCAACTATGAGAAACCCTGGACCAATTCGCATCCTCAGGCAAAAGTTCAGTTCTGGCAAAAACAAGAGCTTTGGCACTCAACATGGAAGCATCATAAATTATTAGTCGACTATGTACGAGTTTATGCCACGGAATGAAAAAATATAGTATGTAAACAATAAGTATAAAGAATTAAAGAATAAACAAATATTTAAAGGGAAATAGCAGAGGAATTATTCGAAATCATTAGCATCAGATTTCAACTTTCGACTACCATAAATGAGAAACTCCCTCTTCTGAATTTTAAGTCTCAAAATCGACGTTGGAATAAAGTTATTAGGCCGGCAAGTCAAACCAATAAATATGTTTGCAAATCTATAATTTCTATTTCGCCTAAAAAGCGATTTTCCAAATAAAGCAATCTATGCTCGGACAGAATTCGGTATCTTTCAAAAAGGTGCCAAACGCAAATGTTCGTTCCACCTGGTTAAAAAGTGTATTTATTTCCTTTGAGCCAGTTCATATCGCATCTTGATTTCAGCACCCATGATACAGTTCAGCTATTTAATTAGACCAGTCTATAACCTGCTGATTTAACAAGGTCAATGTAGATTCATGTCAGACTATTCATTTTCCTTTAAAAATTCGTGTGTGTCGGATGTGTTAGTTTGCAAACGAAGACCAAAATAAGAATCATGTGGTCATGATCTTAGAACTTTATATTTAAAATAAATGAAAACTTCTGAACATAAGTAAAACACACTTTGCAGTTCTTTAATTGTTTTTTAAAGACCCTCGGATTTTTTTGATTTCATTTTTGCACTGTAAAAATTCTTTGTTATCAAAATTTGATAGGTTACGAACGTTATCTTTGGGTCATTTGAGTGAAATAGCGAACACTGACGTGCCAGAGGCAACATGTACGCTACATACTGTTTGTAGCTTTGATTTGTTTGTTGCCTTGTTAATGCGAACCACTTTACTCATACATAAGTTGAGAAAAATTCAAGGCCAAATTGGCATAGCCCCGAATTGCTAAAACAATAGCCGATACACTTGAATCAAAGTTGGATTCCGTAGTTCCATATTGTGCTGTCGGCTGTAGACTTTCCGAGGTAGAACTCAACTTACTTAGTAACATATAAGATAACATTCTAAATTGTTCCCCTGAATTATATATTCCCTTTACCAATTGCTGATTTGCTATTAATTCACTTATAATGTATTCATGAGGTATAAATGCGCAGTCAACAAGGTAGAACTTTTAGTTTTTTTAAACTTGTGGACTGCACTAGGTCGCAGTTGATTTTAGTGCTAAAACTTTTACATATTTATTTGGCTTATCTCTTTTTTCAATACCTCTATATTTGTGTATAAAGTGCGTGAGGTTATAAACGAGATGTTGGTTCATCTCTTCTTGGCGTTCGTGTTAGGCCTTCACTGTCTGCAGGCTAACGAAATTTCAGAGGATAATGCATTGCCTTCAGGTAAGTGCTAAATCAGTATATTCAGTCATTGCCAGGATTTCTTTAATCTGTTTAATACAATCTTGAAATTTACTTTAAACTTTATAATTAAGTATACCTTTGAAGGAAGCATTTTCGACCACATATTTCTTTGATTTCAAATGAAAGCAATGCAAATTTAAAGCTATTCATAAAACAAATGCATTTTTTTATTAATTAATTTTTTTAAAAGAATTTAAATTTTAAAACAACAATTGCAAAAACAAGTATTTCAAGTCATTATTTTGACTCCTGTATGTAAAAAATCGAATTTAAGTACTTTCAAATTCATTGCATCCAAGTAATGTGAATTCAAACCGAATAATTCTATCGAATTGTGAAAGCGGGAACAGGTCAAATAATCGATTTCAGCATATTCATTGTCATGTAAAATAATTCTTGACAGCTTCCTGAGGACGTCTTGCATGGAGTCTCCTTTGGTAAGCTGTGCAGGTAAACCAGTGTATACCGCTTTTTCATTTGATCTATCTCAAGCAATTTGGTTCCACTTTTTCGCATAAAAATAGCATTACAAACAAAAAAGAACGTCGGTTAAGCCCGACTATAACATACTCTGTACCAACGAAATTGTACGCTTAGCATACATTTTGATGCTGCAGTAGCTATTGCGAACAGTCTTTTGATCATAACTTGACAATTACTTTGGCGGATCGATAATTTATCATGATTACTAAATATGTCTAGAAGAAACGAAACATCTATCTTTAAAACTGTGGGAGATACGACTATTTTTCTAAATTGCGGGGGCGGAAGGGGGCGTGGCCAAAATTTAAAATAAACTTGATCTGCCTGCAGACATAAGAAGCCTATGTCCCATACATGTCAATCCTCTATCTCTAACCATCTCTGAGTTCTGTGCGTTCATACGGACAGACAGACGGACATGACTCGGTTGTTGATGCTGTTCAAGAATATATATTTACTTTATAGGGTCGGAGATAATTCCTTCTGGCTATTACATACTTTTGCACAAACTAATAATACTCTATGTACCAACGGTACAGAGTAAAAAACCCAAATCGTTGAATGTGTTTGGTCACACCACAGCACCGAATTGATCGATATCGGGAAACTGTTGTTGAGAAAACTAAATGACTTAACCACTGCTCATCTCGAGCAAAAAATTGGACCGGCCGCTGGCTAACCGGAACTATTGAGAAATTGGGTCTTAGTGTTACTAGGCAACGGTTTCAAAAAATACTGTATTATAGAGAAGTCTTAAGGTATTAAGTTTGAGCGTTGAGATTTGTACTTATTAGAAACAGCATAAATTTGAAAAAATTAGAAAATTTTCAAAAAATGGAGGAAAGTTAACTTCGGCTCTGCCGAAGGTTTACAAACCTTAAAGCACGATTTTGTAACTTATTTGAAGGAAATTTCCACTGAAAGCAGACAAGTTTTCTCACTGAAGTACTTTGCTGACTCTACTTTTCAATGAGAGCTATACTATATAGATGTCCCTCTGCAAGGGTATAACAAGAAAGAGAGTCGGTCAAGCCCGACTACACGATATTTCTGCACCTCCCAAAGTTTTTCTGTGTCACACAAAGTGTTAGGATGTGTAAAGTGCTGCCCATTTCTGTTCCAGCCGGTGCTGCGGAGAGTCTGGACTGTATCGACACGGCAGTTGATGCTGATCAACAATATATAATATACAGGGTTGCCCATATTCGACGGACCCATGTTTTTTTCGATTGTTATGCGACTTGTGTGCGGTGGAGCGCCGTCTTGTTGAAACCAGAACTGCCTCATACGCTTTCGACGAATAATTGGCATCACAAAATTGGTCATCATGTCGCGATAACGCTCCTGGTTGATGGTAACAGCATGGCCATTTTCATTTTGGAAGAAAAACGACCCAATGACCGTTTTCGCACTAACGCCGCACCAAACTGTGACTTTTTCGTCATGAAGAGGCACTTCTTGAATCTCCTGAGGATTTTCAGTGGCGTAAATACGGCAATTTTGCTTATTTACGGTCCCATTTTTTCGCATTTTTTAATTTTTTAAAAGCACGTTGAGTTTTCACAATTGACTTGTTCTGTTGAATGTAAATTTCAACTATTTCAGAGCGCTCGCGTGGCGTGTATTGTTCCATGGTAAAAATCTGCTTGGACTGACGCTTCAAACGCGGTATGTCATTAAGCGATCTGACATCTCTGTCAAAAGTTATGGCGTTGCCAGATGGGTCCGTCGAATATGGGCAACCCTGTATACTTCATGGGGTCAGAGATGCTTTCTTTTGGCTGCCACACATTATTGTACAAACTAAATATACTCTGTGTACCTTTGGTACAGAGTAAAAAACTACACCCATGGTGCATTGGGTGATCAACGGATCAAGTTGGACTTTCTGAGTTGGAATCAGTTGCACTCAATTTTCAACATGACAATAGTAGCTCTCACCACTCAATTTACACAGGACATTTTTTCAAACTTGATTCAAAAAATAAAAAAAATAAATAAATACAAAATAACAATGACTATATTTAACGCAAATAAACTGGAAAGCTCGATAAAAACGTCTCCACTACAGATATAGAAGAATAGTAAAGAAGAATGTACATCAACCCTGCAAACATTTTGTCGTGTTACTTCTATCCCTCGACAATGCGAGAGTTTGGCGATAGCTTGAGGGGAGAGTTGGGAGATAGTTTAGCGATGTACACACACAAAATACCTTACCTTACCTTACCTTAAAAAACTCATAATGTACCCCTCAAAAATCGCCTTGAGGGCAAGAATGAGATACTTTATTATTGGTTTCACGTTTTCATCATCCCATCTAAAAATTGGTGATCATCGCTTAACACTCCCTAAGGAGACCCGATTGCGATTCTTCTTGAAGTGAGTTGAACGACTTTTTACAATATAACCAAAGGAAAATCCTTTGGCCACGCTTATTTACCTTAGGTGCGAAATCGTACCGTTGAATAACAGAATTCGAATCACCTTTTATTCGGATGGCTTATCTTCGGGAGAAGAACCGTATTCCTGCCTCTGGAAAGAAGCACATACTTATCTCCAGGAAGAATCGCTTTCCTATCGCTCAGATGAGACTTTTTCCCATCTCCCAGAAGTATCGCTTTCTTATCTCTCAGAAGTGTTGCTTTCTTATCGCCCGGAAGTTATCGCAAAGTGTCACATTTCTTCCTGTATGGAGATGAGAATCCGATAATAATGCAATATCGCTAGAGTTAAGCGATAGCTACTAGTGAATCGCATTCTAATCTTCCGTGATAAAAAATGTTTGCTGGGAATGCTGCTCTCAAATTTGGTCATCGTAACTTTAACAGTTTCCAACGAACAGGGCCAAATATTTTAAGTCTTTGTGTATCATAGGATAATAGGGGTAAGGGGTTTTTTGGTGTTTAATCACCGATACCAATGAATGCTGAATTCTTTTCGAAAATTGATTAATTTTTGTGCATTTTTTTACAGGTCCGACTGCACTTAGCCCAAACAATGAACTCGATGGGAGTTGCAACACAATTGAAACACAAATATCGAGCAAACATATTTCCGACTGTCTTCCGGAATTAGTTTTTGAGGATAATTTTAGTAGTAGCGATTTATTAACGAATTGGAGTCATGAACGCAGATCACGTGTTGGTGCAGTGGATGAGGAGTTTGTAGCTTTTGTGGAGAATGAAGAAAATTCGTATGTAAGCAATGGGCATTTGCATCTGAAGGCTACCTGGTCTAATTATACTATGGCTGATCCATTCTTTGATCGTCAATGTACAAGCCGGGCCACGGATACAAATACCCGCTTAGACGAGTGCGGACCAATAAATCATGAGGTTCAACCGCCCCTGAATTCTGCAAAATTACGTTCAAAATTCACTTTCAAATACGGACGCATCGATATGCGACTGAAGATGCCTTTAGGTGATTGGCTTTACCCCTGTAAGTACATGAAACAAGATCGACATTTATTCGTATTATTGAAACTTTAAATATATTTTTTTAAAATATTTTTAGATATACTGCTACAGTCAAATAATACCCACAGCGAGGATAAGTTTGTGAATCAAATCCGTCTCGCATATGCGCGGGGAAATTTGGCACCGTTGCAAGGAGTGGATAAAGATGATAACTTCAATGCAAGCTATGTATTTGGCGGTGTTTTGTTATGGAAAAAGAATGACGCCAGGCCCCAACCCGATCCGGAAGAGCTTTATTCATATGCTAAAACAACCAATCGACTTTGGGGCGCAGATTTTCATAATTATACTGTTATTTGGCATCCTGATAGAATCATATTTAAAGTGGACGGATATCCATATGGTATGATAGAGGACAAGAGTGCGGTCGAAAAGTTTCAGAATAATGAGGTAAGTCTGAGAATGTATAAAAAAAAACAAGAAAGAAAGTCGGTCAAGCCCGACTATAACATACTCTGTACCAAGAAAATTTGTCTTTTGATCATAACTCGAAAACCGTTCATCCGATCTTCTTCATTCCTTTAGCGGATCGATAAGTTATCCTAAAAACTAAATATGTCCAGAAGGAACAAGCCATCTATCTTCAAAACTGTGGGAGATATGACGTTTTTTCTAAATTGCGGGGGCGGGAGGGGGCGTGGCCAAAATTGAAAATAAACTTGATCTGCCTGCAGACATAAGAAGCATATGTCCCATACATGTCAAACCTCTATCTCTTACCATCTCTGAGATCTGTGCGTTCATACGGACAGACAGACGGACGGACGGACAGACGGACAGACGGACATGGCTATATCGACTCGGCTGTTGATGCTGATCAAGAATATATATACTTTATGGGGTCGGAGATGCTTCCTTCTGGATGTTACATACTTTTGCACAAACTTATAATACTCTATGTACCTTCGGTACAGAGTATAAAAAATATGGGAAAGCTCGCCATTTCAAATATGGAATTTTGAACTGGATTTGCTTAAGTTTATTTGTGAAGTGATAAGAATAATTCCGGTTTCTAGATCATTTAAAAGAAAACTGCACCAGTTATATCTTAGAAGTTTGAGTCAAATCTTTCAACCTTTGTCATCTGAACTTGTAACTTCTCATAAAAAGTAAATCAGATTAAATTCGTAGTGTTAACGTAATGCGTTATCTCTAGAGACTTTCAGGAAACGATGTTTTTCGACGATCTGCCAAATCTTGTGGAAAATTATTACCCAAGCTCGAAAAATTCGAGGTTAAAGCATAAAATATTGTGCATCCTTTTTAAAAATGCTGAACCAAACTAAAAATGACCTAACAAATAGGTTGAGTTTACTGACGAGCTTATCGAATTAAGAAGCTTTTCTCCAGACAATTATAATTGTAAATTTTTTGAGTTTTCCTCAATGATGGACCTTCTAAAAGGTGTTTCTCTAGGACCGAATTGATCCTAGGCGATACCGAGTTCATGCAGCCTATTAGGATGGAATGCCACAATTTTAAAACATGTGGTCCCGAACATCTGCTGTAATTGTTCTCAGATCTCTTTATATACATTTCTGATGGTCCGATTTCTCCAATGGGAATATATACATAATTATCTACAGAGTTTTAAAAGTTATTCAAATGATTTCTAAAAACTAAGATCAAACCTCGATATAAACAATATAATATTAAAAATATCAAAACTTACATTTCAAAGATATATTATTTAATGTCAATATGATGCTATAGTATTAAAATGTTATATTAATAAGTGAAATCATCAAAGTAATCTGAAAAAGGTCCTAGTGACTTGATTTCAGATCAAAGTAGACATCGAAAATGTGAGAGCAGAAAGAGACACCCAGAGTTTCTCAAATCAAAGGGAGACAGCTATAGTGCAACTCGAAAAAGGAAAATCAATGTTCATGTCAGCCGCAGCAAGCGAGACAGCGATTACTCTTCCGATTTGTCTGTTTTTGCTTTAATTGCTGATTGCAGTTCCCAACTGCTTAAAACGGTGAGCAAATGGAGAGACATTCACACAGCGACAGTCATAAAAGAAAAGCCTACTAACGGTTAAATCGGGAGATTCATAAAACAGTACCAGCTTTTTTTGGTGTATATAAATGTATAATGCAAAAATCAGGATGGGCTCACTCCGGGGTACGAACCCGCGAAAAATTTTGGATTCGGGCTCACGGCGCGGGTTCGGAACCCAGGTTCCGGTTAGAACCGGAATTCGGACATTATTTTTGCTGTTTTTGTTCTAAAGTCAAAAGTTTTTGGTGTCTTGGATCCAAATTTTGGATTCCAAAACAACAGATGTTAGAATTGGGATTGACTTAAAATGTAAGAACGTTTTTCTAAACGCTTTAACAAGATATTACAGAATTATGCAGAAGACTTCAGAACTTGTGTGCAACAAGTGTACCAAGTTGAGTAGAAATCGCTGGGGAGAAAGTGAAAGAAATATTTTTGAAACCGAACCCTTTTTAAAATTTTTCTTTGCTCCGGTTCAGTTTCGGGTTTGGCAGGGAACAATTTGTTTGCTCCGGTTCGGGTTCGGTTCAACCGGAGCTCTGCAGAACGATCGGTGACATTAATTGATACATTAATTGATCAGCGAGCAAGTTGTTTTGCTGAACGCGACCATTAATTTTGAATGCTCGAAAATATCAGATTTATATTTTCGAACAATTTTTGAGTGTATAATATCGGCTTTTTATTGACACGAGAATATATAACATTGAGCCCCAGATTACATTAAATACATTTAGTCAGAGTGCATAATATAGGTTACCAGTTTCCAAATGTTCATGCTCTAATTTTAATATTCAGAAAACTTAATTTGTACTTTAATTTTGATAAGCCATAGGTCAGCTGAAAGAAGCGCTGCTACTGCGCTGCAGCAGCGAACAGTCTCTAATCATAACTCGACAACCGTTCATCCGATCTTTACCAATCCTTTGGCGGATAAATCCTGACTACTAAATATGTTAAGAAGGTACAAACCATCTAATTTGAAAACTGTGGGAAATGAGAAGCTATTCTTGATCAGCATGACGAGCTGAGTCAATATATCGCCATGTCCGTCCGTTCGTCTTTTTCTATGCCATCTCCTCCGTCAGTTTTGAAGCTATCGCGACCAAACTTTGCACGAAGTCTTCTGGTACAAATATGCTGCACAACTGTCGGAACCGGCCGGATCGGATGACAATAACATATAGCTGCCATAAGAACGATCGGTCGAAAAACTAGTTCAAGTGAGAAAATATTTTTTGATTTCAATGCAAACGTCTCCAAACTCCGTATTTACTAGCTTTCTATGCTACATTATTTAGTACAGCTGCCATCGAAAAGAAAGGTTTGAAAAATAGTCTTGGTAAGAAAAACAGTTTTGTTTGCAATGCAAACCTCTTTAAAATTGGCACATATTTCTTTTATAAGCTTTCACACAATTCTCTTAGGTTTTGTCTAAATCGGACAACAATAGGTTATAGCTGCCATAGAAATGATCGGTCGAGGAACAAATAAATCAACTCCAAACTATGTATTTCTTGGTTTGCTATGTTTTCCCACGATTTCACTTAGTTTGGTCGAAATCGGACATCCAAATACATTATATAAAGTCGGAAACGTAATCTAGTGAGAAAACATGTTTGTTTTCAATGAAAATGTCCTTCAAATTATTTGAAGGAAACTCACATTACATTTTTAATAAATGACAAAACACTCCGCTGCGAATTGCAGCTGTTTGAATGGCTTGCAAATTTTCCTATTTACTTAAATAATGCATGATTCGAGTATAATTTACAAGGAAAAGAACTGATTCTTCATTACCAATTAGCTTATCGTTTTTCAGGTAATTTTACTGAATTTATGTATTTTAATGATTTTGTTGTATTAAATCTAAGCCATGCCGTTCTTATATCTACAATTTCATCTATTATTTGCCGTCATCCGCAGTGCTTCATCACCTTGGGACTTACTGCCGGCGGGTTGGCCAACTTTCGAGATGATCTTATCGATCCGATTCACAAGTCGGATATATTTAAAAACGACAATCCCCAAGCAGCCTCAATATTTAAGGACATTACCAAACCATTTCCAGACCGCTGGACAAGCCCCGAGCTGGTCGTGGATTATGTTCGTGTCTATAGCACACACAAAGATGAATGGTAATCCCAACAAATAAATGTGTGTTTATTTCAGCAAGCCTTAAAAAGTCTTTCCATTGTTCTTTTTGGAACCGTTGTTGCGCGAGTTTTGTGTAGATTTCTTTTTTCGCTTATCTGATGACCAGTCCACATCATCCTCATCGTCGGTGCCTCCGCCCGCATTACCACCACCGCCCGAGTGCAGATATGTGGACGATGAGCTGGAACTGGCGCTAGTGCCTTCCTTAGTAGCCAGCCGGCGGGAGGCAATCCGGGACGAGATTCGTCCCATGCCCATGCATTTCTCCAGGTGCGGCGCGAAACGTGCGGCCGCCACCAATCGATCACAGTTGGGGCAAGTGCAGTCCATGGGTTTCTTGGCAGTGGAAATACCAAAGATATCCAAGTTGGACATTTCGCACATGCGATACGTGGACTCTTCGGCCACACCGTCCAGGGCAACTAGATTTCCGGTCTTACGCAGGTGATGTGTCTCAATGAATATGCCGGCTGTGGCATCATCTAGTAGAGTTTGAAATAAGTAGTTCGCCGCCTCGTCCAGGTTCTTGGAATCCTTGATTAATGTACGAAAATTGTGGATTATCCCAGTGGGTGTTGATGCTGCTCCAGGGGATGTCGTGGGTGTTGACTGGCCGGTTGGAGTGGTTGTTGGGTGGCGGATTGGGTAGCCCAATTGGGTGGCGGATTGGGTGGCGGATTGGGTGGCGGATTGCGTGGCGGATTGGGTGGCGGATTGGGTAGCCCAATTCGGTGGCGGATTTGAGTTTGACGACATTATCGTTATAAATTGAAATCGCTGCACGACCTCTGCAAGTTGCTTCTAAAAGGCAACTAATTCTTTGGTTAATGGTGTGTATATATGTAAATCCTGCTGAATTTTGGCTGAGAGTCCTTTGTTTGCTCGAGCTCAGCCTAAGACTACAACATGGAATTCAAGCGTGACCATATAAGCGTTAACACGAAAATACCAAGGAACTCACCAAATAGAGTATAGAGATGCCCACTTGGCTATTTAATTTTATATCAAATTTTTTATAAATCATTTTTTGACATAGGCATAGACTTTCTTTGGGCAGCACCCTAAGGTAACAGCCATAAATTTAAAGAATGAATCCACTTACATTTATAGATTTGGCCCCCCCCAACAGTTAAAAGCTAATCATTTGCTAGGTATTTTAATTTTAGAGTCTTAAGTGACTAAAATCTGATATCTTTTTTTTTACGTTTTTCGTTGTCGTTTGTGTATTATTCTCTGGGCTTATTAGAATATCAAATATAATCAAATTTTGCCTTCCCATAAAAATATTAAAATAATTTTGTTTGGTCAAATAAATAAATATTAAGCATTTCAGAAAATAAGTCAGATCCGCTATTCAGAAATAGAAGTTCGGTTTTAAGTTTTTCCTTGTTCATTTTATTGAAATCCAAGGAACTGGATCCTAAAGAGAACCCTACACCTAGTCATAAGTTGTGATACTTGCCAGAACCGAACCCTGAACTCAAATACGATTCTTGGACCCTCTGACAGAGTCTATTTGAAATTTTGACCAATTTGAATTCCTTTCTCGATATCTGTCGATTAGCTCTTATCTCAGCTACCGTTAACGTGTGAGTGTGCGGCGAGTGCAACATTAGTGGCAAGAGTACCCATATTATCAGTGAATTCTCGCTATTTTGTCGTATCTCACATGCGGTCACACTTAATTGACACCATGTTTTTCATAATGGTAAACAACATTTATTGGTCAAAATGCTGCTAAACAAGAAAGCGTACATATACAAACAGTTGGTGGACAAACTCTTTGACAAATGCCAAAAGATTCAAGCTGAAAATGAGCGCTGTGTGATGAGGTAATCAGATCATAAATTGGTCAAGTGTGAGCTCTCTTAACATTTATTTGTGCTTCCTTTTTGGCAGGGTAAATGGCATTAAGAAGATTCTCAGACGTCGTAACTATGATATCGACTTGCTAAAGCGGCGACTAGATAAACATGGGGATCAGTGGCGCACTGTGCCCATGGTGGCACCACATCCTAAGGGCAAGACCGAACAAAAGCGTCGCGGACCCAAGCCGAAGAATAAGCAGCAGCAGCAGACCAGCCTGGAAGGCGGAGGAGCAGCAGCAGCTGGAAGTAGCACCACCGCACGAAAGCCACGCAAACAACGCGTGAAAAAGACGGTACATCCACAAGCGACGCAGCCGCAACCACAACCAAAGCCAGTGATAGGGACGATTGGTTGAGTGATTCATTTATGTAGATAGATTTATGCTTATTTGTATGTTTGATTTTTAGAACTAAAACAAAGATATTCAACGGGCTGTGTGTGTATTCCTCTATTCGGTCTGTCTGAGACGTGCCAAACGCTGTGTCAGCTCGTCCTGCTCCTGTGACACCTGTGTGGAGGCACCAACTGTCTGACTTTGCACTCCACTCGGCAACTCCATATTTAGCTCCAGTCCCGCCTCATCGGCCACCTGCTGCAACAGATTGTCCACATCTCCTTGCGGCACCGAGGTGGTCACTGTGTCGGACATGGTGCCCTCCATTACCGAGCTCTGCACATCCAAGTCCTCGAATTGCGATTCAAACTTCTCCATCAAGGAAGAAATCTTTTCCAGATTCATGCCCTTCATGGCCGCATCCATGGCCTTCACCACCCCGGCCATGGAGCCAGTGACCTTGCGTGTGGTCAGCGCTGATTGGACACGACTGGCCACTGCATCCACCCGGGCGCTCATACGCAGATAGTTCACTGCCTGGTTCTTCTGACGGATGGCATTCTCGGCATGAATGCGTGCCACGTCCATGTTACCCTTTTGAATGGCCTTCTTGGCCTTGGCCTTCTCCAGTTTCTCCTCTTTTTCGCATTTCTTGGAGTTGCGTTCCAGCTCCTTGACGGCAAATTTTAAATTGAAAAGATGTTCTACGGATTGAGAGAGGGAGGGGGCGTGTCAGTAGACAAATGTCTGGCGTCATCGACTTCTTATTGGCTATTCTGGTATTAGTATTACTCACTTTCCATTGAAGACGTAGACATGTCGTTACCCAGCTTGAGGCCTTTACTAAACTGAAATTAAAACCGAAAATCTGATGTTGGGCAGTTGGTGGGTGGTTTAGCAACCAAAGTTTTCTTTATCAAATTTTGCGTAGTTTATTGCCTATGAATCACACTTTGTTTGTCGTGCTTTCGTTCGGTACGGTCACACGGATTTCCCCATTCACATCAACAACAACAGCTGACTCTGACAGCGTGCTGTTAAGTGCTAAAAGCGGACTGTTACAGTAATGACGAGTTTGTAAGTAACATAAAGTAATGTAACAGCAAGAAGGAATAATCTTCAATCTTATAAGCTGTATACAGTGCTGGGAAATCTGATTGGATTTTTTTTATTCAGTCGTAGCTTAAAAAAAAATAAAAGTTAATTATTAAGTTTTTCAAGCTAGAAACAATTACTTAATCTTAATAGTTGAACTTTTCAATTACCATTAAGTCCTGTTGTAATTTGTTTACATTTTAGCTCAGCTGTTTTTTTAAGCCAATAAATTTTAATTGAATTTGTACATTCAAATTTAGAATAAGTTAAAAATTCAAACTTTAAGTCAATTACTAATGGCACTTGAACTTGAAAGTCAAGTCCCAGCAAGAAATCTAACTTATCTAAAAATATAACCGAAAGTGGATCAATCGGTGAGCTTATGTGAGAGGTTAGCCCTACCAGATAGATAACCAATGAGCTAACTGGTATTAATAACTGTGTTGGCTTGAGTTTGTATACTAGGATTTTAACTGGTAGTTCTAACAGGTCAGCAAATTCGCCAGCACTACCATAAACAATACCCTTACTTTAAATATAAAAAAGCCCTGGGAAATGTAAAAAATAATAATTTAATGAGTTTAATTCATTTTAGCCTTGTTGTTTCATTCTTTTGACATTATCAATAATATAACTTATTATTTAATTATTTAAGAGTTAATCCTTATTTTTTAAAGAATGCCATTTTTGCTTTTGCCTGTGTGAGACAGTTCTGTAGACTTCCTTATTTTTTTTACGAAATCTTTGCCGAACAAATCTGAAAACAGAATTAATTAATGGGATATATAAGCTGTTATAATATTTAGTAGGTGGCTCTACCAAAGATGAGCTTGAAAAAGAGGAGCAAACATCAAATAATTCACCATCACCGATCTCGCTCAAAGAATTTTCACTTTTATAATCGTGTTCTTTATTATCCAATCTCTTAAGTTAATATTTAAAATTATTATGTTGTTATATTATTATAGGCGAACCTTCCTTACCTTTTACTCAGCGCAAACTGACTTGACGCTCGGATATATCGATCAGTCTTCACTTATCGAAATATCGAGATCTGTCACTAAGTAACACTGGCTTTAAGGGTTGCACAGGTTATTAAGGTTATTGGCGGTCACACTAAGCGGTTCATTCAAATTCAAAATTATTCACATTTTACACTTTGTTTTTTTTTCCCTTGGAATTCGTTCTTTCAGGAACTTGAAAAGTCATACAACTGCTTACTATTTTTAATATAGCTTTTTCTGCTGACACTAAGTTCTGAACTCTTTATTTTAATATTTCAATATTATTTTGAAAAAGGAGCTGCAGAACTTACCAACCGTTCACTTCGACGACCATACGTGAAATGGCCGAAGTTATCGAGAGCTTTTATCGTCTCAGTTATAATTTGCGTTAGGCCTAACCACAAGAACAGCTTGATGAGGAAGAATCTGCCAACCTGTGAGCCGTCATGTTAGGCATTCGCAAATTATACTGAAACTTATGTGCGCTTGCATTTGTGAAATCAAAAATGTATAGTTGTATTGGTGACTTTTGGTATCGATTTCTTGCTGGGGTGCCAGCTGATATTTAGTTTTTAATTTCCCTTTCCTTCGAAATTCCATTAAATTTTAAATTGGGATTCACATTTTTTTTTCGCTTCCATTTTGTTTTGTTTTTATCAAAATTCTTTGAGTGTATCATTTGAGATGCGCTGAATTATTAAACTTTAAATTTATTTAAAGCACTCAAACTTAATTACTTTGCAAGAAAATTTAAGAATAGTTGGGCAGCGAAATAATTAAATTATATGGACACCTCAGTTTGTGTACATTAGGGTGTGCCAAAAAAATTTTTTTTTTGTATTTTCACGGGTGCACCGGCATTTTCTGCAAAGTTATAGAGTAAAGTATTTTTGAGATTTTTTTCAGATTTTTCGGAAGACGTTTAGAGGTCGCGCAAGTCGCCTTTTCCCCAAAAATCGAGTATTCCGTAGAGTTTTTGAATTTTACCAATTACTAGGTCAAAAAGCACGATTCCTGAGTTTTCAAATCAACATCTTTGAAGCAAAATGTCAAAATTTTACTTTTATGAGCATAAACCATAAGCTTTTTCTTTGATATTGCTCATTTAGGTACCATTTATTAAATTTTTTCGTAATTTTTTCATAAATGTTGTAAAAAAGGTATTATAACTTTTAAAGTTTCTATGAAAACTAAAAGAACTAGTGATGCAGTTTAAAAGGTGGATAAATTTTGAAAAAATAAAGAAAATAAAATTGAATTTGGTCTTACCGTTCCAGAGTTATGCGCTTTTAAAGCTTTTCAATTCGCCATGAATTCGCAGTAGATAACCTTTACAGAAATGCGTCCAATCATTCTGTCGATTTCCGATTGGCTATCATTTTTGGGACTTACCCTAGTGTAACATGCGGACTGGACAGCTTTCACAGCTGATCACTTTCTTCATCTGCCTAGTTTGACATATCCCACAGATATAAAACTTGATCAATAGGTTTCTGTCGGTACTGCATTGAATGACCCTTTGGAATCAGACTTGAATAGGAGAATGCGAGTTTGACTCTAGCACAATCTCGTTCTAGTAGATACCTTACTAGCTGAATACCCGGCCTTGCCCGGGTCGGCGAACCTCTTCCTTCGCTTAGCTGATATGCATCATTTGCTCTGACAGTGAGAGCTCGAGTTCTGAGTCGTCGGAGACGTGACTTCTCGCTCCGCAGCTGCTTCACTTGCTCTGGCAGTCGGACGCTCGAGTTCGACACTCCCGCTAAGTCGGACATCTTGCTCCATCAGGTTTGTTTCACTTCGGTACTGACAGTGGATGACCCGAGTTCGATCATACCCTACTCAAAGGCGAATTTGTCTACGCTATCTTGAGTCGATTTCATTTGCAGATTGATATATAGATGACTATTGCGTTTCATTTGCTATTTGAGTTTGCCCTTTCAATGCTCTTGGTGCACGTTGCCCAATATTTGATTTCTTTGGAGGAATTTTTTACAAATTTATTGACAAATTGATCCCAAATTTATTTGACAGAAATGGCAGTCACTTTTTAAAATCAACACAATCGGATGAACGGTTGAATTTTGCAATTTTAGCGGTTTTTGGACCAAGTCACAGATATGAGACATAGCCTATGACAATTTCCTGATCGACATGAACATACTGTGAAAAATTTGTGAAGATCGGTTCAGCGGTTTAGACGCCCATAAGGAACAAATATACAAACAAACTTTCAATTTTATATATATGTTTAGATATAGATTTTAGCGTGAAAAGTATAATCTTTGAAAAGAAAATTAAATACGAAATTTTTATACTTTGTACCGTAGGTACATAGAGGAATATAAGTTTGTGCAAAAGTATGTAACATCGATAAGGAAGCATCTCTTACCCTATAAAGTATATATATTCTGATAGCATCAACAGCTGAGTCATGTCGTCTGCCGTCTGTTGCGTATGAACGCACAGATCTCAGAGATGGTAAGAGATAGAGTTTTGACATGTATGGGACATATGCTTCTTATGTCTGCAGGCAGATCAAGTTTATTTTCAATTTTGGCCACGCCCCCTGCCACCCCCGCAATTTAGAAAGAACGTCATATCTCCCACAGTTATAAAGATAGATGGCCCATTCCTTTTGGACATATTTAGTAATAAGGATAACTTATCGATCAGCCAAAGGAATGGTGAAGATCGGATGAACGGTTGTCGAGTTATGATCAAAAGACTGTTCGCTGCTGCAGTGCAGTGGCAGCGCTGCTATCAGCTGCTACTGCAGCATCAAAATTTATGCTGAGCGTATAATTTCGTTGGTACAGATTATGTTATAGTTGGGCATGACCGATTTTCTTTCTTGTTTTACTTTAAAATACCCAAACTTTTTCCCAGCACTGGCCTTGCATTTAATAGTGTTCCTTTTTTCTGTTCCTCTTTTTTTATTTTCTCAACAAAATTTTAGTATTTGACATCGGTAAATTTAAATTTCAGAGGTATAGCTGGCATATTAATAAACGTACACTTGAAGGCATTCTCTGTGGGATATTTAAATTCTATGTAGAAATTCCTAACCAAATTTGCCACCGTCAATTCCAGTTCCATGTCAACTATTCGTTTGCCCACACACATGCGAGGCCCGAAACCGAACGGCAAATAGATAAACGGGCTCAGATTTTTGACCACCAGTGGCTCCACACTCTGTTCTGCGTCCTCATTCAAGTGACGTACCCAACGTTCAGGTATAAACTCTTTGGCTCGTGGATAGAAACGCTCTTCACCAAGCAGCATATTGGAGTTCAACATGAGTTGAGTGCCCTGAGGAACGCGATAGCCATCCAAAACGACGTCCGCACCAGCGCCCCGCACATTGCCAAAGATGATGGGATATATGCGTAAGGATTCCTTGATGCAGGCTCGCAAGTAGGGCAGAGTCTTCATATCATTTATAGTGAATTGTCTGTCGGGCGAGGGGAGTTTGGTTATGATCTCCTGACGCAATTTCTCCTGTACCTGCGGATTCTTGGCCAGGTTTAGCATAATGCCACTGAGTACCGAGCTGGTGGTATCTACACCACCCATCAGTAAATCCATGGCCATGACTATGGCAAATTTCCGATCGATTCGTATTAACTGCTCCAGAACACCAGCTCGACCTTGCTGGACCCCCGGCGCTGCTGACTTGCGCTCGATGCGCTCCAAGGCTTCATTCACATACATCGCACATATATCGAAAATCTCATCCATGGCACGACTAAAACGACGATAAGTGGGCGTCTCGATGTACTTGTATACGGAAGGCTTGATGCCCAGTTCGAAAAAAGATTTCATAAAGATCTCAATATTTTTCAAAAGTCTCTCCGCTTCAGGATTCTTTTGTATATTACGTATGAGGCCCAATTCACGATCCAAAGCTACCACGGCAATAGATTCTAATGTTAGATGATTGATCTCTTTGAGAAAGTTGCCGGGCACTTCGAGGGACTCGGCATCGCGAATATCCCGTATGCGTTCGATAAACTGTTGACTTACACTCTGCATGGGCTCCATGTATAACGCTGAATTACTATGCTTCATTAGTACGGGGTTTGCAGCACTTCGCAGACGGGACCATTCTGCACCGCTTTGAGGAGAAAAATCAGAGATTGTAAGCCAGGTACATAATCGTAAACATTTAAGTTCGGATCTCAACTCACTTGCTTATCAACCCCATGCAGTCCTTAAAAAATCCATCCTTACGCTTAGCACGATAATGGATTATTGGATCGGCTCCAGTTCTTATGGGCCACTGGCCTTCGGTGCGGAAAACCTTCTCAAAATTATCCACACTGAAGGTCACCACATTGGAGGGCATCCCAAAAAGTCCTGGCATTATATACGTATCACCGTACTTCTCGCGAAGCGTTATCATAAGCTCATTAAAGTCCAACTTGTAGTATTCACCACCCTTCTGGAAGCCACGCCACATCTGCCACCGAGTTGGACCGGGAAGCTGTTTGAATGGCTTGCCCCGGCTCCATTCTGCGCGCAATTGTTGCACATACGAATTGTCAGCCGAATTTGGTACACTCGCTGTAGCCAGCGAAGAGGTAGCTCTGATACTGTGTTTGAATGATAAGCGTATCATAATTTTCTTCCAAGGTCTAGTTCCTTCACTTTACGCTGTATACAAACAACTGATTAGCTCTGATTGCTTCCCCCGGCATTTTATTAAAAATAATCAACAACAATATGATAGCTTTTCGGCTTGATCGAGCTTCAAAGCACTTTATTGTAGAAAGCTTCTTTTTTATCAGTGCACTATGGTATAAAGATCGTTTTTATTGGAATTAACTTACATTTTTAACCGTTAAGTTTGAGCTTGGAGGAGCGTCATGAACGATTCACGAAATAAAAATCGGCCCTGGCGGAGAGAAAGAATGAAGATGCTTCTCACCGCTGACAGAACTCGGGATACAAGGCATCGCTCAAGTTTTTCAAGAAACTTGGGGGCCGGAGTCGCACAGGAAGAACCACCACCCAAGCACCAGCACAGATTACGATGGCCCAAGTGGAACCACTAGAAACTGAGACGAAGACGGAATGTCCGCCCACGTCGCACAGTGGACGGATTTACAAATTTGGCGTTGCAAAAATTGATTTTTGATGGTAGGGCAGAGTATTTAAATTCAATAAAGGGAACCCCAGATAGGCCGATAAACTATGGTTTGTTGAATTTGGTCAATTGGTTTGGTTTTTATGGTGGTTCAAAGTTGAACAATTTTTCAAACTGCAGAACATTTTAAATTTTTTGTGTTTCAAATGTCAATATTTTAAACATGTAAAATCCAAACGGTAATATCAATTAGAAATGGTTGACTTATTGATTAGATGCATCAATTCTTAATGTAAAATAAGCAGGGAATTAGAACTTGAGAATTATATGCGGGATTTTTTTTATATTTTTCTAAATTTTAGGGTGGCTTTTTAGATTATTTTTATATATTTCAGGGCGAATATCCGAATATCAGTTGCTCCTTTTATATTCCGAATGCACGGAATTCGTACTTGAGAATTACAAGGAGTGTCTTTTAAATATTTTTTTTATTTTTAGGCCGATTTTCTAGACTTTTTATATCCGTTACTCGTAGAGTAAAAAGGGTGTACTAAAGTCGTGCAAATGTGTGTAACAGGCAGAAGGAAGCATCTCCGATATCATAAAGTATGTATATTCTTCATCAACAGCCGAGCCGATATAGCCATGTCCGTCTGTCCGACCGAATTCTCTATCATCGTCCTCTTGAAATTTTTGAAGTATGTTTTCCGTATAAAAGTTACTATTTTTGCAACGCCAAATTCGGGAATCCGGATACTGTGCGTCGAAGGCATCAGAATAAAAAGATCCAAAAAGGATTCATTCGCGAAGGATATGTCCTAAATATCCTTTTAGTCATCCAGCGGAGCTGCAAAATCATCAAAATGATAATATTTTCTCATGTCCTTTGGATGATTTTTAGCTCCACTCCTGTTAAAAGGATATTAAAGACATATACTTTCCAAATGGATGCCAGAAATCATCCAGTGGATATATTTTAATATCCATTTATTTGTCAGACGACTCGACTTGGCCAAGGTTCCAGAAAACGCGCAAAGTAGGAAGAAAATCCGTTGGGCCAGCTTAAGCTCAAAACCGGAGCTTCAGATACACAGAGAAAAAATAGAGGAAGTTAAGTTTGTATTCCCTTGCAGCACGTTTTCTAACTAATTTGAACTACATATCCACTGAAAACAAACAAGTTTTTCTCAATAAGACTACTTTTAGATGTCCGATTTCGACTAAGCTTAGTGGAATCATGGAAAAGCATAGCAAACTAAAAAATTCAAAGTTTGGAGGCGTTTTCTTTAAAAACAAAAAAGCTTTTCTCACTTAAACTATAGTTTCTCGACTGTGCTGGTCATCCGATTTTGAAAAAACTTTGAAGTCTTGTGTGAAAACTAATAAAAAAAAATATTTGTCAATTTTAAAGAGGTTTACATTGAAAACAAAAAAGTTTTTCTTACCAAGAATATTTTTCTAACCATACTCTTTTATGGCAGCTAATCTTTTTTAAAAAGCATTAAAAACCATTAAATACAGACTTTGGAGACAATTGCATTGAAAACTAAAAAATTTCTTTCACTAGAACTTGTTTTTCGACCGATCGTTCCTATGGCAGCTATATGTTATAGTCATCCGATCCGGCCGGTTCCGACAAATGTGCAGCGTATTTGTACTACAAGACTTATTGCAAAGTTTGTTTGCGATAGCCTTACAACTGACGGAGGCATTTTACAGAGGCATTATGCAACATTGTTGTCCTTTTAGCGGGCTTATCCCTAACTTACGACGCGATACCCCATTCTATAAGCTCAATTGTTTCGCTTATAGCTCCTGTGTTTTTTGTCCCATCTAATTGTACTTTTGCATCTGACGATTTTTTAGGGATAATAGATGGAGTGGGTGTAATTTTCCAAATGTAAAACAAACTTGATCTGCGTTGGGTATACACCTACCTTCATGCAAAAATTTGTGGCTCTATCTTCTTCATACAGACAGACGGATAGACGGACATGGCCATATCGACTCGGCTGTTCATGCTGATCAAGAATAAATATACTTTATGGGGTCGGAAATGTTTCTTTCTTCTTGTTACATACATTCGCACAACTTCATGATCCCCCTGTTACCATTTTTTAAGGGGGTCCAGGGTATAAAGAGAGAGAGTGTCTTTCTGTCAAATTTATGCTGAGCTTATAATTTCGTTGGTACAGAGTATGCTATAGTCGGGCTTGACCAACCTTCTTTCTTGTTTTGTATGGGGAAAAAAGCTGATTGTTAACTATTAAAGCACACTCGCGCACTGCCAGAGTAAATCACTTTTACATTTCAAACATGAACATTAAACTACATATTCTGCCTACAAATTAGTATTTAAGAAGCTTTAAGAAATAGTTTTCACACTTTCATTCTGTTTGTTTGGCCATCTATATTTAAATTTGTTATCACGGAATCCAAATCAAATTCAAATCGCTTTCAGGAACACCACTTCTATCAGGAAAACCACCACAAATTTTATAAAGTTCAATTTTTAAAGCTTCAAAAGTAGATTATCCTATTTTCATGCTTTACAAAAGCAATAATCATTATGTTGTACACACAATTGAAAAGGCTCTTCATATACAATTATTTCGTAAACTAGTAAATCATGCAAAAAAACTTTTCGCCCATGCAAATTACTAACCAAAGAAATATTTATGGTACAATTTATACATAGCATTTTTCCCTTTGTCACATGATGCTGAGAATCATTTTTTTTCGTGCTCCTCCTAGAAAACTTAGTCCAAACAATATTTATAATAATTTACCACAAATTTATGTAAAAACTTTTAGCCCAGCAGCACACACAGACGCAGTTAATTTAGCAAAGTTTTTGCGGCTGGTTTGGCGGTCAATTGTGTAATATTAAGGGGGAGGGGGGATGGGAGTGGGCAAGCAAACACACATCCACACTTGAATTAGCGCTGCATACTTCTGGGCGCATCATAAAAATGACCTCCATACAATTTGAATGCATTATAATTAAGTGGGCGATAACTTAAAACCGAAACGTGCTATCAAGCCCTAATATGTAATACATATACTGGTGGTCAGCCCAGCTGACCAACTTGGCCACGGCGAGTGTTGTGGGAGCCTAGAGTTGGCCAAAACAATGCGTTAGCCAGCGCCCCCTCTATTGTTTCTGGTCATGTATTGTGTGTGTATGTGACCGTGTGTTTGGCCGATTTAGCCTTTTGTTTTGGTTTATTGTTTTTGAAATGCACATAAAATGCGTTTGGCCCTTTGTCTCTTTGTACTGGGGCGAGATGCAAACGTTTGAGACTCATATATTATTGATAGTCCATGGATAAGAGGCCGGGCAGCTCATTGTGCGGGGGGAGCGGTAAGTGCATAAAATTAAAATGAGCTAGAATTAAGAGAGCATTCCGTTTTTCAATTTCCTAATGAAAACTGAAAGCTCTAAGAGTTTGACAATTGGTATACTAAAACTAAAGCTAAGGTCCTCAATCATTTGCTAGTTTAGACCTATTTTATAGAATTTTCATTCACATTGGCTCATTTTATTGGCCTGTTCGGCTTTCAAAATGAATCAAATTTTTTGAAATTTTCCAATTTGCAATTGTTTTTGACGTTTGAAACACAAAACACTAATTCTATTAGAATATTAAAGAATTATCCATAACTGTTTACTGAAATCAATATCATATAGGCAAAATTTATTTAAGTTTCTCGCTGCAGACACAGTAAACTAACCCTGCCGCTTTATTGTTCCAAGAATGAACTCAAAAAAAAAAGAACCCCTAAAAAGCAACCTCACTTTACTTACGGCTATCGGTGCATATTACATTGCCAGTTAAATTGATTGACATTTATCCGATTTTTTTTTGTTGGTCGTTGTCGCAGTCGCTATCGTTGTCCAACCGGCTCCCTTGGCTCTCTTTCACTTACCTACCGACCCACTTCTAGGGTGTATATCAATGGCCTGGCTTGTGTCTTTAGCCGTGTCTAGCGCTCGGTCGGCGACACTTGACACAGTGTTTGCACTTTACGCTGATTTAATCTTTTCGTTGCCTTTGGCTCAGTGTCTGTCTGTCTGTCTGGGGGTCTGGGTGTCGGATTGCGGGTTGGGCTTCAGCAATGCTACGTGGCGCTAAGTTTGGCGCGTGATAAAGAGCCAGCGATGAATGACTACTGTTTGCCATTGGTTTGTAGGTGTCAGGCTTACCACCTTCTTCTGTTTTAAGAGTGCAAACAAAAGACAGAGAAAAATTATGGAAATTTGGATGCATTTATGATTATGTCAAATGATTTTCATTGGCAGTTTTTAAAAATGCAAAATGAAAGAGTTATTGAAGATTAATGAAAAAGTGAGAGAAACCAACTAATAATGGCAGGAAATCTCTGTACAAAAAATGAGCTGCGAGATAAATTAAATTGTTTAATTCATTTAGCATCGATTTCCAGGATATTTTACTCAATTCAAGATATTAAGTCATGGGCCAAGCCTTTTGACAGACAGACAGACACTCTCTCTATTTATCGGGGCTGCAAACCCATACTTTTTTTTTGGATCTCCGGAACGCTGGTTCGAACCCAAATTTACCAAATTAGGGTTCAAAAATATCAGGTTCGCGGTTTTGGTTCAGTCCATGCTGGACAAAACAAAGCAATAATTTATCAAAAGTTAATTTAATCCTAAACTACCCAAATCATATGGGAATCGGGTTTGTTTTTGGGATGAAAACGGTTTGTGGAACACATTGATATATTGAATATTAGAAATATAAGTTAAGTAAAATTAAGTTAAATACCGTTTCGCAGTTTTTGTTTTGCGATTCGAGGATTAAATTCACTTTGCTGCCCATTTTTAGACTCAGTCGCTGAAAACCAACCAAATACCAAATAGAATCGCTAGATAGAAGGTCAAATTTTGTGATGTCCACCATTTTTGTTGAACCGAACCGATATTTTAGGTTCGGAACAGGTTTGGGTTCAGCTTTAAATTCTAAAGATGTTCGGTTCAAGGTTCGGTTCACAGTAAATTACGGTTCGGTTCAAAACCGGGTTGCAGCCCTGCTATTTATACCCGTTACTCGAAACGTAAAAAGGGTATACTATACATAAAGTATCTTCATTTTCGATATATGAACAAAATTCTAACACTGCCACAGCATCGACTACCCTTCATTGCGGCGAACTTTTTAATAGGATCCAAGTCGCAATGTATTAAAGTATGGAAAAACTTATCGCAGGAATATGGTATTGTCTTGGATATTGGTAGCCCGTCAACATGGAACACCACGCAACGAGTTTTGCTGCTGCCCGGAAAAATTTCGAAATATCTGCACGCCAAAGCGAAACTCGTAACAGCTACAGACAATTGAACCTGAATCTCAAGGAGCTTAACTATTTTCAAGACCAATATGACGCAACTACGATCTCAACTATTTTCAAAGCCAAAACTCAGATGATGAATTTAAATTTTATTCCAAACAGGCATAACCCATCTGAGATATGCAGCCTATGCAACCTTGGAGAACGGGAAAATGTGATCCATTTCTGTGCAACATGCCCAATTTTCCGGGAGCATCGTGTACTCGCTTGGAACAAACCAGTTCTCACATTGCAGGAGATCCAACTTGTCCTCAATGGTATGGACTGGAACAAACTAATTAGCTTCATCAAAGAGGCAACAAGTTACATAACCAGCATAATGAGCGGAGACATCTAAATAGAAGGGCGCTGTCGGGGTTTCTTATGGGTGGAAAATCCACTATCTCGCGATGAGCGGGGAAGGTGGGTGGAGTAACCCTACGAAATTTCGCAATAGCGACCCTATAACGTTGTATAATTTTCATTTTAACTTATTTTTAAAATGTTGTGTAATTAACTGAATTTATTTAATAGGCAGACGGCATTGTGCCAGGCCATTTTCTTTAATGTTCTTTATTAGTTATCAAATGAATTGTTTAAATAAGGAAGAGCAAAATAAAATAAAGGAACTTCTGCTACTATTCTTGATCAGCATGAGCAGCCGAGTCGATATAGTCTGTCAGTCTGTCCGTCCGTCTGTCTGTATGAACGCGTCGATCTCTATCTGTAAAATATAGAGCCACAAATTGTAGCATGAAGGTAAGTGTATACCGAACGCAGATCAATTTTGTTTTACATTTGGAAAATTACACCCAGTCCATCTTTTATCCCTAAAAAAAGCCGTCAGATACAAAAGTACAATTAGATGGCACGAAAACCAAAGGAGCTATAAGCGAAACCATTGAGCTTATAGAAGGGGGTATCGCGTCGTTAGTTAGGGCGAAATCCGCTAAAGGTTCAACATAATGCTGCATAATGCCTCTGTATAATGCCTCTGTCAGTTTAAAAGCTTTCTCCACCAAACATTGTACGAAGTCTTCTGGTAAAAATAGGCAGCACGTTTGTCGGAATAGGCAGTATCGGATGACTATAGCATTTAGCTGTCATGGGAAAATTCGGTGGAAAAATTGGTTTTGGTGGGGAAACCTTTTTTGTTTTTAACGTAAACGTTTCCTGTATTGCGCTTTGCTTTTCCGTCATTCTGCCATCAAAAACATTAAATGATTATAGTAGCGCGATCTATTGGTCAGAAAGGGAAAACAATAACCAGAAAAAAAATGTTGGTTTGTTAAATCTACCCATCCGTTACTTAAATTTGCTGCCAAAATTGTTTAATATTTTTGGTCTTGTTTTTACACTCTGTACCATAGGTACACAGCGTTTATTGAGTTAGTGCAAAAGTATGTAACAGGCAGAAGGAAGCATCTTCGACCCCATAAAGTATATATATTCTTGATCAGCATCCCCAGCCGAGTCGATATAGACATGTCCGTCTGTCTGTCCGTTTGAACGCACAGAGCTCAGAGATGGTAAGAGAAAAAGGCTTAATGTGTATTGGAAAAGACATCTTATGATTGGAGCCAGATCAAGTTTATTTTCAATTTTGGCGCGCAAGCTTCCCCCACTATATTTTCGGTAAAAATAAATAATACCAATAGTAACTCTCATTTTTAGCTGAGCTTGCAGAAACATTGTACCATTGAAATATAACTTTCTCGAAAAAGTCTCATATATTTATTTTGTTATGAGTTTTGCGTAATGGGCTGTCAGTAACAGTCCAGTTACCATTACCATTAGAAATTTTTCAGACAATTAAAAAACAATTCCTGATAACGATTTTTATACCAATTACTCGTAGAGTAAAAAGGGTGTACTAAAGTCGTGCAAATGTATGTAACAGGCAGAAGGAAGCATCTCCGATATCATGAAGTATATATATTCTTCATCAGCATCAACAGCCGAGTCGATATAGCCATGTCCGTCCGTCCGTCCGTCCGTCCGTCTGTATGAACACCTAGATCTCAGAGACTAGAAGAGCTAGAGCAACCAAATTTTAGATGTAAGCTAGTACTAGCTATGTAGTATGTCTGTAGGCAGATTAAGTTTGTTTCAAATTTGGGCCACGCCCCCTCCTGCCCCCGCAATAAAAAAAATTTTGAATATCTTCTACATTTTGTAAGCTATCGACCTCAGATTTTGCAGTGCATGTGCCCAATATGTACAATCTCGCAAATTTTCATGGAGATCGGATAATAAATGGCAGGGTTAAAAATACGTTGCATACTTATCTGAGCCTCATGAGGTTATTAAACACTAACTGCCTTGAGTAATGGGTATTTCGAAGTCGGGCAGGGCCGACTTTAACTTACGCTCTCGTTTAGTTATCGTAATGGTATCATGGAATTACTTTTATAATTACTTGAATAATTGTTCCTGTAAAGGATGATTTTTGAGTATTTGTGCTTGAAACTTTGAGTTATTAATGCATAATATTAATGAATACAGGTGTAAGCAGAAACTGTCTACACTACCGATGTCGTCAAAATTATAGAAATCATGAGTGGGGATTACGTTACGTCTTGAGACCAGTCCGTTGAAATCCATTTTACTAAGACAGTTGAGCCACCGCACCGCAATAATTGCAGTATTTGCTTCTGTTGTAAGTTGAAAAATGTTATATTATCGCTCCTTGACTTAATAAAGGATGATACTCCTGTGGAATCAGAGATTCTGTTCAAGGTTTCTGCCAATGATTTTCCTCTTTTCGGTGAAAGTCTAATATGGTTGCTATATGGTTTCACAGCTCTGACTGGATTGATTTGTGCAACGAAAGACGACAGAAAGACGAGATTGACACTGGATTTTACAAGTATAAATCCAAAGACAACGACGATATTAATATCTGCAGGTCAGTTTTCCACTCTGTCCCATATTTCGTGTCCTATTACAAGCAGTTGAAATTTACGGGAAATGTTGCTGAGATGACAATTGTTTTCCAGCTCTTTTATGTGTGCCCACAACCTAGATCCAGTCCAGTGGCTTGTAATAAATAAAAGGTTTTTGTATAAAAACTTGTACACAATCGGTCACCTTCACCAGCTATTTGAAATCTATTAGTTTTGTCCTCAACACGTAGTCTTGGGTTGTTTTTCCATAGCTTTTTCAGGAATATTTTCATCATTTTTAAATCACGAAATGAGCTGCCAGCTTGATTCTTACTTCTTCTTACTTTTGATGGGATTCAAAAGGGGTCCAATTAGCCTTCGCAAGGGATTTCGCGGAAATTTTGTATGGATGGATCTAAATATGGCGTGATGCCGTTTTTGTTATGTTTCTGTGCTTAGGTTCAAGCTCCGAGTTGGATGGTCGCAACTTCACTCAATATTTACTGTTTCTCTTAAGCTTGCTTGCTTATTTACTTAAAACCTTCAGCATTTCCACTTTTGATACCATAGTCACACCCTAAGCTCATGCAATCACTACTTTTAAGTCTCCCGCAAACTCAGCACATAGCGCCACTAAGTAGACTATGCAAAAACAAAAAGCTGGAAAACAAAAAAAAAAACACCCTATGCAAACATTAATTATTGCAGTTTTTATTTACACAATGCAATAGTGCGCCAGCAAAGGCAAATAAACTTTAAATCCGAATGCGAATACACAGAGTAATTAAGTTGCATATCAGAAACAGAAACTTTGCTAAATGTCTGTAAACAGGATGGCAAAAAAAAAAAAAACAAACAAGACCCATGCAAAATGGCTTTACACACTGGGCTACCACGATTTAAATGTTTTGTTTTTATTTTTGAGCCACATTAACAACCGAGAAATAGGAAGTCAGTCAAACATTATTCTTGTAATTACAAACAGAAGACGCTGGGGGAGCATAGAAGGAACGTTGTTTAGGGAATGTAATGCAATTTAATAATTCTAGTCTTGTCATTAATCGACATTTCATGACCTTTCGCATGTCCTCTGGCTCAAAACCAAAACATCACACAACAAAACTGCGGTTGCGTTCCGTGGATATGTCATGGAACTTTTGGCTTACGTCCGAATGACAGGCAATAAATGACTGGAGCGGGGTGACTTTTTAGCATATGCATAGCCAAGTTAGCTTTAATATTAATGCTGAGTATACGAAATTTTAAATAATTTCTGGGAACGAAGGGAAAGTGCTGATCTGAATATAGGGTCCAAGTGTTTTTATACCCTGTTCCCATTGAAAATGGGAACAAAAAGGATCATGAAGTTGTGCGAATGTATGTAACAGGGAGAAGTAAACATTTCCGACCCCATAAAGTACAAATATTCTTGATCAGCGTAAACAGCCGAGTCGATATAGCCATGTCCGTCGCCCGTCCGTCCGTCCGTCTGTCTGTATGAACCCGTCGATCTCTGAGACTATAAGAGATGGAGCCACAAATTTTTGCATGAAGGTAGATGCATGCCGTACGCAGATCAAGTTTGTTTCAAATTTGAAAATATTCCATTGTTGTCCCCCTCTTATCGCTCTAAATTCCGATCACATTCTAGACCTAAACGAGAGCGTAAGTTAAAGTCGGCCCTGCCCGACTATCGAACATACTCCGTTACTCAAGGCAATTAGTGTTTAATAACCTCATAGCGGCTCAGATAACCGTTCATGCAATGTTTTTTATTAACTCTGGCCGATTTATTAGTCCAATCTTTATAACTAAATTTGTTGAGATTGTACATATTGACCATCTATGCTACGCAATACACTATGTAGAAGATATTCAACGATTTTTTATTGCGGGGGCGGGAGGAGGCGTGGCCAAAATTTGAAAACAAACTTTATCTGCCTGCAGACAATACGCAGCTTACATGCTAAACATGTTGAGTTGCTCTAGCTCTTACTAGTCTCTGAGATCTAGTGTGTTCATACAGATGGACGGACGGACGGACGGACGGACGGACGGACGGACGGACATGGCTACATCGTCTCGGCTGTTGATGCTGATGAAGAATATATATATACTTCATGATATCGGAGATGCTTTCTTCTGTCTGTTACATACATTTGCACGAACTTTAGTAATACAATTTATGTACTCTACGAGTAACGGAGTATAAAAACAGTCAGATCCACAATTTTCAAGTTAGTGTTAGTTTTCAAGTTTCGTGGCTTAGAATACATCAAGCTAGGCCCAATATCTATCTATTCTGAAAAGTACAATCAAATATTTTAAAAATATTTGTCCTCTTTTGCACAGAAAAGAACTGTAAAATAAACATTTTCCTTCTGGACCAGTTTCAATCAATAAACTAAATAAAATCCCTTGGAATCATCAGTGCGGGTCTTAAATCTAACAGTGAAGACAGTTTTTACAATGTACTAAAAGACTTCACCTAAAACCAACAAGATACACTTTTAATTGTGTATAGTGTGTATAGTACGAAATATTGACCTTCTGAGCATTTTAATTTATGACGGATGTTAATAAAAAACATTATCCTGTTATTGAATTGATTATTATTCTTGGGCGACAAGAGTTGGCTTTGAGTGGTCATTGTGTAAGCGGGAAGTTTGTTTTACAGACCAATTTTTTTAGGACCTAATGTGGGGAACTTTTAGAGCTTTATTAGAGTACAGAGCAAGGGAAGACCCTCTACTTCTAAGCCATTAAGAAGGACCAGTCAAACGGTATAGATACACTCAAAAAAAAGAGCAGCCTAGAATTAAGGTTAACCATTTCCTAAAAAGAAAAATGAAAAAGAAAACTCATCTTTTAAGGTATTTTTTTTACCTAAACGGTCAGATTTTGACCTAAAAGACAAACTTTCTGCCAGTTTTTTTTTGAGGAAATGGTCGCCTAAATTTAAGGCCACGTTTCCTAAACGTTTGATAAAACAGTAGAATCAGTATTAGCTTCAGCGTTCATCTGAAAATAAGCTGCGTGGCTCAAATGTTAGAACATTGCCTTTGAATGTGGGCGTTGCGAGTTCGAGTCCCACATCAGACATGTATATTTTTTATTATTTTTTATATTCTTAACAATAACTTTATTTCTTAACAATGCACTTGGGATCCCCGACTGTACAAAGCACCTCTATAGTATGTGGCACAGTTCAAATCTGAAGACATATTATATTTTATATTAAAAAAATGCATTGTTAAAAAAATTTATAACAAAAGAAAATATTAAAATTAATAAAAAAAATTTACGCCAGCACTGGGACTCGAACCAACAACTTTAAAGACCAGCACTCTAACACCAGAGCCACGCAGATTATTCACAATTTAATGCTTATGCTGACATTACTACACTACAAAACATTAGGAAAAATGTAACTTGTATTCAGGTTACTATTTCCTCAATAAAATGACTGAAAATTTTGTCAGCTAAAATGACTGGGTTCTTTAGAGTAACTTGCCCCTACATCGAGCGTATCGACAATTGCGAACAACGTTAAGACGTCATGTCATTAGTGTTCGAGAGCCGGAGGACCCGGGCTCGAGACCCAGTTAAGGTAAGGTAAATATTATAAAAACGATTTTAAGAGTTTTTCAGAAGGAAGAATTTTTAACACAATACTACTACCACCACACAAGGTCCAAGGTATGGTGGCGCTTATACAACAACTCCAAATACTTTGATGGGGAGGGATACAATTTTTTAAAATTTTGAGGATTTTTTGACCTCAAATTTAGGAACAAAATTCCTAACTTTTAGGCAATTTTTTGCCTTATACCAAGGCTAAAATTTCCTAAAAAGTAAAGGTCATAAGCAACCCTAAAGTAAGGCTAAGATGTCTTTGGCTCCATTTTTAGGCTAAATTACCATGAATTTAAGGTTATTTTCGGGGGTTTGAGGCAATTTATTTTGTTGGGTGTATACGCTTAGCACAACAAAAGCAATCTACAGTTTCTTTAACACACCTAAAAGAATGTCCATTTTGGGTTATAAAATATTGTACCTAATACGATGGATTTCAAAATATTAAGCGGTTGAAGATATGTATTATCTAAAAAAAATACTTGCTGTATACTTGTAACAGCACTTTTTCTTCGATCTCAGAAATTATTTAAAAGTTCGCGAGAAAGAAGGGCAGCGTTCTTTAGATAAGCAGTGGGTGCCTCACATTGTGTGCAAGACATGCAGAGAATGTTATTTGTTTGCAGCTGCCTTCTTTTCACAAATTTTATCTTGAATCATGTAGCCTTTGAATTGTTCCTATACTTTAAAGTACGAATCTAGTCCGCACATAAATATAAATATGTATTTTGTCATAAGCAGGCTGTAACTTTGCCAAATAAGATGTTTAAAGTTCTATGAAAATCGCCATACTAGATCAAATGTTTCGCTATATTCTCCAATGGCTAAACTATTAATTCAAAAGCGGCGATAGCTTAAAAGTAATGTTTTATTTAAAAAACATTCCATAAATCGAGAATAGTCTGACTTTAGAGGCCAATTTAGACACTTTCCGCTGTACTTGTATGGCGCTTTTCAGTTTTTAAAGACGCATTGATAGGTGATCTGTGGCATATATCACATAAATCCATATATTTGTGCCTAGTGTGGCCTTTGATGCCCTATGTCCCGCCTAGGGATTGGAATAGAAGAAGAAGACGTGGCCTCCGTAATTCCTTGAGTGCCAAATATTCGACCACACCGTTTTTTCGCTATATCTTCAAAACAAGAGCTGATAAAACAAAACCAATGATGAATTTTAGCTCATTGCATCGATATTAACATAGTCTGATCAAAATATATAAATATCAAAAAACAAATTAGTTTTTTTTTTTAAATTCTTGACTAGGCCTAAATATCGCCGACAAATATCACCAGAAAATATTCGATAACAGATAAATCGCCTACGATGATGATACATATTATATATCGAGTATTTAATCCGAAATTTCGATAAACCAATATCTTACTTCCTTAGAGAATCTTGGATTGTAGAGCTAAGACGCCCTTTCATACCGTAAATAATTTGGAATGTTCTCCATTTATACAAAGCGGATGGAACCTGAACCTAGCAGCAACTTTCGGCACCGGCTCCATGAACCTGAACCGAAGGTTGCCTTGAGGAACGGAATGGAGTGGTAAGTTTGATTGATTAATTTAAAATTTAACGACCGTATTTCATCACATGCTCGGGTTGAATTTTAAATCCCAACGCTTGATCTTTAAGCTTAGTTTAATCCTTTAGTACTGGACACTCCAAGCCAACATTCTGGTCTTTTAGGTTGAGCCTGTCATGAAATTTAAATCTTACCTGAATTTTGATACGTATACTAAGTAGCTGTACATAATCCATCATATTACCACCCACTTGGAACACATGCATAACTATTTCATATTGTTTTAATTTCCACCTTGCCCACCAGCATAGTCCACAAATCTGTCAAGTGTGTGGTTTTCAACAATTAGCCCGGCCCCCCATCCCTCTCTAACCGTTTCCCCAAATCTCACTTGACTTACATTGCCACCCGGCATGGTATTGCAGCCCCTCCTCATTTCAGACGCTCCATACACTGCACGACACGACATAGTTCCATTAAAGTTTGACGATAACGCGCCAAACTTTGCACCGAGCAAAACTCGTAGCAATTTGCAGGAAGCCTGCGTCCTCGTCCGCACGGCTGGGCCCCCTGTCTGGCCATAACTTAGGCGCTGCACTAATCAAGCGTTGCATACCAGACCAGGCCTGTGACCAGATCTGGGTGAGGGGCAGGCAAAGGCTCCCCACCGAGGCATTTATTAATAACGCGATGGCGCTGCGAACTTTAAATAACCCAACAAAAGGCGGCCAGGAGCTGTGTCGAGCTGTGAGCTGCAGGCAGACCACGACTCGGTGCGGTTTGCTTGATAGCTCTGCATGGGCGAATGGTGCAGTCTATGCGTTGCCCTGCCAAAAATTAGGTATGGAAAATGGTTAGCGGAAGAGAGGCATCAATAAAAACGATAGGAAGGTGGAAGGAAGGAAAAAGGAACGAAAAAAGAAGGAGGAACAGGAAAGCAAGCGAGTAAGAGTAAAAGAAAGAAATGAATAACAGCGAAGAATGCAATGGAAAGAAACTCGAATGAACCAAAAGAAAGTTCTTAATCTGTAAAGAAGAATATTGAAATAAACTGGATATAAAGGGTAAGGAGTATTTAAAAACAAAAGAGAAACATAGTTTGAAAAAAAAAAACAAACTGTGCTGTACCTTTGACAAAAAATATAAAACTTTCTTAATAAGGAGAAAATGTTGAGAGCACGTAAAGTAGAAAGAAGAAGGTCAAATTAAGATCTTAAAAGATAAAAACAAAAAAAAAACTCTAAAGTTTGGATAGTTAACGTCACGATGATGATTGCTGCAAAACAAAATTGAATAAACTTTAATTTGATACAAAAGCTAACCTAAATAATCCTTAATTTCGTTCGAATTTGCCCGTGTACTCTTTGGAAAGAGTATTTACACGATAAGCCTCCCCTGCATTCCTGTTCCAAACGATTTACATGGCAACAACTGCAATGTCCGGAACTCGCAGCTGTATGTTTGTAGTGCTTCTTACTCAGTATTATACAGACACATGTTGCCCAGTCCAGAGCCGCCTGAGTGCCCAAGTTCGTTTTTCAGCATTATCAATCTTATCCCTTATTTTCGCTTTATACAAGTATATGCAATAATATGTATTCCGTTGGCTTACTGCCAACTTGCATTATCATGCCATGCAATTTTCGAGCAACTCCCGGCACCCATAAATGACTTTTGTGACAGCTTTGACCATTTGGCTCCTGACTGTTGCACCTGGGTGTGTTAACATTTGCCCCACCTAATCCTTGATATGCCTGTCTGCAGATGTTGATATTTTGGCCAAACATTTTTCAAAAAGTTCAACACAAAATTGGCCAAATATCCGAGTGCTTAGGGAGGGGGGCGCAGAAAGTGTGCAAGAAAAACTTGTAAAGAATCTTATTCTTCTGCCTACCACCTACCCCCCGTCCCCATTCCTTTTCACATTTTCTGTTGTCCTGTCGGCTGGTTAAGTTTGCCAAGTTTGTTGGCTGGCAGCTGCATTACATGTGGTTACTTTGGAGGCATCGACAGTCGTTGCATTCATAGTGACTGGCGTCTGTGTGTGTGTGTGTGTGTGTGTGGTGTTGTAGTGTACAACTAAAGTTTGTGAAAAGAAAACGTATGTGGTGCCACAGAGTGCGAATCAAATAGACATTTGCATACCCTACAGGAGGGTCCTAGCCCTAGATTACTTGAGTTTGTGGCACTTGAAGGGATAGTAATAATAATAATAATTAAGGTCCTTAAATATAGAATTAAGCTCTATTATTACCAGAGCTGCCAACTGGTTTTGAACGGAAACGGTTCGAGCCCGGAACTCGGAATTTTATTTTACTGTGAACCGAAACTTTAACCAATCCTCTTTAGAAATGAAAGCTGAGCCTGAACCTGTTTCTAATCTAAAACTGCGGTTCGGCTTAAAGGTTGACATCAGAAAATTAGAACTTCTGTCTAGCGACTTTATCAGTTATCTGGTTAGGTTGAGCGACTGAGTCTTTAAATGAAGAGGAAAGTGTAATGGAACAACCTATAATATCATTTAAAACTACACAGAGAAAAACAGTATATTACTAAATATTCATTCATGATTTCCAGTATCCAGTATCCCTTTAATTACCCAACGGAGCTGAAAATAATCTAAAGGATTTGCAAAATGATCACAATTAAAGGATATTACAGACATTTCCAGTCCACATGGATCTTTTTTTGAACTTTTTTTTCTCTGTGTACCTTTAAGCTTCTAATAGTCTCAGTTCTTCAAGATCATTGACTCCAAAGATTTTTCAATGATTCATAATAAATTAATTGGAAATTGAAAAAGGGATTTGCTGAACCAAGGATCGAACTAAAACCTTCTTCCACAAACTTGGAACCTGTAAATTTCGAACATTGGAAAAAATGTTTGGGATTGCAGCCCTAAACAATACTGAACATTTTGTGCTTACATCATCTTTACCAATCCTTTGGTGAATCGAGATGACTTGCGGCCGAAGCTACGAGTCAGTGCGAGTATTTGTACTGGGCAATGCACGAGTTCAATAAGCCTCCAGCGCTGAGTTATTTTCACGTGACGAATATTTTCAGCACGACACGACTCTAACATGAATGGAGTACTTAAAACACGCACGATCAAAAATGTTCTCCGCACAACAGGCTCGGCTTTTTTTTGCATCTATATTCATAAAATTCTTGGAATTTTTTCCATAAATTTCATGTTAGTTAGCTGCCTTTACATTGGTCAAGTGCGTAGCCAGCCCCTGCCCCCAACTTATTCACAGATTTTGCTTAGAAAAATTAACTTTTTTATTTATATTTTAATTTTTGCGACATGTGTTGGTTTCTGACTTCCAAGAAGTGCTCGAATTCGTAAAATTGGTGTACCTACGAAAAAGTGGCTCAGGATTGTCACTGTTTTGTATGCATTATTTTGACTGCATTGGGAAATCCTTTGTTAATCTCCTTAGGTCTGAGCGCTTGAGTAAGATTGTCCTGCTAATTGATAACAGTCAGACATAAAAGAGATATTTGCTTAACCACAAACCCAATGTTCCTATTTGTGTTATGTACAGACCGAGTCAGGTTCTGCTTCATTTTTTCTGTCATTTATGTGTGCTGTGCTGAGTAAAATGATGTGTTGAATATTATCTTACAGTTCTAGCAATAAGGTAAGGTAAGTAACAAAAAAAGCTTTAATACTTGAACCAAGATTGGTCATTCTTGAATCAAGAGCATGGTGTGTTTTCATAAACCGAGAATATTCTTTCTTGTATGAAGAGCTCATCGGGTACTTTTGAATCTACAGCTTCACATGTCCTAACTAAACAACAATTTAAAATTCATTCTTTTTAAATTTTTGTTTAAATTTATTTCATAGAAAGTTCATTGTTAAGCCATGTAGCAATTTTTAGCCGGCTATACGACTACACAACATGACAAAAAAGCACCAATTTTTTCCAACTGCCGTCTCTCCAAGTCAGCATAGGTATAACAGCTGGGAATTCCAAAACTGTGAGTGCGGTCCCATAATACAACAACTAGGGTAAGGCGCTTACAGTGCGCGCCCACATCAAAGTGCTTAAAACGTTCAGTGTTTCGCGCGCTCTTGAAGCGTGAGGTTCTTCGCTCAGTACTTAAACAAAATTGAGCGCCTTACCTTTTTTGTTGTATCATAAGCGGTCCCAATGCTATTCTCTCAAATGGGCTTGCTTTCCTCTCTGTGTTTCTTTACCCGACTCCCTTCGCCTTAAAACAGTAAACTAAGAACAAATTTAGCTCGGTTTTAAGATCGAATCTCTTGAAAATTTAACAACAAATCGATTTTGTTTCAAGAGCGCTCGTACTTAAATAAGACGTTCTGGCTTTTAATGGGTGTATGTTTTGTTACTAGTCTCTACTTTCGGACTCTTTATACTTTTAATTTGTAGAGAAAAAAAGGGTATTTTAAAGTCGTGCAAATGTACGTAAAAGCCGGAAGAAAGCATCTATCACATAGCTCTCTTATAAAGTATATATATTCTTGATCAGCATCAACACCTAGATCACAAAGAAAATAAGGGCTAGTGCAATCAATTTTTAAAAAATTTATCCAGTTATTTAAATTCATACATTTTTAAGGATATCGATCACAAATTAAGTGCTCACTATTATACACCCAATATCTACATTCTCTGATCCATAAGATCGGGTAATAAATCAAGGAGATTTAAGAATATTACCTTCTGTCAGGTATTTGGCAGCAATCGGGGTCGATAAATAAGAACACGATGCATACTTTTTTAGGCGTTTCGAGACATCGTAGGTTTAAGCGCGCCTCGCCACATCCACTGAAAATGTGTTTTCTTAAAAACAACTTACACACCCGGTCACCTTCACAAGCTATTGGCGTCATCTTTGAATTAACTAGCAATTAACATGCTTCTCAAACGATGCCGTTCGGATTCGGCTTTAAAGTGAAGACCAATCTCTCTTGTGCCAAAGTTAGAAAAAGCACACAAGCCAAGAGATTAAGAGGAGCTCGGCTTAACCCCTTGGGGATTTGTAAAGCCAAATATTTTTATATATTTTAGAAAATTTGAAAACTGCAAAGGCTTAAAAAATTAGTGCACCAAGGCAGTTTCCTCACCATCTGGCCTAACAGCATCAATATGCCTTTTCTAATAACAACACGACAGACTCCTAGGCCAAGCCGCAAACTTTTCTAATAACCTAAGATACTTGCAAACAAATACGCAGACACACACACCCACAGACACACACGTAGGCAAGCATGGCAGAAAAGTGGCCAAAGAAAAATATATGAGCAAAAATTGCACACAGCACACACATCCATATAAATAAAAACAAAAAAGCTGCTGGCAAACAAACAACTTGTCGATGCACAGGCATATCAAATTGACGTGTTATTTGGAAAACTTTCAAACCAACAAACAGAAGAGCATTAAATTTGCAGAAGTAAATTTGCTATTGGGGAAAGAGTGGGGCAGGGCGACGAGTTGGCCCTGCATTTTATACCTACGTGATATATTATTTTACATTACATTACTGGAAAATTGAAAAGGAAGGCGAAATGGCAAAGTAAATTCGCTTACCCAGGCAAAAAGTAAATAAAGTGAAGAAATTTAACAGCTTACGCATTGCCAATGCAGTTATGGATAACTGTAAAACTGAAAGAGAAGTGCGATAGTTTATTTTGCCGAGTTGTTCATAAATATATATAGAGAAATTTATGAATCAATTTTTTAGTGCGCGCTCATAAATTTTTGTTCATGGTCTTTTTTAGTAAATTGCATGCGCGTTGAAATTGAAGGCAATAAAAAAAGTAAGAAAAGCAAATTGATTGATTGAGAGCTTGATTGATTGTACTTTGAAAGTAGCAAAAGTATGGTAGCCTTATTAGCACTGAAATCTTTTTTTTAATGAGGATTGTCGTTTCGAAACGCCGAAAAGTGGGCTACAGATAATTGATGTTGGTCCAGGAAAAGCAAAAAAAATCGGTTCACTACCATTTTCAGCCCAAAACAAAAACATGTTCGCCCGTTTAATGTTTTGGGCCTAGAAAAAGATTAAACAAAATATTATCAAAATGCTAAAAAAAAATTTTGGAATATAGGAAAAGAGTTAGTTGCTCGCAAAGAATATTGAATCATGAAGCCCTATTAAGGGCACATTTTTTCCGCATCCCTTGATATTTGGCTCTGAACATTGATTTCAAACAAAATGTAATTGCTTTGTTGCCACCGCACAACGTGTAATTTGGAGTAGTAAACACCGCTATTAATATAATAAAATATATTAATAGAAGTCTCGTTTTTTTTTTTTATCAAAATTGTATTTTGTATTTTCTTCAACAGTAATTAAAGTGAAGTAAAAGGTTGACAACTCCGAAGACTGTTTCTCTGCGTCTCATTGATTTTCGACGTCTGACAGTGGCGTGGAACAAAAAGGACCAAAGACTTATATAATTTATTCGTTACATTAGATTTAACAACCGAATTTTTTACCAAAGTATTTACCAAAACTGTTGAAAAGGGGTGAACAACGTTTGGTGTTTTGAAGTGAAAAATATAGCTCAAGGTATGTTTATACCTTGTTCCCATTGAAAATGGGAAAAGGGGGATCATGAAGTTGTGCGAATGTATGTAACAGGGAGAAGGAAACATTCCGACACCATAAAGTATTTATATTCTGATCAGCATGAACAACCGAGTCGATATAGCCATGTCCGTCTGTTCGTCTGTCCGTCCGGCGGTCCGTCCGTCCGTCTGTCTGTCTGTATGAACGCGTCGATCTCAGAGACCATAAAAGATAGAGCCACACATTTTTGCATGAAGGTAGACTTATGCTGTACGGAGATCAAGTTTTTTTTCAGATTTGGAAAATTCCACCCCGTCCCCTGTTATTCCCAAAAAACCACAGCCTCTGACCGAATTTCTTTCTTGTTTTCATATCATTTTGATGCCAAACAAAAAAGAAAGTCGGTCAAGCCCGACTATAGCATACTCTGTACCAACGAAATTATACGCTCAGCATAAATTTTGATGCTGCAGTAGCAGCTGAAAGCAGCGCTGCTACGCCCCCTCCCGCCCCCGCAATTTAGAAAAAACGTCATATCTCCCACAGTTTTTAAGATAGATGAGTCGTTCCTTGTCGACATATTTAGTAATCAAGATAACTTATGGTGAAGATCGGATGAACCGTTGTCGAGATATGATCAAAATACTGTTCGCTGCTTCAGCGCAGTAGCAGCGCTGTTTTCAGCTACATCAAAATTAATGTGGAATGGGGAATCCGATGGGGGATGTTATTCCATTGATACACTCTCTCTAGTTTGCACAAATAATAGTTTGTTGTTTATTTTAACGAACTAAACTTCGGCTTCCTGCAATCGACTAACTCTCTTACGTCTACATACACACTGTAGCGTGTTGCAGGGGGAAATGTAGAGGCACACTTTAAGAGTACGCTGCTAATTGGTCGAGCAGCGACAGCGGGACCCTTTTAGACTTAGCTCTTTCGGTGTGGGGGGGTTCTTTGCTGCTGCCAATATCCTACACTACGAATAATATTATTATAGAGTCCCTATAGAAACAAATACGGTGGTACGCCTTGAGAGCACACAAAAACTCAAAACAAAATACAGGTCCAATATCTACAACTAAAATGTGGTGTGTCCTTCAAGAAGTAATGTGGGGGTAGCGTAGATGTTAGTCGCTACTATTTTTCTCGTTACCCACCCAACCATGGCCTTCAACTGATTTGGCAGTTGTGGACCCCTTTTGCAAGACCGCTTTTCATTTTTATGTCCCCATGTCGTAAGAAACCAAAACTTAGTAATTCATTCTCAAAATATAATTATGACAAAATATCTTTACAATGCTTGTGTGTTGACAAACGAGATTCATGATTTGCAACTAATAACTAATAAGAAAAACAAAAGATCTTCATACTTTACTACCATTCTGCTTCTGGGAGTAGTGTTAACCTAAAGACGGTATTCGATTGGAATAATTCCGGGAGGTACTTAATTACGACTATAATCTAATTATAAAAGAACATGGTCTATGAAAATTGTTAATCTGTAACCAAGAATTCAAAAAGGTTCAATATGTGTTGCGAAATATATAGATATAGCCGACAAATCGGATCGGAATAACATTTTGTAAAAACGATACTCTTTACTTAATCTCAAATTTTACTTAGATTCGCATATGTGATCACTTGCGTTATGGCCAGACAAATTCAAAGTGAAACAAGGGTGGGCAATAATTCATAATGGTAGATAATCAATTTTTCGGAATGCTCTCGTACATGTGCGGTTTAAGCAACCCCAACAATAATAAAAAAATTATACACTTACGGCAAGCTTTTTGTCCAACGCAGAAAGATCTTTCCTTGTGACGGCTGCAGCTGTTAAATAGATGATTGGATGGTGCTTAAAGTAGCATTTGTTATGAGCACATGTATCAAAACTCCAATAAGATCAAGGTCAACACTGTAAAATTTCATCAATTAGAATATGTTTCACTTTAAGATAATTGCCTAAGACCATTAGCAAGAATAACCTTTTACTCTGAACATACATAGTCTAGTGACTGTAGCGTATTTAACAAGTCGCACTGACTCCAAAAGATATAAATTAACATAATGCTCTATTCAAATAAAAGGGTATTCGACGTGGGTCTCAAATTCAACACTCAAATACGATTCATTATCATGGTGGCTGACTTAGGCTAGGAGGTCCATGTGACTCTTAACCTTCAAATTAAACGTAAGATCGACATCAATCCAAATATGGAAGAGCTGGACACATCACTTCGATGAGAACAGACAGGTCATCAGCTTCCTGGGCGACAATGTTGTTTTGGGGTGCACCAAATCCAGAATGTTGGATGAGGTGGGCCGCGGCCAAGTCTCAGGAACACACACGACAAGGGAACGCCTTGAGGTCACAGACTCCAACCAAATTCAACTTGCACGCGTTTACGGCTTCTCTTAGCCAAGGGGGATCTTCAGGAATCTCTTCCTTCCAGATGCGGGTATATTGGGGGTAAGCCCAAAAGTGGCTTTCTATGTATGGATGAATGAATACGTAGATGTAGGCCTGCAATCCAGGCTGAATGTAGACGTAGAGTAGGCCTGCAATCCAGGCTGAATGTAGACGTAGAGGTAGGCCTGCCCATGTGTGGCCAACACACGAACGTCTGTTTGGGGTTATGTGCGGATGGGGGTTGCGTTCTGTATTCTTTTCAAGAAAAATCTAATATTTCGCAATTTTAGTGTGCAATCTGCAAAGAGATGCACATGCACACCCAGGCACTAATATCAATCGGTGTAACAGCAACTGGAGGAGTGATTTCCTTCTGCCCAACCGGACAGTTTGAAGACCACGAGGAGAAAGAACGATTTTCTCGACAGCAGATCTCATTAAGCTCAACTTTCACGTGTTCTTCCTTCTTTCTTTTCCAGAGCAGACAATTTGCGATAAACAACCACAGCTAAAGAAAATGCTCAAGGTTGACGCTGCCAACTCGATCGAAATTCGAAGTGCTTGTCAAAAAGCTCATTGCTATGAAAATGCGTTGATCATATGAAAGCTCTTGGTTTACACGTCGATCATATTTAAACTAATCGTTGCATTTGAAATTTAAAATTTAGAATTCGGAATTTTGCAATCATTTTTATCGTTATATGCGAACATTACAACACACTCATGATCTCGCAATTCAACACAGGGATGCCAACTTAACTTAAATGGGCATAGCCCTTAGCACTTATATTCTCACTCCTACATTTCGTTGGTACAGACTTTGCTATAGTCGGGTTTGACCGACTGTCTTTCTTGTTTTATTCTTAACAAGAAGGAGATTGGGTCAAGCCCACTATAACATACTATATACCTTTCAAGGATTTCATTTATCACAAAGTGTTAAGGTGTGTTAAGTGCTGCCTATCGCTGACCCAATGTTAATGTTGGTTTCCCTGTAACTCGACTGTCGCTCATTCCTTGTGCGAATCGACAAAACCTACCGATTACTAACTATGTTCAGAAGCTACGAACCTTCTATCTATAAAATAGTGGGAGAGATGACGTTATTCTTGAATTTTGAGGGAGGGAGCGGGCGTGGCAAAACTTGAAATTAAACTTAATCTCCAAGTATAAGAAGTCAAATCTGTATCATGTATTATCTCTGAGATATATGCGTTCATACGGACAGTCGGACAGACTGGCTGACAACAAAAATATATATGCTTTTTGGGTCGAAGATGCTTCCTTTTGTCTGTTATATTCTTTTGCACTAAGTCAATATATATTGTGTGTACCTCTGGTAAAGAGTATACAAATTTAAAGAATTTTTTGAAATATTAAATTCGGGTGTCTGCTGCAAAGAATTAAAAAACATTTACGTCGCCAAAGTTAATGTATTAGTTATATCTAGGATTTGGATTTCCCGGCCTATGCTATTATAATATAATTTAAAATTTTGGTAAACACCTCATACCGTGCGCACCATTAACAATTGCATTTCCAGCTCACCCCTTTAATGTCTGAGATAATGTCATGACAACTGTGTTAGCAAGAGCACTTACCAAGTTATTCCGGCCGTCTGCACCGTCTGTAAAGCCACCAAAAACTATGCCAAATTACACGACAATGTTGCAACACCTGAGGCCAACTTTTTGGCTAGGCAACAAGCGAACTAAAGGCAAAAGTTGGCCCACCCTGGGGGAAAGCTCAATTAGTTCGAACTTGGACCAGCAATTAGACAACGCACTTGAGTGCACGCGCTAATGGCCGGATGCTAAACGACACTCGGAGATCTCTCTGGGAACTCAGTCTGAAGGGGAAGTTTCAGGTCAGGTAACACAAAAGTCTCCCTTTACCCAGTGGAATTCTGTCAACCCGGTCCCCATAGAGAAAAGTTTGAGAGGCGGCAAACTGGCGTATCTATACGAACCGCGCTATGTCGCTCATAAGGAGGAAGTGTAAGTGTTGTTACCTCCTAAGCGCTTCATGGGTTAAGACTGAAAATGACAAAACCGGCTAGTAGAATAAATCCACTCTGGTGGTGTGGTGGAGTATCGGGCGCATTGACCCAGGTTGTGACCGCACCTTTTGACCTGCTGGAGACGCGCATGATGGTTCTTAGGAAGGATAGATCGATGATACATCTTGCCAGTAGAGCTATCCGAAGAGATGGTAACTTTATCTTCAAAGGGCTTAAAAAATGCTTTTACTTTTCCCTTTGCCAGGATTCCTATCCCTCTACGATGGCCTGAGTGCGCAATTCGCCCGACAACTGACTTATACCACTCTGCGATTTCATTTGTACAATGTCGGCAAACGGCATGTTGACGAATACAATTTTCTTCACAAGGTTTTTGTGGCCAGCATTGCCGGAGTTATGGCCGGTATTGTGGGCATTCCCACGGAGGTGGTTAACACCAGAATGCATATAAATCGCGAGCTGTCCGAGAAATCGCGGACAAACTATCGCCATGTGTTTCATGGACTCTACAAAATATGTCGGGACGAGGGTTGGCGCACATTGTACAAAGGCGGGACATATTCCTGTATAAGAGCCGCTTTGATTACAATTGGGCAGAATGCGGCCTACGATCAGGTGAGCCAGATGAGCAATTGAAGATTCCCAAATTAGATCTCAACCCCGAAATCACCTTGTCTTAACTAGGCCAAGTATTGCTACATGTATTATTTCAATTTCAAAGACGACAGCAAAACGGTCCATGTCTTGAGCTCTCTCACTGCTGTCGCGGTCTGTGGACCTATTCTTCAACCGATTGAAGTGTTAAAGACCATTAATCAATCCGCCCGAGTAGGACAATTTAAAACTCCAGGTGAAGAATTTAAATATATGCTACGATTTGGGCCTCGTGGCCTATTTCGTGGTATGGTGCCCAGTTTATGCAGATTGGTGCCAAACACAATAATTATGTTTGTATTGTATGAACAATTACGTTTGACTTTTGGTTACTATGATGAAGACGGCAAAACAGAGCCTGAATAAAAAAAATCTTACAAAAAATTAAAGGAGTTGAACTTAAATAGGAGGGAGAGTCAAGAAGTCCTTATAAGTCCTTCAATCAAGAATCTTAAGCTCAATTTACATCACCTGATCCATGATATAACAAAAGAGGTTATCAGAGAGGTGGCATCAGTGTGAACTCAGTTCAGCACTTACACTTGGAAGCTCAGTTAAGTCAGTTACAAAATCAATACACAGTGGGCCAGCCTATTCGAAACTGCGGCTAAAAATACTTCCAGTAGATGCATTGTGCTGAAATGTTGTCCACGGCTTGATAAATCGGCGTGGCATAAAAATGGTGTGGTTAAACCGACACACTCCAATCCATTTTACCCTGTGGAAGAAAGCAATAACATTATTAGTTGCAATTTGTTTTCTCTATTTTTTGGTTGGATTTGATGTAATAATAAGGTTCAGTTGACGTATTTTAATAAACTTAAATAATAAAATCAAATAGATTTATACAAAATGAAAATTAATATATGGGTAGGTAGGTCGTTTCTTCGGAGACAAGAATGCGTTGCCAGCATGGTGAGAGATTTCGCAAGTTGGTTAGGATGGCAAGTTCCTCTATTTAAGTTACAACCAATGGGATACGGAGGTCGTTGTCGATACACTCATTGCGAATCTACCATGGCGCTCCAGTGCTGGTTCGGAGGATTCTTGACTGTGATCTTTGGAGGATGTCCACACTGCTCGCACAAGCATGTCCCCATAGCTGCGAGCCATAGGTCCAGACAGGCCTTATGATGTTTTTGTACAGTAAGTCTTTATATTCCAGCTTTAGAGGGGAACGGGAGTTAATTAGCCAGTGAAGGCTGCTGGTCTTTAGCTCTATTTGAAGTTTTTTCGAGTCTATGTGTTTGAGTCTTCTATCGAGGTGTACACCTACTGATAGCTGGGGACAGGTGCTTCAGTTGAGTGTGAACGTCACGTGATTACACTTTTGCTCGTCGATTTTTATACGCCAGTTGGCCAGCCACTCTTCCACGTAGGTAAGGGGGCTTGCCATAAGTCTTTTTGCGCTAATTGGACATCGTGATCTGCTTAATATTGCCGTATCAATCGCAAAAGTACTTATTGTAAGTCGAGAGTTTGTTGGTATGTCGGCAGTGTACAGTACTTGTAGGAAAGGACCAAGAACGCTGCCCTGCGTTACTCCGGCTCCTGTGGTGAACTCTTCTGTTGTGTACTCATCTTGACGAACTGTAAATACTCTGTTCAGGACTTAACTTTCTAAGACTTTGTGTGTATTTGGTGGAAGCATTGTCTTTATCTTGAATGTAAGCACGTAGATGGAAAACACATAAAAATCGAATACAACATTATCAGAGACCAATCATTACAAAGTTACACTGCAGAAATCGATTGAGAACAAAACAAGCACACTTTAGTCTTTTTAATTTAGTTTTAGTCGGTGGTCATAAAAAATAACTGATAACTAATACAACGAAAGTTGCTCGCTCATCCCAAACTGGATAGATAAGGGCGTGTCCCAGATAGCTCATTGTGCTCTCATTCACGAGCGTGTAATGCCTTCATAAAAAACATCGCTGTCCACTGGATCTTCTTTCAGCTTCTTGGGTATTCATCTGTAATCAAACAAATTACTTAACTCTGATATTTTTGATTTTGAGAGAATGTCGGAAAAAATACCAAATCCACTCGGGGCGAATTTCATCATTTTTAAGAAATGATGCGAAATGAAAGGAAATGAAAATGGAGAAACGTATTGCAGAAATGTTATAATTTCCTTCATTTCTGGTTATTTCAAGAAATTATGTTTCATTTCTTTAGTGGAAATAGGCTATAAGACTTTCTGAAATTATGAAAATATTTACTATAAGCCATAAAATATTTTCTTAATTGTAGAAAAGCATTTTCTAGATTTCAAAAAAATTCTACATTTGAGAAAAAAAAAACAATTTCAACTATTATAGACAGGAAAGGAAGTGAGGGGGGACTGGAGACAGAAGAGGAAGAGACTACAACACCAAAAAGCGTATGGTCCCTTATATATTATTTTTATAGGATATTTTCTTTCGGTTGGTTCACTAAAGTTTCTTTCTGAAAATCACATTTGTAATTATTCATAACTTTACCTTGCCTGAGACTTGAATTCGGGACCTCGGGGAAACTTCACCACGAAAGGTATTTTAACGCTCTCGACTAGCAAGCACGCGCATGAATCACAAACAAAGAACGCAGTCAAATATTAAGCACTTTTTTTTATATTCCGAAGGCAGGGAATTCTAACTTGAGAATTACAAGCGGTTTCTTTTTATATTTTTCTAAATTTTAGGGCGGCTTTCTAGATTATTTTTCTACGACTTTCTCAGCAAGCCGAATATCAATTGCCCCTTTTATAATATAAGGTCTTGCGTTATTTTTATTGAATTTTCAATTGTTCATAAAATTGGTTATAATAATGCGATTTAAGTCAAATATGCGGCGTTTTGTTGGATGAAGAGTTCCCAACGAGATGCCAACTTCATAATGCCCCTCTTATAGAAGCTCGCTTCCCTATTGTCAAAAAACTCGGAGAGCCAATTTTCACAGGACTCTCTTGTGGCCAACTTCCGACTACCAAGCTCGTTCGCCATGGACAGAAATAGGTGGTAATCACTTGGTGCGAGATCCGGACTATACGGTGGATGCAAAAGAACCTCCCATCCGAGCTCCCGGAGCTTCTGGCGCGTCACCAAAGATGTGTGTGGCCTGGCGTTGTCCTGATGGAAGACAATTCGGCCTCTGTTGATCAAAGATGGCCTCTTCTGCATGAGTGCTGCATTCAAGCGGTCCAGTTGTTGGCAGTACAGGTCCGAATTGAGCGTTTGGCCATAGGGGAGCAGCTCATAGTGGATGATTCCCTGCCAATCCCACCAAACACACAGAAGAACCTTCCTGGCCGTCAATCCAGGCTTGGCCACCGTCTGGGCAGCTTCACCGCTTTTCGACCACGACCGTTTGCGCTTCACGTTGTCGTAAGTGACCCACTTTTCATCGCCAGTCACCATCCGCTTCAAAAACGGGTCGATTTTGTTGCGATTCAGAAGCGATTCGCATGCATCCATACGGGCCAAAATGTTTTTTTGCGTCAAGTCGTGTGGCACCCATACATCGGGCTTCTTTTTGAATCCAAGCTTCTTCAAATGGTTTATAACGGTTTGATGACTCATGCCCAGCTCTTGGCCGATGCTACGGCTGCTACTATGCCGGTCTCTTTCGATCAATTCAGCGATTTTATCGCAATTTTCGACGACAGGCCTTCCGGACCGTGGCGCATCTTCGATCACCTCTGCACCAGAACGAAAACGTTGAAACCATCGTTGTGCGGTGGAAATGGAAACTGTATCGGGTCCATAAACTGCACAAATTTTATTGGCAGCATGAGATGCATTTTTGCCTTTATCGTAGTAGTACTGTAAAATATGCCGTATTTTCTCTTTATTTTGCTCCATGTTTGCGACGCTATAACTCACGAACGACTAAAAACAAACAACAATAAATCAAACACGTGTAGCGCGTGAAAAGAGCTTTCCAAAAAGCTCTAGCGTGAACCGATGCGACGAATACAACTAGAACTACGCGCTTGCAAAGACAAGCTTGCGGAAATTTCGCAAGATTTTTTGGACAACCTTATATATTCCAAATGCACGGAATTCGTACTTGAGAATTACAACGGGCTTCTTTTTAAAATTTTTCTATTTTTAGGGCGATTTCTAGACTTTTTTTTTCTATGCTTTAGGGCGAATTTCTAAATGGCTTGTCCAAATTTAAGAAATGTGCTTTTTTAAATTTAGGACATTTTACTAAATTCGCCATATTTTAAGACACCGCCCTTAATTTAAGAATGTGTTTAGGAAAAAATCTAGGAAAATTACTCTAAATTTAAGAAAAAAAAATAGAGTTAAGTTATCTTCGGCTCGGCCGTTTTGTAACTAATTTAAAGGACATATCCACTGAAAATGTACAAGTTTTTTCCAATAAGACTACTTTTCGAACTCTACTTATGTATGACATATACTATAGAGGTTCGATTTCGACCAAATTTAACAGAATTATGGAAAAGCATTAAAAACTAGTAAATACGAAGTTTGGAGACGTTTGCATTGAAAACAAAAAAGTTTTTTTTGACTAGAACTAGTTTTTCGACCGATCGCTCCTATGGCAGCTATATGTTATAGTCATCCGATGCGGCCGGTTTCGACAAACGTGCAGCGTATTTAGACCAGAAGACTTCGTGCAAAGTTTGGTGGCGATAGCTTTAAAGCTGACGGAGGAGATAGCATAGCAACAGACGGATCAAGAATATATATAATCTAAGTGGTCGGAAACGCTTCCTTCTATGCGTTACAAACATCTGGACAATTTCAATATACCCTCTGCAAGGGTATAATAAATCGAATTTCTAAATTCAAGAAATTCTTTTCCAAAAAATATTTTTGGGTTTGTTTTTTCTAAGTTTAAGAAAAAACTGTCTAAAAACAAGAAAGGAAAATTATTTTGGGGTGAATTTCTTAAAACATATACATTTGAGTGTATAGAAAATACATTTTTGAGTGAACAAGCTCACTTTAAGCGTCCTTGTCTTGAATGGCAAGCCGGTTCTAAGCCGAACCGAAACCAAACTAAATATACCAAACTGCTAATTAGTTTCCGTAAGCCGAAAAAATGTAAGCATAAATGGAAATTTTGCAAATGAATTGCAATTTTGTTTTTAATGCTTTTGATTAATTGTAATTATTAGACAGCGAATTTTTCATATTTTTAAACCGATTTTTATCCTAGAAGACTCGGAAAAGGGTGTATTTAACAAATTTTTTTCTCATCATTTTGTCTTTTGCTGACGTTCCAATTTATGAAATAATTATTTAAGTCATCTTGGAATTCAGTGCAACATTTTTGTGTACATTTTCTTTGGCTTACTTTGACTAAAATCTGTTTAAAAATATTCAAAATCCGCTGTCTAGTTATTATATTTAGTTCGTAGAATCAAAACTAAACAAACAAGTAACCAAATGCCGATATCAAGTGATAAAGGTAGCCTCTTTGCCTTAGTGTAAATTGGTTTAAAACCAGAGATGAAAATAGTAGCAGAAACTCAACTCTTAACCGATATTAACGGCTTAAAGTTTGTAGCCGAAAGCTATTATTTTCTTATAACTGAATCCCAACGACCATTGATTTGATATTTATTCAACTGAAATTAAACAGAGCGGCCTTGAAGAATTTTAAGAGTGAAGTAAGACCGCCCAAGCCTTATTTCCCTAAGCCGCATTGTGCTAACTCGATTGTTTTCTTTCGCTATCGACTGCCCTTTTCTCGAAAGGGTGATGTCGTAAGCTCTGACTAACAGAAATGAGTTTGGTGAAGTGGACCTTGTGCTGGGAAAATCTTAAGCAATTTTGTATTCATGTCGTTTTATCCAATCGCCTTTGATATATTGTTTCTTTAGTAATATTTAGCAGTGTCTCCTCGTACCTTCACTGCCACTACAATCCATTTAAAAATCGTTTTAGCTTGTAATTATCTCCACGGGCCATTCCGGTGAGTACATTATTTTAGTTTTTAGGCTAAAGTACGACATAGCGTTTCACCCTTGGTCCTCGATGACACACATCAACCGCAGCCGCTTCTTTTTGGGCACATTATAAATTGATTACACTCGCAACGTGACTAATGAACATTAATTTGGGCCAACTTGACGTATGTGAAAGAGGACGCAGTTGCTTCAGTTGTTCAGGCCTCCTGCCTGTCGGCCGGCCAAGCGAAAGTTGCGCTAAATGCCAAAACGTGCGTTGTGAATGGGTCCCATCGAATAGTTAACATCCGGCCAACAGCTGGGAGCAGTTCGCTCTCTCTCTCTCTGTCTCTCCGTCTGACTCACATGATTTGGTGTCACGTAAACGACGGTAAATGTTGCACGTATGTACGCTCGCCGCCATTGTTATCTACCAACTTGTTGCGAGGTAAAGTTCCGCCATTCTGGGCCATAATCGTGATTGCAATCATTGTGGAAATTGAATTTGTAAGTAGGCAATTTTAGGTGGGCCTTGGAAAATAAGAATAATGCGACGCAACGAAACTAAATTAGTGTGTGGAGAATACACACACACTCGCCAGCACGCACACGCAGGCTACACTCCCCTTCCACTCGCAATTTGCATATGGGGCGAAGAGCCAACTTTGTGAGTGACTTGTGGTTGCAACTGCTCATGCAACGAGGTTGGCAGGTTATTAGTCGCTCGGCTTGCAGTTTGTTTGCTATTAAAATAATTTGCATAGTTTGTTTATGCAGACGGTTTGCTGGATAAGCAGCAACAGTAACAGCAATAACAATAACAGCAGCGGCCACATCGATTTGCATTATTAAATGTTACGCATACGCAGTGATGACCCGATTTCAGGCGCGGCCATGCCATCAACGGAAGAGCAGAAGAAGTTCGAATTTGGTTGGTACAGAGAATGTGTACATTAGTATTGTAGTCTTTGTATGTACCTAAGGTACGAATTATCTATCTGTAAAACTGTCGTAGAAATTACATTTTTTCCAAACTGCGAGAGAGGAGGGGGCGTGGCAAAAATTGAAATTAAACTTATTCTGCCTGTAAGCATAACAAGCTTTTGTCGAACCTTTAACTCATACCTTCTCAGAGATCTGTTCGTTAGGCCTTTAACGCTGATCAAAATATATATATATACCTTGTAGGGTCGAATATGCGTGCCTCTGACTGCTACATACTTTTGCCCAAACTTAATATACCCTGCGTACCTTGGGTAGTAATAAGAATTGCAAAAATAAAAAGGGCTGACGCCCAGGGGCTCTGGGGGCCCATGTTCCAAATATATGCAAAAGCGACCAACATGTGCAGCCAAAAAAATTTCCAAAGAGACAGAAAATATTTTAGGTTTTGCAAAAAGCAATCAGCATTCAAATAATTTTATAACACAGAGCGAAAAACTTCGTTATGTGTAATTCAAATTGGTTTAAAAAAGCGGGCTATAATGATGTACCAATTACGCATTTTTCCGGTATGAAAATACTAGCTTTATTTATTTTTAAATATTCTCCATGTAAAACCTACAACAATCATACTTGATTTTACTATGCCTCCTGTGTATTAAAATTAATTAAAAAGAACTTTAAATTGACGAAAAACATATGTGCACTTCGATATTCCTAATGCAAGGAATTCCAACTTAAGAATTCCAAGCAGTTGTATTTTTTGCAATATACCAAAAATATATTGATGAAGTCAGCCCTGCACGACTTCGATATACCCGTTACACACGGGACTTAATGTTTAATGGCCTTTCTTTAAGTTAATAAACAGAGCATTAACAATAAAGTAGACATATAACCATTATGTTACTGTTTTGTGAGACTGTAGATATTGGGCACACATTGTAAAATATTAGGCAGATATTTTAAAATTTGTAGTAGATATTCAATTTAATGCAGGGCAAGCACGCAACGATTCAAGAATGGTGTATTTGGTTACATTACACGGACAAAAGACCCATATCAAAATCAAAATTGCTGCCTCTTGCTTGTGATAGAAAATAAGAAAGTTTAAGATTGGGTAGACTTTTGAAGAGAATATGCTAGCCAATGTATGTACCAAAATAGCCTGGCAGATGTCTAACATTTCATGTAAACTCTCGTAACCGTGGTCGATTGTGATGCAGCGGGTAGTGTGTATGCCTTGAGAGGTCGTGGACTCCATCGATTCAACTGTAGGTCCATGTTTTGCACGAAAATTAAAAGCACAAAGCACTTAAAAGATTGAGAAGGAACCCGCTCGGCTTAATGGCTTTTCATTTATGGTATATGGTATAGTTGTACCAATTTGCTGGTCAAATGGTCAACTCTAACTGGTTGCCATGTGGTTAATAGCCAGAGTGGGGATTGTTTCAACCAGATTGAATTTTTAAAGCTCAAAGTTGATCAACTTAAAATTTTAAAACGACTTGAACCGAAACGAGAGCTTAAGTTAAAGTCGGCCCTGCCCGACTTCGAAATACCCGTCACTCAAGGCAATTAGTGTTTAATAACCTCATGCGGCTCAGATAAGTATGCAACGTTTTTTTAACTCTGCCATTTATTATTCGATCTTTATGAAAATTTGTGAGATTTTACATATTGGCCACATAGTGCATACTGCAAAATCTGAGCTCGATAGCTTACAAATTGTAGGAGCTATTCAACATTTTTTATTCCGCGGCGGAAAGGGGCGTGGCCAAAATTTGAAACAAACTTGATCTGCCTACAGACAATACTAGCTTACATCAAAAATTTGGTTGCTCTAGCTTTTTCTCTGAGATCTAGGTGTTCATACAGACGGACGGACATACAGACGGACATGGCTATATCGACTCCGCTATTGATGCTGATGAAGAATATATATACTTTATGATATCGGAGATGCTTCCTTCTGCCTGTTACATACATTTGCACGACTTTAGTATACCTTTTTACTCTACGAGTAACGGATATAAAAATAGAGGAAAGTTAATTTCGGCTCTGCCGAAATTTGTATACCCTTGCAGCACGTTTTCTAACGAATTTGAAGGACATATCCACTGAAAACAAACAAGTTTTTCTCAATAAGACTACTTTTCTGACTCTACTTTTGTATGACAGCTATACTATATAGATGTCCGATTTCAACCAAATTTGGCAGAATCATGGAGAAGCATTAAAAACTAGTAAATACTGAGTTTGGAGACGATTTCTTTGAAAACAAAAAAGTTTTTCTTACTAAAACTAGTTTCTCGACCGATAATTCATATGGCAGCTATAACCTATAGTGATCCGATTTTGACAAAACTTTGAAGAATAGTGTGAAAGCTTATAAAATAAATATATGCCAATTTTAAAGCGGTCTAGACTATTTTTCTAACCTTACTTTTCTATGGCAGCTATACTATATAGATGTCCGATTTCGACCAAATTTGGCAGAATTATGGAGAAGCATTGAAAACTAGTAAATACGGAGTTTGGAGACAATTGCATTAAAAACAAAAAAGCTTTTCTCACCAGAATTAGTTTTTCGACCGATCGTTCCTATGGCAGCTATATGTTATAGTCATCCGATCTGGCCGGCTCCGACAAATGTGCAGCGTATTTGTACCAGAAAGTACAAAGTTTTTTTGCGATAGCTTTAAAACTGACAGAGGCGATAGCATGGAAACAGACGGACGGACAGACGGACATGGCTATTTCGACTCAGCTCGTCATGCTGATCAAGAATATACCTACTTTATGTGTTCGGAAATGCTTCCTTCTATGCGTTACAAGCATCTGAACAGTTTCAATATACTCTCCTTTGCAAGGGTATATAAATCGACTTGTAGAACCATTTGGTACGAAAAGCATAAATTGGGCAAGTTTTATAACAAATCTGTGCGTATAATGTCATTTTAATTTAAATACGGACTTTGTGTCCGGACATAAAGCCCAGAAAATTTGGAGTTGTATATCAAAGTAAGTAAGTCTGCGGTCGTTTTGTCATATCACTGGTATATTTTATAGGGGAGGTCGACATTTTTTGAACAAAGGAAACAATTATATATGCTCGGCAGTATCGGTTGCAAGGCGATGGGCAGCTCACCAGACACTCTTTGGCTTTTTTGTCACTTTGTATGGCTTCTAAAATAAATTGTTCAGTTATATACAAATTTTGGGGGGGTTCAGAGTATATTACTTTAAAATTATTTTTTTATTCTATTAATTTATATCAAATTTTCTTAACTATTTGAAGTCAATTTGCGCGGACTACGAATTCCTTTTAGAGCCATGGTTTCTTGGTGACAGCTAAGCTATACGCTTAGTTGCTTTTTTTCTACCCATTTCAATCGACCCCCCGACAAATCAAAGTAAGCACTGACAAAAAAAAAGGAGAAAGAATATAACAATTTCATTATATGTTTATCCAATAACATGAGCTGCATCTACTACCACTGTTAGCCTCATGGGTGGCATTTCATATAGTGTTGACTACAATCGTCGACCACGCTGGTGGTTTGGTGGTGTCTCATCGACTTGTGTGGCTTGTGTCGTGGCACCCATCGATCTGATCAAAACGCATATGCAAACTCAAGTGAAGAAAAAAGGCATTGTGTTGACGGCTCGAAAGGTAATGATGCTGCGAGGCCTTTTGGGATTCTACGATGGTTTCTCAGCGGGAGCTTTTCGTCAAATGACCTGCACTAGCATACGGTTTTCCATTTATGAAGCTGGACGATATCATGAGATAATGTACGATAATTCGATAGCCAAACTGGCCCTAGCCAGTTTTGCCGGTGCGCTGGGTTCCATATTTGGTATACCCATGGATCTGATAAATGTGCGTATGCAGAATGATATGAAGTACCAGAGGCACATAAGACGCAAGTACCTAGGAGTTCGGTTGTTCTAATAGTCGATATTTCTCTACTGCATTCTGGTCTCAGCTACAAACATGTGTTTGATGCTCTCATACGCATACCCAAGGAGGAGGGCTGGAGATCGTTTTATGGTGGAGGCACAGCGGCGGTTCTGAAGGCATCGGTGGGCACTTGTGGCCAGATTGCGTTCTATGATATAGTGAGTAAGTGAAAACATTGTGTTTAGGGCCCGCAACTGGCTTCTTCCACCCACTATAGGCGAAAACGAAACTCGCTACCGGTTTTGAAATGCGCGACGACGTGTACTTGCATTGCTCCAGCTCTGTGCTCTCTTCGCTGATGTCATCAGTGATATGCCAACCCTTCGATGTGCTCAAAACTTTGATGATGAATGCCCAACCTGGTCAATTTTCTACCATCTTTCAAGCGATGAGTTACATGAATCGATTTGGTCCAATGGGAGCATTTCGTGGGCTGTCACTGACAATAGCAAGGAAAGCACCTGCAACTGTGATGTTATTTTTAATCTACGAACAGTTACGACTAAATTTGGGTTATATACCTTTCGATTCAAAATGATTCGAAAATATTGAAAAGTTTTATTTTAGGCGAGCAGGTAGTCTTCTTGCGGTGCGACGTCACTTTGGAATTTTATCACAAGACAAAGAACTTGCAAACTTAAAAACATACAACATTCACATGTCGTAGAGTATGCTTCAGAAGGGTTGGGGTTGCATAGTGGCTAGTTTGAGTACCATTCCTTCTGTTGTTGATTGCGAAAGGGTAGTGTGGCCAAACGGCCCTACCAAATTCTAAGTAAAGCTTCGTACGGATATGAAAGGAGGACATAAGGTAAAGGTCAAGTCGGCCTTGCTATCTTTAAAACTTGTGTAGAAAAGGGGTTCTAAAGATGGATGGTTCGTACCTTCTAGACATGCAAACTAATCAACATTATTTTTTGATCCGCCAAAGGCATGAAGTGGATCGGATGAGTGGTTGTCGAGCTATGACCAAAAGACTGTTCACTGCTGCAGCGCAGTACATATTAGCGCTGATTTCACCTGCTACTGAAGTATGTTTCTTGTTGTCTCCGGAAAAATGAAAAAAATACATGTGTATTTGGGAGAGGTTTGAACTCACGACCTCATTGTTCTAAGAAAACGGTTTTACCATCTCTAACACCGGGCTGAGAGGTTGTACTCAGTTTCGCCGATGCATCTAGCATCCCCCCCACGTACCGAGATCAAACCCCAGACGCACTATGGGCGAAATGGCCAATCTAGCGGTCAAAATTCCAACTTTCGAATTGCGCCAAAATGTCTTTTGATTTCGATAGGTAGGACTTCAACTACTTTATCGATTTAGCAGCAAACAGTATTTTAATCATAGCTAATGAACCATTCATCCGATCTTCACCATTCTGTTGGCGGGTCGACAAGTAATCCTGATTAGTTAATATGTCTAAAAGGAACTAACCATCTAACTTTTAAACTGTGGGAGATATGACGCTTTTATATGTCCTTTACTTGTCAAGCCCCTTTCTCTTACCATTTCTGAGATCTGTGCGTTCATACGGACTGTTGATGCTGATCAAGAATATATACACTATGGGGTCAGAGATGCTTCCTTCTGGCTGCTACATACTTTTGCACAAACTTATAATACTCTATGTACCTCCGGTACAGAGTATAAAAATGTTTTTCTTGCCCAGACTTTATTTCAGACCTACCTTTTCTATGGCAACTACTTATATTGTACAGTTGTTAGATTTTTACCAAGCTTTGCAAAATCATAAAAAAGATCAAAAACTAATAAAAACGAAGTTTGGATACATTTCCAGAAAAATCAAAAGTGTTTTTTTTCACCAAAACTAGTTTTTAGACCGATCGTTCCTAGAGGAGCTATTTGATATAGTAGTCAGATGTTGAGCTTAGTTAGTTATATATTATATGTTGAGCACTTACAATACAAACTACTATAGCCAAAATTTCAGGGACAGTAACTGTTATAGCATTTTTGTAAAAAATTGACAATGCAAAAATAATTTTTAATTTTTAAAGCAAAGAATTACATTCAATTTATATTCAAAAATTTTAGAACTCGTGCCGGCTTACATTCGTTCTATAATTAGAAAGGTCGCCAAACACAAATAATAAAAATAAAAAAAAAATTTTAAAAATTAAATAAAAAAAATTTTTTTTGATAAGTTTTATTTTTTATTTTATAATTTATATTCTTTATTTTTTTCTTTAAAAAATAAGTACTAATTTAAAATTTAAAACTTATTTAAAAATTGAAAAAATAAAAAGTACATGAAATTTTTCGATAAAAATTGCAAATAAAAATGTATCCCGATTTTAAATGGTCGGCTTCAATCTTACATTCTGGTACCTCCCCCTTTCAAATAGGACCTCTTGCTTGAAAAAATATGTTTTTTTTTTGCCATTACTGTTATTTTTGGTAGCTGCAAAATTTCGTTAAAATAAATTCAAATTGCTACGAATTAATTACCGCAAAATTGGCCATTTCGTCCATAATGAGACGGAGGGAACGTTTACAAAAAAAAAATAAAAATAATAAATAAAATAACAAATGGGTAAAATAAATCAAATATTAATTATTATTTATGCGCCTTTTTCAAATATGATTGTTTCATCTTAAATTCGAGTAGAAACCATCTTTGCCTAAGATTGTTAAACTAAGATTTAAGTTGAGATTATAACCCTAGGTTGAGATTTTCCCTGCTTTGAGCATTTTTGTTACCGTTTTTCTTGGTGTCGAGACTAAAATCTTGGATTGATTTTCATCTACAAAAATTTGGTTAGAAAGCCGGGTCTCAGTAATCATAAATTTTATTTTCGTCACATTGCTTCATATAAAACAGTTGTTTCAGATCTTTTAGCTTTCACAGCTTTCTGTTACGAATTTCTATATCACGAAGTTTTCGTTATAGTGAATTGATTTCCACTTCAATTTCGATCAACATTTATACAAGTCTACATTACACATTTTCTATTTAACGAAGCTTATTTTTGTCCCTTTGGGATTCGCTATAGAAAAGTTCGACTGTAATTATACATGCTTTCAATCAGATTTTGCAATATTTTTTTGACATCAGTCGAGCACTTGCAAGGGTATTAAAACTTCGGCACAGACGATTTCATCGCTCAGCCTACTCGCTTTAGGTGTTCTGTTGGAGGGTTTGAACCTAGGCCTACCGGCCGGTAGACGCACATCAATTCCCGCTGCAGCAGCCAAAGTTCTTATCAAATTGTCTTGCTAACAATGAGCTCCGAGCTGACCGAGTCTAAAGATTATTGTATCCTTTGTACATCCGAACAAATTTTCAGACCGATCGTTCCTATGCCAACTGTTATTGATCAAGCTCACCGGATTTGGTTAGACTTGGAAGCAGACGACCGGTATAGCTGCCTAGATTACAACGTTTAGGAGCGTTTTAGCCAGGGACTCGCCTTTGTTAAGCACAAATACATGCATGCGCGCGTTTTTAGGCACGCAATAGCATCAGCATTCTCAAGATTATATGTTATTGGCATGCCAAACGGCGATTATACATATAAGCATGCATTTGCACACTTGTATGTAGAAGCGGACTCACTTAACTCGCCGTCATTTAGTTGAAGTACCGCCTGGGTACATACTAGCTCGCACACACATCAAGACCTCTTCAGTTTCCATTCGAGTGCATACACAAAATTAATTGCTTTGCACTCGAAAGTTTTGGTGTGTATAACTTTCTGTTTGACGTTAATCAATGACAATTTGGCTCGGCCAGAATCGGCGAACCACTCGAAAGTGTCAATATCAAATGAATTGCAATTAAGCTGAATTCATCAAGTGTTCGTCACACTATCCCTGCCAATTAATGATTACAGAATATCCCCAATCCCATTGTCGTTGGGGCTGGACAATTAAAATGTCCCGTGGAGTCCTCGGCTCTCGCTCTGTTCACTCTCTCATTAAATGAAAGTTCTTTTCACCGACTGCAGGGCAACGTCATGCGGTTGTCCGCATGCCTGCCGGAAACGGAAATGATAAGCGAGTGTCAACTTGCCAACAGTTGAACTACTTCCTCCTCGTGCGAGTGTGTGTGTGTGTGTGTGTGTGTGGGTGCGTAGGTGTGTTGTGCAGTTATCATTGTAAAATTTAATTAGAAAACTTGTTCGGCGAGCCTGGTCAGGTTCTTGCCTCATTTACTTTGGTAAAACGGAGTAGGAAAGTCGGAGCCACTTTGTGATAAGTGCGTGTTGAAAAAGTTACTAAAATTTCAACGCCCAAAACGTGACAAAAACTTGTCAATGTATGTAGAGTAGCCCAACGAAGCGTGTCGAGTATGCAAAATATACAGGGAAGGCGGAAGAGCAGCAGTGCAGCGAAGGGAGGACGAAGGACAGCGACAAATGTTGGACATTAAAAAAAAAGCTGGAGAAGCACCAAGTAGAGGAACAAGTTCGCTGTTGGTAACCTCGTTTATTATGTCATCGTCATCTGGACGCCCAACGGCGACGGCAACGGCGAAACCATTTCGTGCATGTCCACCACACGCCGTGTGGGTGTCGCAGGGTGTGACTGGGCACAGGTGAGTAGAAGTTGTAGCCGGGGCTTCCAGCTGCAAGTTCTGCAGCTACTACTACTTCTACTACTACCATTACGTGTCCAGGACGCACGAACAAACCGCGTGGGCAAAAAAGTTTTTCAGCCTGAAGTTGGAGGGGGTACAAAATGCATTGGATGGGTGGACTGGGCAGAAAACGTTACAAAAATTATGCAACTGGGCAACTGAGCTTGTTTAGATTTATAAGCTGGCTACGTTCGCTCCATGTCCCACAGCCACCCCCTTGAACAAGGGGAGAGGGGGGAGAGCGACTTTTCATGATGTCTATGGTTTCTTATCAGCGAGCAGCAGTAACCCATTGGGCGAGGTCAGTAAATTGAAGGAAATTGAAGTGAATTGAAGTCAAAAAGAATGCATCACAATGGCCAGCTAAAGCATCATTTCTTCAGGCGAACGAATTTTTACAAAATAAAGGAGCTTATAAAGCTGCCACAGCTATTCCATATATGTACACCAGGTTTGCTCCATGGAAAGTGTACAAACTTAAATGAAGTACCAAAAATAACAATTTTAATACATATATCCAAACACTAAACACTCTCACAATGCCGCTGCCGCCGTATTCCACCGCCAGATCGAACTTTTATTGTTCCCAAAACAAAAGAGACCCTTGAGAGGACAACGGCACAACATGATTGAGGCGATAAAGATGGCATCGAAAGAGGTTAGCCGTTCTTAGCCTAACAAGATTACAAAATAATATTTTTTTTAAGATTGAAAGAAGCGTTGGCTCAAGTGTTTTGAATCCGATTGGGATTATTTTGAAGGGGACAAATTGATATAAATGAATAAATAAATAATGCTTTTTGAAAATCAGAAAGTCTCGTATACCCTTGTAAACTTCGTATAGTTCATATATTTTAGTAAAGAAATTTTTTGTTTTTTATACAACAACTTAATTTTGTACCTGGTTCGGTTCGGGCTTTTTGTGTCCATCGAACCGCACTATGAACCAAACCTTTTAATCTTTTGAAGGTACTTTTCCAAACTGATCCAAATGCAATTCTTAGCTTTATGGAAAAAATGACAGTGAAGGGAGTAAGCTACGAAGCTAAGCTTTGCAAGGACCATGCAATAAGGATATACAGAGATATTCATACAAATTGAAAAAAAATTAATCAAATTAAACTAACAGTTTTATTTTTAAATTAAAAATAAAAAAGGACTTATTTGTAAATTTTTTCAATTTTTAAAACTTGAAAATAATCTTTGATATTAAATAATATTTCCCGAGTTATCCCAGCTATCGATACTTAACGTAGACGATTATTCATTGATCCCTTCTACAATAATACCGATCTTGGTTCACATCGGACTACCATTTCAAAACTGTATTAGGAACAATTTGTCGCTAGAAAACAGAGTTGGTTTAATATAGGGATTTGGTAGTCTTCGTAAGCTGTTAAATGGTAAACAAAACGCACTCGAGCTACCGATTGTCTATCAATGTATCTTTCGAACGAACCTTTGTGATTCAGCGCAGTAAATGTCGATTAATATAATATACCAGCTTTTTCTGTCGATAAACTATATATATCCCTACCAAAACTAGTCTCTCAGTTTTGAAGCTATCGAGCTGAAATTTTGCACAGAACCTTCTTTTTGCTGCACGCTTCTAATATGTTCCGGAATGGAACCGACCGGATCGGTAGACTACATCTCATAGCTCCCATACAAAAGATAAGTCTGAAAAACAGTCTTAGTTAAAAAAACTTTTTTGATTTTAATGATAGCATCCTGCAATTTTGTATTTGTTTGATTTAAATGCTTTCACATAATTTTACAAATTTTTGGCCAAATCGAATGACTATATCATATAGCTCCCATACGAACGATCGATCGGAAAATGGGAAAAGGAATATTTTTTGAAATTATTTTAGCCAGCACTTGCAAGAGTATAAAAACTTCTGCGCAGACGAAGTTAGCTTAGCTTTCTCGTTAAGCTTAAATCATATAACCAGGAGAAAATCACTCGTCTCACTATTTAATGAAGTTACATAACGTTCGGTGTACTGTCAAATGTAAATTCGTTTGATTTCGATTAAAGCTTTGTGACTCGTTCTATGTGTTAGCGCCTTTGATCTGTAGATGCTAACTGTGGAATCCATGTAGTTGAAGGTACTTTAGAGGCAACTCACTACAAGAAGATTGAGAATAAAATGCAGCTTTGCAAAAACCCTTTCAAGATTCCTTCCTAAATTTTTTAAGGCTGTGACTTTTTGCACACTGCTTGAGAAATTATGACTTTTATATCAGAGTAAAGTAGCAATGGTTCCGCAGACAATAAAATTATAAGGGACGGAAATTGCAACCAACTTAACTTTGACAATTTTTTCAATAACAGTTCGCAATCATCTTTCCTTGGTTTATCAATTATCTACGCCCAAAAACTTTGTTTGATTGGGAAGATATTTATGAATGTGGGATGCAGTTTGCTCACGTGGCACAATCATGCCCATCCCTAATAAAACCAACGAATCCCTAGACATTAACGTAAAGAGAACGACGAGAAGACGGAAGAGACAAGAGCGACGATCGGCAGCAAGAAGCCGGTTTGCAGTCCCGAGGGGAGAAGAACTGTGGTAGCCGACCGAGAAAGACGTGTGCTCGAGAAGCGGATGAATTAAAAGACGAAAGACATCGGATAGCCGTGCCGATAATATTGAACTTCTCACTTATTTAACTTAAGCATTATTTAACCTTAACCATTATAATAACTTAACATTATCCTACATAGAAACCCCACATGAATGCCTAGAAACTGGAAGAATTTCATAAAGTGCGCTGTCCGCTGGTTCATCTACTCATGGTGAATTGGCAAACCTTACTGAGCATTTTTGGCGTTGCCTTGAGCGTAAAGCATCACTCTTAACGTTAAAGGAGCCTACAAATCCAATTTGTAAGCAAAATAAATCAGTTAATTATTTAGTTGATCAAAATGAGTCTCCTTTCTTTCAAATATGCATAAAGGGATATGTAAGAATAATTGGTCACAGGATTGCTGGTTATTTTGTTCCGTATTTTGCATTTGGTTTGTAACATTAAGTAATTGTGCCACATAAGTCAACACCTCGAGAACCAACAAAACTTTCTCCCAAATTAATTATTTCATGGGGGTCATTGTTCTAGTGAGCACCTGGCAATCAGAAGTTGTTGCTTTAGTATTCCTTGTTCCCTGCCCTGTAAGTGGGTGCCCACAGCTAAAACAGCACAAGCAAGCGAACGAAACTATCGCCGCGCATTTAGAAATGTCAGTCAACTTGCAATTCCCGGACCATAGCCCACAGCAGCTGCCTCACAGCCCGAACGTGGGTGGGATGATGAGTTTTTAATGCCATTGCTTTGTGTTTTTTCTGTTCCTCCCAACTGTGTTTAGGCATTGTACAATCCTGAGACTGGCACGCAGCTTTTGCCGGCTGTCGCTTTGGTGTCAGGCTGTCAGCCGATGGCGGCCCAATTCGAAACTTGTTTGGCCGCTTCCTGCCGCCATGGCAAATGCGTGCCAAACTGTTGCCAGTGTGTGTAAGTTTCCGTGAGGACACGGGCGAAATCAATTTCTGTTTAATTTATGCCATGCCAGCTTTGCTCCCGCATATTCCAAGGATTGGCCTAAAAATGACAAATACATGAAGATGACAATTTGCATTAACTAAGTATGCAAAATTATGCGGAAATTTTTATTTGGTTTACCAGCTCCGACCATTACCCACTCTCGATATTTATAAATTTTAAGCGTGGCTAATGGGGAGGGGGGACTTGCCCGTGCTCCGTCAAGGCACTTCTGCCCGCCCTTTTGTTCGAACTCTTTTGTGACCATTCAACTGGAAATTATGCAAAACTTCAAGTCGACAAAACTTTGTGCAGTGCAATTTCTGGAATTTTATTTTTACATTGTTCTTTTGTATTTCGGCCTGTTGAGTTAACATTGCTTAACTTAATGGCTATTCAATCAAATTGGTAAGTGGATGATTTTGAGGCAAATTGCTCAAGTGTAAGTACGTGTTTTAATTAAATAATCCTGCTTACCTCTCCTCCTCCCTTGGATTTTCTTTTAATTTCCTGCACTTATTTGATGTCACTGTGTCAAGTTGATTAAAGAAATTTCCTGGCTGCCATTTATTTATGTATTGCGTCCACCATCTACCCAAGCCGCCGCCGCCGCCTTGTCTCAGCTGCCGCGACAAAAAAAATGAGTTAGAAAAATGCCACAGGGCCCCGGCTAACGTCCTCATCGTCGTCGCCGACATCCACAGCTGACGCAGCCCTTCCTATTTCCAGCAACAAGATGAAGTATGAAATATGATGTAAAATGATGTGATTACAGCTGGAAATGTAGAAAAAAAAATAATACAAAAAATAACGGGAAAAAAGCACAAGTAAAACGGAAGAACACAAGACACATGAAGGTACATAGATGGTGGAATGCCAGTAGCACAGCAAAAAAAACATGTCGTGCCATAAAAATGAGCGCTGTGTTCCTGCAAAAACATAGCCACATGTGGGCGTGGCTATATTAGAGGGTAAACGGGAACGGGTAGCACGGATTGACAGTTTTGCAAATCGACTTGAGTTATTCCAATAATAAATTAGGACCAAAAAAAAAAAAAAACTAAACATTAAAATTATATGATAAGTGCAACTACCATTTTCATTACAATTTTCCAGATATTTGAAATCTATTTTCGATTACGGTTTTTTTTTGTAATCGTTATTGTAACTTGGAACTAACTACGGAAATTGGTGATGTGATTAAATTACTTTTACAATTACTTGAATAATTGTACCTGTAAAGGAGGGGGTATTTCTAGGTGTAAACTGAAATTATTTACAATACCGGCTTCGTCAAAATCATAGAAATCATGTTTGGGGATTATGTGTTCTCTTGAGGTCATTGTATTCTCGTCGCATATTTTCTTGTAAGATCGTTCCTTGAATTTCCTGGTAACATATATACTCAATTTGTAGCACAGCTCACAGCACAGGTTTAATTTGTTCATCAAAAGGCGACTTACCGAATCATATGAGAAATTTCATTTTATAACAACATGGGCTTATACTGCTGCTTCCTTAATCAATGATCTCAGATAACTCGGGCATAGGATGTTTCTATTGGGAACTGTTTGTAAATAAACGAGAAAGCTAAGCTAACTTCGGCTGTGCCAAAGTTTTTATACCCTTGCAAATGCTCGCTTAAATATTTTGAAAAAATACGCTTTTTTCATTTTCCGACCGATCGTTCGTATGGGAGCTATACAATATAGTCATCCGATTTGGCCAAAAATTAGTAAAATTATTTGAAAGCACGTGAAACAAACAAATACAAAATTGCAGGATGCTACCATAAAAAACAAACAAGGTTTTTCTAACTAAAACTGTTTTTCAGACCTATCTTTTGCAGCTATACCATATAGTTGTTCGATTTTAATAAAACTTGGTAGAATTATGAAAAAAACATAGTAAACCTACGAGTACAAAGTTTGGAGACGTTTCCGTTGAAAAGAAAAAAGTTTTTCTTACTAAATCTAGTTTTCCGACCGATTTTTCCTATTGGAGCAATGGGATATAGTCATCCGATCCGGTCGGCTTCGACATATTAGTAGTGTGCAGCAAAAAGAAGACTCTGTGCAAAATTTCAGCTCGAAAGCTTCAAAACTGAGAGACTAGTTCGCGTAGAAACAGACAGACAGACGGACGGACAAAGCTCAATCGACTCAGCTCGTCGCCCTGATCAAGAATATATATAGTTTTTGGGGTCGGAACTTAATATTTCAATGCGTTGCAAACTTCTGGGCAAAATTATAATACCTTTGCAAGGGTATAAAAATATATAAACTTGGGCCAATTGCACTTACTCCAAAATTTGTCTTAGTAGTTAGATATTTATAGCCAATTTCGAAAAGAAAATTAATTTGGATGATTTCAAATTGGATTGGGGCAATATCATATCTTTCACCCACAAATTACATGAATAATTCAACTTTTCAAGCACAATTACTTAACAAACCCCTATTAGAGCTCCAATTATTTATGTAATTGTAAAATAACTACAATTTGAAATAACTATTGAATAATTGATATTCCAAGTTACAATATCGGTTACTAAAAAAATCGAAAAAAATAATTGATTTTTCATTATCTGATTTTTGTAACGAAAAGTGATTAATGACTGGAAGAAATGATTACATCAGAGCTCTGTCCTCTAATTAGTTGAAGAAGTTCTAATCCTTTCTGCTAAATACGACAATACCTTGCTGAAGTGGAAACCGCTCTCGCATTTTAAATTTAATTCATATTGTTACATTTGCATATGCGGATCCAAGAATTATGTAAAAGATATTTCAAGTTTATAATGTCTCTTTAAAAATAGCGATAGAACAAATTATTCCCCGGTTGAAACCTGACCCTACTAAGCCCGCTCTGTGCTGCCGACTCCAAAAAGTTTCGCCGGCTTAATCTTTAAGCTGGGAGATTCTGATCAACCGGTTTGAACCTGTTTTGAACCGATCCGGATTGAACCCGAAATTTTGGCATTTATTATACTGTGATCCGAACCTTGAACCGAACCGAAATGAAAGCTGAGCCCGAACCTGTTCCGAACCTAAAACTTCGGCTTGAATCATCAAAAATGGGCAGGAAACCTAGAATAGAATTGAGAACTACTTCACAAATTTGTGCGAAAATATTTTACAGGGAGAAGAACACATTTCCGGTGGGTTAATCTATGCAAAATTTACCCTCCTAAATTTGATAAAATAATTTTTTCGTATTCTCTGTTGCAAAATAGTATATACGTATTTAAGAATTTGGACGAAAATGCTTGATTTGAGGATATAAATTTTTTTAAATTTTCGCTATTTCAAATTTTTATTTATTTTATTTAAAAGAAACAAAGTCGGTCAATCCCTACTATAACATACTTTGTACTAACGAAATTATACGCTCAGCATAAATTTGGATGCTGCAGTGGCAGCTAAAAGCAGCGCTGCAGCAGCGAACAGTCTTTTGATCATTACTCGACAGCCGTTCATCCAGTCTTTCCCATTCCTTTGGCAGATCGATAAGTTATCCCGACTACTAATAATTTCTAGAAGGTACGAATCACCTACCTATCTTTAAAAATGTGGGAGATATTACGTTTTTCCAAATTGCGGTGACGGGAGGGGGCATGGTGAAAATTGAAAATAAACTTGATCTGCCTGCAGACATAAGAAGCACATCTCTATCTCTTACCATCTTTGAGATCTAGTCGGACATGACTATATCGACTTGGCTGTTGATGCTGATCAAGAACATATATACTTTGTGGGGTCGGAGATGCTTCCATCTGGATGTTACATACTTTTCCACAAACTTATAATACTCTATGCATCCACGGTACAGAGTATAAAAATTGCGTGAAAACTTCAGAACAGATGAAGACTGGATTTACACGGTGGAGTAAACTGCATGAAGTTCTTGTAAAAGCTTTCATTTGTAGGAAAGGTGTGTAAAGGGGCAAGCTTCACCACTACACCTCTCTTTTTACAAGCATGAGCTTTTAAAAAAACTTCATGAAGTTTGCTACATAGTGTAACTTATAGTAGACGGGCTATGTTAGCTTATTCATAACAAACTGGCCGATATGTTTGAGAGGGTATGCCAAAATTGGACCCAGCGTAAACCTCAATTGAATTACATGAAACATTGTGAACAACTTTAATGTTATTAATAATTAATTATTAATCAATTTAGCGCAATTTCAACTAAAACCGAATGAATATATGTAAATCAGTAGGCCGATGCGGTCCTGAGAAAGGCAGTCGGAATCAAGCAGCTGGAAAAAGCGGACGAGCATAATCGAAATAAGTTCAGAGCCAAATTTCAACCACACAATTATTTTGAATAAACACAAAAAGGATAAAATTAACCCACTTTACATATATTATATAGCTGCCATTATACTTTTTTTTTTAAACCTTTTAGATAATGTTTACGAGCTGCAAGAGATTTTAAACTTGGCGGAGCCGAATTGAACTTTCTTCCATGTTTTTTGTGAAATGAATCGAAATGAACCGGCGCTTGCATAAACAAAAACAGAACACATTAAAAAATTATACAAAACCTTTTAGTATAAAAACATTTTGCTCTTCAGCTCTTGTGAGAGAGCCCAGAGCTGAGAGATGTTTTGAATGGTTCAAGATTGCACTTTATTAGGTTGAAATTTCCTTCTGATGTTTTTAGTTTTGTTGGACCACTAAGCGCACATTCGCCACCAATGCTTGGCTTTGAAAATTAAAGAAACTTTTTCATCGAGGAACAACTCGCACCTTATTGATTATTGGAAAAATAAAGAAAAAATAACAAGCAAAATCAAAAGTTATTATCTAACATCACATTGCATCAAAAGAACACAATGCATTGATATTTATGGAATCCCAAGATTAATGAATCAAAGTAAAATAAAAAATAAGAAACAGTTTTGAAATCCAAGAATCCAAGAAAATATGTCTGCTTTGTCAAAGCGCTGGAAACTTTTCCGAAATTATTTACTTAGGAAGGAAAATATTTGATATTTCATGAATTCAAAGCCTACTATTGACTTTAAAATCAGTAAAATTTAACAAATCATTTTACACCCACAGAAACAAGAAAATGATCGCTAAGGTTTTTGGCAATTGCAACTCAAACTATAATTACAAATAAAATGATGTATTGTATGAAATAGCCATATATATATATTTCATACGGATCGGTCCGTTCACATATCATCGTTTGCTCAACGTATATCCCGATCCTTCACTCCGGAAGTTTATTTATAACCTTTAAAATTATAAAAAAATCATGAACATATTTTGTTGGAACAAGAAAGAAAGTCGGTTAAGCCCGACTATATCATACTCTATGCAGTAAGCTGAAAGCAGAGCTGCTACTGCGCTGCAGCAGCGAACAGTCTTTTGATCATAACTCGACAAACGTTCATCCGATCTTCACCATTTCTTTGGAGGATCGATAAGTTATCTTGATAACTAAATATGTCCAGAAGGAATGACCCTATTTCGAGCAAACTTAGTGGAACCATGGGAAAGCATAGAAAACTAAGAGATACAAAGTATGAAGGCGTTTTCTTTGAAAACAAACAAATTTTTCTAACTAAAACTAGCTTCTCAGCGGATCATTCCCATGGCAGCTATAACCTATAGTCATCCGACTTGGACAAAACTTTGCAGAACTGTGTGAAAGGTTATAAAATAAATATTTTCCAATTTATAAGAGGTTGAAGACATTGATAACAAAAAAGAGTTTTCTTACTATTTTTCTAACATTACTTTTCTATGGCAGCTATGCTATATAGATGTCCGATTTCAACCAAACTTTGCCATTGAAAACTCGTAGATCCGTTTGCATGTACAACAAAAAAGTTTTGCTCACTAGAACTAGTTTTTCGACCGATCGTTTTTATTGCAGCTAGCATATAGCTAGTCATCCTATCCGGCCGGTTCCGACAAATGTGCAGCTTATTTGTACCAGACGACTTCGTGCAAAGATTGGTCGTGATAGCACTAAAACAGACGGACGGACGAACTGACGGACAAGGCTAAATCAACTCAGCTCGTCATGCTGATCAAGAATATAATTACTTTATGTGGTTACAAATGCTTCCTTCTATGCGTTTCTAATTCTCGTCAATTTCAATATACCCTCCCACCCTACCGCAAGGGTATAAAAACGCTGATCTCAGTATCGAGAATTATGTGACGGAGTTAGAGAATTCGGCCAAGTCAGTATAAAACACAGATGACTTTATAATATAAATATTTGTATATCTTAAGTAAGCCTTAAATATCACTTTCAGAAGATAATGATGTAAAAATGTTAATGTTTTCGCACCTTCTTATTCATCATCACACAAGTCTAAGTGGAATAATCTTTCCATTTGTGTGAAAAATTTGGTGTATTAATTAATTGTTTTTCTATTTAAATTGAGTAAATCTTATGACAAGGTAAAACCTTCACGGAAATTCCTCGGAATTTTATTTTTCGAACATTAATCATTCGTACAGTTTGGTTCAAAACTGCAATACGGGAGGTCCCCAAAATTGATTAAGTGATTGAGATATTCATCTCTGGGTTATGGCTTAATTCATCAATCCGGTCTTTATGTACGAGATGTGATTTCCATGGTATGTTTTATAGCAACGAATTTAAACTGTTAAACAGTTAAATATAAATTTCTTATATTTCAACTATGATACTCCAATATTTGCGTAAAAATATTTATCATTTTTTTTTTCAGCGCTGCCAAGAGAAAAGTTATTTTGTAACGCCTATGAATGTTTAATATCCTTTAACTAACTTTAATTTTGCCATGTGACTAATGAAGTGATTTTAAAGTGCGTGTGCGCTGGCAAATTAATTTTCTCGCCTTTTTTCATTTTTATCATTTTTTCTTTTGTGTGTGTTTTTGCTGTGTTGAACTCCAACCCAAGGGAAGCTCTGCAAGCTGCTAATTAATTGCACAACATTTTGGTCGATTGGTCAGCCTGATTGCATGGACACAAACAGGGACACAAAAGAGGTGAGAACTGTTTTGCGTTGTCAAATGAAAAATTGCCGATTTAAATGGCGGTCGCTCTCTTCACTTCACTCTGGTTTTCAACTCTAACTGCCAGTCGTTTGTCTGCTTAACTGACTTGTGCCGGCTCGGCGCAGTCCGGGATTCCCGCTTCTCGCGCTGACTGGTGCTGAGGCTGTGGGCCACATGCTGATGAACACGTCTTGTCAGCGGCTAACGAGCGCCACTTATACGCTCAACAATCACTTAACCTCAATTGTTGCTTCTGAATAAAAAAGGAGGGAGGAAAAAGTGTAAAAGGGAATGCCAATGGCTTCTGTTTGTTTTCCCTCCCGCTGTCCTCTTCCCTCTCCATCTCTCTCTCTCTCTCTCTCTCTCTCTCAACCCATATGACTCTGTCTCTTTCGCTTTGTATGTTGTGTGTAAATACTTAATTAATTAACTGCTTTTTTTTTTTTTTGCTTATTCTGTTTATATTTTATATGTGTACCCGGACACGAGTGTGTACGCTGTGCAGCACGGCGTATGCGCTATATTTGCGAGTATTTTTCAGAGAGTATAATTCGACTTCATCCTGTGGTGGGGAGAGAATAAGAAACTGAGCTCGACAGAGAATATTTACAGATCCCTAAGACTTTAAATGGGTTTACATTAAACACGTAAATTCTTTAATAAGGCAGTGAAATGCACAAAAATGAAAATTAAGGTCGGATGTTTAAGGTTTAAGGTTTTTGTCCAATGGTTCTTTTTTTATTAAGTTGTATTAGAAAAGCTGTTAATTTGCTGAGAATTTGAAATACTGTTTCTTGATTTCTGAATATTTAAATGTAAAGTTTAAATTGATATTTATAATTCCCTTGTCGAGCAATTGTTTGATTATGCAACATTTATGTGACATTAATTTATGTAACATTAATTTTATTAAATTCCATAATTGGGCTAAACGGAAAAGGCCCCTGACTGAATCCAACCAAATCGAAATGCTTGGTAATAGGTAACAATGTCAAAACAGGAAACTGATAATTCACCAATCATTATGTAGCCTACTTAGGCCGCCTTTTTAACCAAACTTAACTTTGAACGATCACTTTAAAGCTGCTGTAGGATAAATGCACGGACTTCTCCGACAATTTAATGTTACCAAAAACTTCATTCCAACTAAATTAAGACTTTTGATTGCCCAGACCTACTTGGCTTCTAGACTGTTTTATGGCATTGAGATCATAGGTAACTGTGACACATGAAGCCAACACAGACTAAAAATAGCGTTTAATAACATTAACATTAAAACATTAAAATCTTTAATATTCCCTTAGAGTCTTGGTAGCTTGATACGTTATCCTAATTTTTTAAAAACTGTGGGAGATATGACGTTTTTTTTCTAAATTGAGAGGGCGTGCCCAAAATTGAAAATAAGCTTGATCTGCCTGCAAGTAAAAAAGTAATCCTCTTTCTCTTACCATTTCTGAGATCTGTGCGTTCATACAGACAGGCGGACATGGCTATATGGACTTGGCTGTTGATGCTGATCAAAAACATATTTGCTTTATGTGGTCGGAGATGCTTTTTCCGGCAGTTACAAACTTTTGCACAAACTTAAGTGCAGATAACTTTATACCACAATTTTTTCCTTATGCAAAAATCTCCTGAGCCAAGGTTGCAAGCAAGGTCCAATATCTATCTATTCTGAAAAGTACAATCAGATCGGACAAGAAACACCGGAGCTTGACGTTAGTTAGGCCAGAATGACCCTTTATCAGCTGTTACAAAAACCGGTTACATTCAAATTCAAAAACAAATAAACAGGGTATTTTGTAGTCGAGGCACTCGAATGCAGCGCCCTTACTTGATTTAACAAATTTGAAGAACATTTCCACCGAAAACAAACAAGTTTTTCTCACTAAGACCGCTTTTCTGACTCTACTTTTCTATGTCAGCTATACTATATAGATGTCCGATGTCCAAACATAGTGGAATCATGGGAAAGATAACAAACTAAGAAAAATAAAATTGGGAGGCGATTTCTTTTAAAACAAAAAGTTTTTCTCACTTAAACGAGCTTCTTGACCGATTATTCCTAAGGCAGCAATAACGTATGGTCATCCGATTTTGACATAACTTTGAAGAATTGTGTGAAAGCTTATAATTTTAAATAGATTTACATTGAATACAAAAAAGTTTTTCTTAATAAGACTATTTTTTAGCATTACTTTTCTATGGCAACTATACTATATAGAAAATTGTCAGAATCGTGGAGAAGCATAGAAAACTAGTAAACACGGAGTTTGGAGACGCTTGCATTGAAAACACTATAACTAGTTTTACGACCGATCGTTCCTATGGCAGTTTTATGTTACAGACATCCGATCCGGCCGGCTTCGACAAATGTGCAGCGTGCTTGTACCAGAACACTTCGTGCAGAGTTTGGTGGCTGACGGAGGAGATAGCATAGAAACAGACGGAGGCTAAATCAACTCAGCTTGTCATGCTGATCAAGATTATGATTTATGTTGTCGGTAATGCGACAAGCGTTACAAACATCTGGAAAATTTCAATATACCCTCTGCAATTTTATAAAAATATAGTTATGGGCCTTGCAATTTGGAAGAATTGTCATATCTCCAACGGTCTTAAACATAAAAACGTCATAAACGTCAAGTTATGGGCAACAAAAAGTTTTACTGCTAGCAAGTCAAGTGGCTGACTTGCTTTCTTACTTGGTTTTAAGCCGAACCGAATCCGTATGCTCCGAACAGGTTCAGGCTTAGTTTTTTTTCTAGTCTTGGGTCGGTTTAAGGTTTGGTGTCCAGTTTATAAAAGACTAAACTCCGGGATCAAACCGGTTCGGCTTAAGACCGATTTGCAGCCCTCATAAAAATACGGTTTAGGCATAAATGAAATGCAGCAAACGTATATTTTCCTTATAGAACGGCAAAGTTTGAGAAGCTTTTTCATAGCTATTTCTTTCAGACAGTGGACGCCAGTAGCTGTTGAAGGTTATCGGCTATGTTAAAGTCTTTCAAGAAAAAATTTTGTTTATTTTAAGTTTCTAGTCGTGATCGAACCAACGACCTTTTTGTACAGCAGGCGCAGAAATATATCATAATCATAAAATAATATCAACGGAATGCACTTAACAAAACACTTAAAAACGGTAATTTTTGCATTTCATTCTTAAATTACATTGGTTTCCACAAATTCTACCAACAACCGGTACAAAAAAGAGACTAAAGCCGTCTTCTGAAAAATTCTAATCAGGGCTGCAAACCGGTTTTGAACCGGTTTTGATTTTTGATTTTAATATGAACCGAACCTTGAAATGAACCTCTTTAGAAATTAAAGCTGAACCCGAACCTGTTCCGAACCCACAATTTCGGTTCGGTTCAACAAAACTAACACAAAAATTTGACCTTCTGTCTACCGACTTCGACTGTTATTTGGTGCGACTGACTCCTAAAATGGGCAGGAGAGTGGAAAAATAAATCGGGCAAAATGATTAGATTTCCTTATAAAATCCCCACTCACTCTAAAGCTTCTTGAATAATTCTCAAAAGCAAGAGTCTTTCATTATTTTGGTAATATTTTTCTATGTAAACCACGAAATGAAATTTCACCAAACAGTACACAATTATTATATCCCTGCAGTTCTCCGACTCAGTACTGAGATTTTCAGGGCTGATTCAGACCTGAGCAGTAGGAATAACTGAATTTCATGCATGAATTCAGGCATGTTTTAGCACTTCCCACGAAACTCACCCATGAGTTCAGCCCTGAAATCATGCCTAAAATCAGCAGAGGTCATGACGTAGTAGGACATGCCTGTGTTAAATTTATGGCTGAAACTCATATAAACTCATACATGAACTCAGTACCAGCCCTTCCATTTCAGGGCTGATTCAGCTATGATTCAGGTATGACCCGAACTGAAGGGATATCTCCACGTTTTCTACTAACCAATTCCGACCCAAATACCACTCGGTTCCCATACAAGTTGGGGTGTTTCTAGGTTGAATGCTGTTTTTAAAACACATAGAAGACAAAAATTATTAAGGTTGTATAAAGTATGGACTGAACAGAGGTTCGAACCAAAACCTTATCCCAATAACCCCGACCCTTAACCATTCGCTAATTTTGGTTCGAACCAGTGTACCGGAGATCCGATTATTTTTTTTGGTTTGCAGCTCTGATTCTAATAGTCCCAACCAACATAGTTTGATTCAAAGAATCGCAAACGCCACTGAAATTTCCTTCGCTTGCTATCTTTGGTATGGTATTAAAAGCCACCTGTTGAATACAAATTGTTAGTGTATGTTTACTTCAATATGATGATTACCAACTCGAACCCACTCATTCCTCTTTCTTCTCCATCCGTTTTTCCCCCCCGACTCTGCCCAACTGCAATCAAAATGCCACTGGCCGTGTGCCGCAGGCTTCTGTCGGACAGCAAGCCGCCGGCAGTGTTCGCTGCTGCCAATGCCTTTCCGGGCCCCAGCCAGCAAATTGACAATGAAGGTTGCCTTGTGAGTTAGTTTGCTGTGTAATAAGCAATTATGAAGCTCAAGCAGAGCTTGGCAATTAGTTTAGATTTGTGCCAAGTTGAGCCTAATCGAGTGCAACTGCAGCAGGATCCGGCCCGTAGTTAGGCATATGCAACAGCAAAACTTGAGTGAAGTGCCTTCAAGGCTGCACAAGTTTTCTCCTCTTACTTAAAGTCTAGAGTCTAATGCAAATTGAATTTATGTATACACGCGCGACTCTCCCTAATGGAATTTAAAAATATGCAAGGACCGAATCTACCCTTGCCACCGCTGTACCGCCCGCCCCACTTAAACACAAACACAGCAATCAAGCCAGGCTCAAGGTGAGAAGGAGCAGCTGATAAAAAATTAGCAATTAAATTGTAAGGGCATCCTGGAAAACAGTTCCCTGAGTTTCACCTGAGAGAGGGAGGCCAAAGGCAAGCGGAATGCGTTATGATTTCATTAATTTAAAGCAACAGCAGCAGAGGAAGAAGGGCGAAAAGTTGTCGTGTCCTTGTCGAAGTTGTTGTAGTAGCTGCTGTTCCCGCTTGGCAATTAGCAAAATGTGACGCGGCTGTTGAACAACTAAAGTGGGTTTGGCTTGGATTACGAAGTAAGCCCAAAAACGGGTAGTTAGACTAGCTTAGACCGGGGATGGTAAAAAAAATTTCATTTTAAATGAAAATAGTATTTCCAAGCAATTCTTAACACACATCCAGATGAGTTTTATTTGGCTGTAAAACAAATTTATTTTAACTTTTGCTGGTGTTTTTTTAATGTACTTGTTTCTGGTTTATTCTGCAGAATTAATGAGGTTTCAAATGATTTAGCCATTCAAAAATGATTAAAATTTAAGTTGTGCATCCCTCTTTCAATCTATCTCTCTTCCAATTCTTCTGTTGTTAAAATTAGTTTATGCTGCTGCTAATGGGGCTTCCTTCACTCCTTACTTCTCCTCGCACCATTCGTTCTCCTTGCGCACCTGCTCCTCCTCGCCGGGAGTGAAATCCTTTTTGATGTTGAAAGTTTTGCGTATCTCCTCGGCTGACTTGCCCTTGATCATGTTGGCCACCGTCTTGCAGGTCAGCTCGAGCAGACCCTTAATGTCCAAAAAATTGGCAGCCAAAATTAGTTCAAAGAGTGTACCCTGATCCACTTTCAAGAAATCGGCATCCCACGAACTGATATCATCGGTGCGCTTCTCCTTGCTCTTGTCATCATCCGTCGGCTCTGGATCGTCCTTGTGATAATCGGCCCAGATCAGCACTTTGCGCAAGATGGTCGAATCCACATTGGGCAAGGGCACAATAGCGTTATCATCACCATCCATGCCGCAATCCTCCAGCATGGTCTTAATGGTTCCGGAGCATTTGGCAATTTGAATATCCGTAACGAAGATCTCCTCATCGCAGGTCTGCAATTTGATGCTGGGCATGATGAAATTTCACAAGTTTTGCTTTCTTGCTGGTAAATCTAATAATATTATTAAGTTAATTTGCACAGAATCTGCGAAAGGTTTGAATTTTTAATTGTATGCTCTAGACGGAGAACAAATTCAACAAATTTGGAAGTTAACGAAGAGGTCGGAGTGAATATTATTCATTGACAGGAAAAAGCAAGTGCTTGTAATCTCTTTGTAACATCAATTTGATTTATTTTATAAAAGTAACAAAACTACTTTGTTGTTGTGCTTCAACCAAATTTTGGGAGCTCCGTTTCGCGAGCTGGAACCAATTTGACCATTTGCCAATTTCTAGGTTTTTGGGCGATGGTTTTAATTCGAGCCCATGCTTTATACAAGTTTATATAGAAATCGATCCAAACTGGGCACAAGCTGTTTGGAAATTGCGGCGATATTGGGTAGAAAGTGATTTGTAGAACACATCACATCAAAATATAATTAACTATTTTGTAAAATTCTATTTTGCAGCCCACATATCTCTTAGCTCTTATTTTGTCATCAATCATTTATAAAAATTTGGAGTCAAGGATTTTAAATGAAATTTTTTGGTTCGGAACAGGTTCAGGTTCAACTTTGATACCTTAGAGGTTCGGTTCACAGTTAAATGGAAATTGGAGTTCCGTCCTCAAACCTGGTTGGGCTCGAACCGAACAGGTGGGGTTTGAAACTGGCTTGCAGCCGGTTGGAAAAACAATGCCCTTGTTCACTAGCACAAATAGACGTCAGGAAATCAATGGATTTAGTCGGCTACTGTTCAAATAGTACTCTACTCGGCGACCACCTTAACTTTTATTTATTTATAAATTAATTAGTATATGGGCATTTCCATGGTGTCGAACGGGACAGTCGTACGCATTGAAATTGAAAAATAGTGAAAATAAATCAGACTTTTATTTTGGCAATATGCGTATCTTATAACTCTCAGTTAGCCCTATAATTGGTGCAAAGGATGATTTTTGAAAATTGTCCGTTTTCGAGATAATTGCAAAAAGGCAAGGCGGTCGCAGGGACAAATATAGAAGTGGTTTTCGTGGGCCACAATTCAAACGCCGATTTCAGCGAAACCTGAGGGAATTTTTGATTGTGACTTTTTTCAGAACGTTGTGCATTAATGACTCTTTTAAATAGTTTTGATTGTACCACAAAATGATTTATACTTTTTTTGAAAATTTCATTTTAAGCATGTTTGCACGGGACAGGTCGCACGGGATATATTTTTCTGTCATGATATATAGTATGTGGTTTCTGATATAATGGAAAGTAAAATCTTACAGTTAATTGCAATCACATAGTTTGTTATGGTTTCTTAAGCAATGTTCATTTGCTCTTTGTACCCATAGATTGATTTTAGATAGCAAATATTCAATGAAATCTATAGGCACCTTTTTAAAAAAAAAGAGTAGAAAACAACGATAAAAATGAGAAAAACTGAGTTTGTGCGACTTTCCATTCGAAAATATCGATATGGGTAATTATTATTTGTAAGATTAGCTTAGAGTACTTTAATTAAATTGTTTCCCCTTGAAAAATCGATAAAACATGCTGTTTTTGAGAACTTTACCTTTTTTCGTCTAGGTGGACCTTTCTGTGGAAATGCCCATATATATCTTTTAAAGTATAAAGCTCTACAGTTTTCCAAATTCATTTTTTAAGTGAACATGATGGAAATGTTTTCACCCAAAACCAGTTTGGGCTTATATTATAAACATTCTGTTCCCACTTTCTGATCGGATTGATCATCTTTATAGTACATTTTTTGCTAGAAGTAACCAAAAATTATGCACGGTGCGGTTTAACCCTCTAAAAATATTCAATGATTTCTTTCTGAAAATCTCAAAATTCTATTTTTTTCTTACTTAGAATGTAAACATAAGCAAAACGCTGTGGAGAGTCCAAAAAGCAACTAGACAGGTGATTGAATGGCAAGATCTTTGCCTTGCAACGCCGAGGACGTGGGTTCGAGTCCTCTTCAAAACATAGACTTATACACAATTTTTTTGATTTGTTGTTAATTTTGTACCATGCTTTAGGGTTCAAGACTCTGTTTTTTTTTACGTCAGAAACACCATTGAGCACTTATTATTCTCGATTGGAGAGTTCCCTTGGCTTTCGCCAATTAAAATCTCAATGAGAACTACAATCATTAAATTATTGTAGTTTTCATGAACACTTTTTATACCCGTTACTCGTAGAGTAAAACGGGTATACTAATGTCGTGCAAATGGAAGCATCTCCGATATCATGAAGTATATATATTCTTTATCAGCATCAACAGCCGAGTCGATATAGCTATGTCCGTCTGTCCGTCCGTCTGTATGAACACCTAGATCTTAGAGACTAGAAGAGATAGAGCAACCAAATTTTTGATGTAAGCTAGTATTGTCTGTAGGCAGATCAAGTTTGTTTCAAATTACAAAATGTTGAATAGCTCCTACAATTTGTAGGCTATCGAGCCTAGATTTTGCAGTATGCACTATGTGCCCAATATGTACAATCTCACAAACTTTCATTAAGATCGGATATTAAATGGCAGAGTTAAAAAAAACGTTGCATACTTATCTGAGCCGCATGAGGTTATTAAACACTAATTGCCTTGAGTAACGGGTATTTCGAAGTCGGGCAGGGCCGACTTTAACTTACGCTCTCGTTTATTTATCATAGTCATAATCATATATGATGCGTGCTGTTAAGGACCTCATCGGTGTCCACCTTAGTGAACACATTATCTGTCGCTTGCTTTGTTTCCACACATGCATTCATTTAGAATATTTAGTTTCCTCGGTACTGCAAGCCGACCTTAAATAAATAATACATTTCCTAAAATAGTTCTTTTGATGTAAAACAATCTAGAAAATAAAATTAAATTTTTAGAGATTTTAATTTGGATTGGTTTGCAAACTTTCCACTTAAGCCCACTTAAGCTAGAATTTTTTCTTACTCCAGTTTTTTTTCGTTAGGTACACTTCCTTATAAATATAAGTAAATATGAATTCAATTCATAAATGTTTAAGAGAAATAAAAGGCTAGGTCACGATAAAACAAAAAGAAAGTTTGCTCTTAAAAGTTTATTTATATAAGTTGAAGATACCACCCACTCCTCAGAGAAGAAAATGTGTTTTTTAAAGTATGCACGACATCCAAAAAAAAAGCACAAATTTAATGACCCCCAACCCAACCAATCATAAAATTTAACGAAATTCCCCAATTTGATGTTAATTTTTATTATCCATTTAACATTAAAAAAGTATTGAATGTCCTCCACGCTGCCAATTTAAAAGCGCATCAAAGCATGCATCAGTTTTTGCTTGTATACCATGCGCTGATTTTAACTGATTAAAAATACATCAAAGTCATCAGAACCTTTAAAGTAAATAATGTAATAAAAAGAATATGCGTATTTGTCCGATTTCCAGTTGAACCAAAAACTCTGTCCTCTCTGTCGGGGCTGTAAATTAAATTGCAAAATATTAAACAAATATTTGCACTCAATAAAAGCAAATTGCGTTTATATGAAAGCAAATAAAGCACATCAAGTCGCCAGCAAACAGGCAGAGATAACGAGAGAGAGAGAGAGAAAAATGCTGGGCAAGGGCTATACAACAGCTTCCGAATCAAATTCAAACGCAAATAGCATCAAACAATTTGTAAACTTGTTTTTTTTCGCCAATAATTGCAAAGTGCTGTGCATTTTGTAAGGATTTTTGACTCGACAAAATGCTGTAGAAAATTCGATTTGTTCTATTTATTAGCCAAGCTTTCAAGCCTAGGAATTTGCTGGAGGTTTATTTTTGCTGGAGAGCTGTGACAAAAGTTCAAGGAAATCATAATCTTGCCGAAATGTTAAACAAAATATGAAAGAGTCTCCTTTTGGCAGGCGGAAAAGCAAATTGTTTTAATGTTGAATATTAATTGGGTTAATTAGGGAGAGGGTGGGGACAGCGTTTTAATTCCTATTAAATAATGTATTAAAATTGATTGAAAGAGACATGATGGTCTTGATGTATTGGGAACATTCAAAATAAACAAATCTTTATTGCATCCTTGCCGTTCACATTACGTGATCAACTTGAAAGCCCAATCTTATTTCCTAAATTAAAAGCAAACCAGACAAGGACGTTCAGAGAAGCTTTGCGGCACTCTTTGCACACTGGGCTGGATGGTAACATTTTGGTCATAATGATGACTGGGTGAATTTGATAATAGCAACCGGAATATCATATGGGAACAATTTTTAAATTGCAAATTGCAGATTCGTAATTTTATTTTACTTATATTTGTTTTTTATACCATTGCAGAGGGAATTTTAAAAATTTTCATATGCTTGTAACGCATAGAAGGAAGCATCTCCGACCACATAAAGTGTGTATGGCTATATCGAATTAGCTGCCATAGGAACGATCGGTCGTAAAACTAGTTCAAGTGAGAAAAACTTTTCTGTGTTCAGTGCAAACGATTCCAAACTCCGTATTTACTAGTTTCCTATGTTTCTCCATGATTATGCCAAGTTTGGTCAAAATCGGACATCTATATAGTATAGCTGCCATAAAAAAGAATGGTTAAATAAACAGTCTTAGCAAGAAAAACTTTTTGTTTTCAATGTAAACCTCTTTAAAATTGGCAAATATTTATTTTATAAGCTTTCACACAATTCTTCAAAGTTTTGTCAAAAACAGCTGCCATAGGAATGATAGCTCAAGAAACTAGTTTTAGTATGAAAACTTTTTGTTTTCAAAGAAAACGACTCCAATCTTTGTATTTCTTAGTTTGCTATGCTTTCTCATGATTCCACTAAGTTTGGCCGAAATCGGACATCTGTATTGTATAGCTGTCATAAAAAAGTAGAGTCTGAAAAGAAGTCTTAGTGGGGAAAACTTGTTTGTTTTCAGTGGAAATGTCCTTCAAACTACTTAGAAAAGCGTGCTACGTTCCGTAAGTTCCGATATGACAGACCTAGGACAGTCATGTTTAATGTAATCCCGCAGACTTGAAAAAAGCTAAGCTTTGATCAGCTACATCGCCCATAGTTAATACACGATCTTAAAATAAGTTCGGTTCGGTTAGATTGAAATATATTGGAATGGAAAGAGGTTACTCTTTGGCCGACCATAGCATACTCTGTACCAACGAAATTATACGCTCAGCATAAATTTTGATGCTGCAGTGGCAGCTGAAAGCAGCGCTGCTACTGCCCTGCAGCAGCGAACAGTCTTTTGATCATAACTCGAAAGCCGTTCATCAGATTTTCACCATTCCTGTGGCTAATCGATAAGTTATCCTTATTAATAAATATATCCAGAAGGAACAACCCACCTATCTTTAAAACTGTGGGAGATATGATGTTTTTTCTAAATTGCGGGGGCGGCAGGGGGCGTGGCCAAAATTGAAAATAAACTTGATCTGCCTGCAGACATAAGAAGCATATGTCCCATACATGTCAAACCTCTATCTCTTACCATCTCTGAGATCTGTGCGTTCATGCGGACAGACAGACGGACATGACTCGGCTGTTGATGCTGATCAAGAATATATATACTTTATAGGGTCGGAGATGCTTCCTTCTTGATGTTACATACTTTTGCACAAACTTATAATACTCTGTGTACCTACGGTACAGAGTATAATAAATAGTAGTTAGCAAGTTCTACCCACCAGAATACGAATAGCCTGAACCTTAAGTAATTTAGATAGAGATATTCTAATTGAAATTGGATGAATCCAAATTGTATATGCCCTGCTGGGATTGTCATTTGTGTTTCCAAAAAAAAAAACCTAAGTCAAATAGAGAAATTTAGTTGACATTATCTTAGTGAGCTTTGCTCAATGTCTGTGACTAATGCATTCAGAGCAAAATGGTCCCAAATCACAAAGTTCAGAACTTTTCGCCCACAAAGCATAATTCAATTTGGTCAATCAACTGCAACACTTGAGCCCTAACAGTAACTTAACTGCTGCTGTCGCTCTCCTCTCCCTCTCTCTCTATCTCTCTCTCTCTCTCTCTCTCCTTCTCATTTCAGTTGGTTTGCCTATTGAACTCGACGAATTTATCGTTTAACATTTTAGTTTATGATTGATGCAAACTTCCTTGTGTCTCTGTCCCTCTCTGTCGCTCTTTGTGAATGTGTCTGGGCCATGCAAATGCCAAATGCTAATGAATTCATTCAACATACAACTTGAAAAGTCATAAATACTCTCAGTGCCTGCCTTCATGCAACGTTAACTCTTATGTGTGTGTGTGTGTGTGTGTGTGTGTGCGTGTGCCGGTTGGAGGAGGGGGTGGGGAAGGGCCAAAATGGCAAACTCATTTCCGTCACTGACACAGTCACTGACTTCATTTAATTTTCAAATTTTCAACTCAAGAGTCCAAAACGAGGTTTGTCTCGTTGCTTTCTTTTTATGCATTCAGTCTTTTGTTTCAGTGTAACAAAGTGAGACGAACGAGGAGCAGGACTAAAGCACTCCCGGACCAGGAGGACAACAAGCAAATTTATAGCCACGCATAGGTGGCGCGGGTTCGGCGACGGTTTTTACATTTTTACATTTTTGCATTTTTCATGTTTGCCCTGCCATCAAGTTTCGCGGGGTTGGGGTTGGGGTTGGGGGACAGCGAAGCCACATACACAAAAAGTATGAAATATTAGCATATTACGCATACGCCGTGTAGGATGGCTGTATAATTATGTGCTTAAAGCAATTAGTGCGGGGAGCTGCGATGAGTTTAGCTTTTCGCCCCTCGTTGTTTTTTTTTATTTTTTAAATGGCAGGATAAGCATTTTTAAGGCGAACTCTCAGCTGAGTAGAGGGATAATACGAGTAGACGGCAGAGAGTACTGAAATTTAAAAATGATTGCCTTGGCAATGAATATTCATTGGGATTTGATTGCATTTTTGTTAATTACTTATTCAAAACGAAGCATTTCGTTGGACACTCAATGCAATGATTTTTCTGTGATCAAATCGAATCAGTTGTGGATTCTTTATTTGGTGCCAAATGATGTTAAAAGTAAAGCGAAAACTCGCTCTCGGAAACATATCCATGAGGCGTCCTGGAAGTTCCTTGATCAATGAACGCACAATCTTGTTGTGATCGATGGAAGGTATTCATCGAGGACTCCAGGCGTATGCGCGATTCAAGTGCGATCCAAGTAGCCGCCAAGTAGATTGTCGTGTACGCCAAGCGGTCTCGAAAGCAATCTTCGTATGATGAGTGAAGAGAAAGACACTGAATACAGGAGAACTCGAAAGACGGGAGCAATGCGACCTGTAAAAGTGCAATACAGGGATACAAGGAGAGAGGAGAAGCGCCTTTTCTGATGGAAGATGGACGACCAGGAAAGGCGCTGGGAAGCCAAAACGCTGCTCAGCATGCGTGAGACTTGAAAATACTAGCAAAAAGTTCTCTCAAATTCTCACGATGCAAGAACAAGCACAGAAATCTGGTCACAGATCCGCAAGTGGCACAGGACAAATGAAGAATATATTTCGCCAACCTTCTGGGAAGAAGTGATGAATACGATGTCACCTCCGGAGAAGAAATGGTAACAAACGATGGTATAGAAATAGACCCAAAAATAACAAATCAAGTGCAAGGCTGGTGGTCAAGAATTGTTTAGGTGCATGCATTTTGCCCAAAGTGGGCAAAACCCAAGGATTGGAATCTAAGTGCTCTTTTCCCAATATTAAAACATGAAAAAAAGTCGGTCAAGTCCGACTATAACATACTCTGTACCAACGAAATTATACGATCAGAATAAATATTGATGCTGCAGTGGCAGCTGACAGCAGCGCTGCTACTGCGCTGCAGCTGCGAACAGTCTTTTGATCATAACTCGTCTACCGCTCATCCGATCTTCACTATTCCTTTGGCTGAGCGATAAGCTATCCTTATTAATAAATATATATCCAGAAGGAACAACCCACCTATCTTTAAAACTGTGGGAGATATGACGTTTTTTCTAAATTGCGGGGCGGAAGTGGGCGTGGCCAAAATTGAAAATAAACTTGATCTGCCTGCAAACATAAGAATCATTTGTCCCATACATGTCAGTTCTGAGATTTGTGCGTTCATACGTGCAGACAGACAGACAGACGGACAGACGGACATGACTCGGCTGTTGATGCTGATCAAGAATATATATACTTTATAGGGTCGGAGATGCTTCCTTCTTGATGTTACATACTTTTGCACAAACTTATAATACATGTTGAAGGATAAGGTTACGTTAAAAAGAACGTTTTAATTAAAATTGTTTGTAATTTCAGAGAGAAAAGATTTCGGCTGAACCAACGGGAAAAAATGTCCAAGGATAAAGGATTTTATTTATCACTTATTTATCACCATCACTTTTCCATCTACTGCCATCACTTCATTTCCTTTCTGATACTTAGGAAATATTTCTTCGTTTTTAACATCTAGGAAATATATTTTTTGGTTTATTAATTTTAGAAAGTGTTTTTCTAAAATATATGGTGCCCCCTTTTTAAGGCTAATTTCTAAATTTTAGGGCTACTTCGACTATTTTTGTTTGAGCGTATCTAAAATTGCTCTTTATTCAACATTTAAAACTTCTTACTTCAAACTTCTCAAAAGGTTCAAAAGATATTATATATCGAAATTAATTTTCAATTTAAGAAACTGAAGTTGAAAATAATTCATAATGTCAATTTTAAAAATAAATATTAAATAATAATGTTCCAAGCCAATTTAATTATGAAAATTAAAAATAACTCCTATATCAAATTTTTCAATAAATATTGAAATATAACTTTTAAAGGCCGATTTCTCATCCTCTACATAGCTGTTATGTGTCAGATAAGCTTAAATTTTTCTCTGATATTTGTTAGTTTATGTTACAGATAGCTATATGTAGAAAATGTAAAATCGGAAAGAAGTCATCGGATTTCTTTTAGGTTCAAAATCAAGTGTTATTTCTGAGTTTAAAATAAATCAATAAAAAATATTACATTTTTCCCTGGATTTTTTAACCCAAGGTCTAAATGACCTTTAAATTAAGGTCATAATTTTTTTACTCGTGCATAGACTGTTTCAGAAAGCTTAAAAAAAAGATGAATTCTTGGTTTTATTTCCGATTTATTGGAATATGTTTGGAGGTTCCTGTTTTTGAATATTAGTTATACCGTGTCCAACAATTTTCTAAAGACATTATTTTTATATTTTTTTTAAAGTTATGCCAAGGCTTTTTTCTTATTTAGGTGCCATATATCGAATTTTTACGTTAATTTCGCAAAAATTTTGAAAAAAACGCTTTATATCCTTTTAAATTTCTATGGCTATAAAAAAACGTTAAAAAATTCTATTTTGACATTTTTCTTTAAAAAAGTTGATTTGAAATCTAAGGAAATCGTAGCCTTAAAATAAATCTGAAAACAACTCAAAAATACTTAAGCTTTCAGAAAAGGACAATGCAAATAATGAATACGTCTACTGATTCACAGCTCCCTTAGATTGTTTCGATCATAAATCACACTTGTATGCAAAAACTAATATTACCTCCCTTACTATGTTTTTTACCTTTGTTTTAAAATGTCAATGAAAATAAATCCAAATATCCATTTCAAAAAGCAATTAATGGGACCCATTCAAGCATTGATAAGTTTTGTACATTTTCAATTTAATTTTGTCCCCGCTCCACACACTCCAAACACTTCAATGGCTATTATTGCGTTAATTGAAAACAAATGAGCCAACGAAATGCTCATCAAACCACAGCAAATACCAAAAAAGCATTTTCCTCATTTCCATTCAACGCCGCAAACATCTAATTCAACTAGAAATGGTTTACGCATCATTTTCCCCCAAAGAAAATTGACTATTAGCTTCAATTGGCGAAGCCAGAGTGGCATTGTCTCCTAGTGCTTTCAATTAATCAATACACGTAAAGCAAAACGAGAATCAAATGCAAATGTTTTCGCATTATGTCAACGGATTTGTGCGAAAATTGCCAGCGCACACGATTTAATCATATTTGTCAATGCACCCCTACCTATGGGGAAATGGGGAAATAGGAAAACACACGCGCATCGCATTTGTCTAAGCTGCCAGTTTGCGCTTATTGTCAATCAATCAGTTTGCATCAGCTCGATATTGCCATTTGCCAGTGTCCCAAAATCCTGTCGGCGACGCATTTTGGTTAAGTCTCCCCATTGAAAAGGCTTCCAAACAGAAAGAGAAAAGCCGCCGGTGGGTGTCGGTGCCCGTGGCCGTGCCCGTTGAAATGTTGATGCCCTCACAAGCGTCGAACTCGAACTCCTCCCACCTTCAAACCTTGCAAAATTTGCCTCGTTATTTGCGCTGAAAAATGGCGCGCGTGCCACAAGTGCCACTCATGTGGCACCAAACACAAAATTCACTCAAAAATAAACCACTACACACCAAATGTATGCATAAGAAGTATGAATTGCAGGTAAGCTTCAACTCCTGGAACTCTTTGGATACTTAAATGGACAATGGGGTGGAATAGGCTAAGGATTTTGCGAAAGAATGAGACTTTCCAAATGCTGAACAGGAACAGGAAAACCCTGTTTAGAATATTAGTTGCCTTCAACTCAAAGCTAAAAAAAAACAAAAACTTTCTACAAATTTTGGGTACAAATCTTTTTAAAGGTGCTAAATTCACTGCAACACCACACAGAGTAGTCGGATACACCTAGACGTGTAGCCAAAAAAAGTGTAACAAACTGCCAACAAGCCATTAAATTCTTGATTCATTCAGGCCCACCTAATATTTGTAAGGATTTAGAGGTGGAAAACTATCGACGGCACTATCGTCATTCTCGATGATTGAACGATATCGATACTCCATCGATGGTAGCCCAATACACTCGATAGTTTTAGGTAGACTTTTTGGATAAAACTTAAAACATAAATAATCAAGAAAAAAAGTCGGTGAAGCCCGCTTTAACATACTCTGTACCAACGAAATTATAATCTCAGCACATATTTTGATGCTGCTGCTGCTGCAGCGAACAGTCTTTTGATCATAACTTGACTATTGATGGTCCGATCTTAACCAGTCATTTGGTGGATCGATAAATAATCCTGTCTAGAAGATACGAAACATCCATCCTTAAAACTGTGGGAGATAGGACGACTTTTCCAAATTGCGTGGGCGGGAGGGGCGTGGCCAAAATTGGCAATAAACTTGATCTGACTGCCTCTTGTACAGAGCATAACAATCACACATTCTAGTTGTAGTCTTTGGCCTTATTTTTATTTGGATAGTCCAAAACATTTGGTCAGTCTAGCAAAGGCAAATTATTATCTAAAATAATAAATAAATTATATTCTGAGTAATTTATTGAAACTTTTAAACCAGGGACCGTAATTATTATGAGCTCTATAATAAAAATCAAACTTCAATGATTATTTTTATTTTTATTTTAAAACTCTAAAAATAATGATTAAATTATATTTTTTGAATAAAACTCAGAAATAATTATTATGAATATTACTCAAATGTCGATTACTACAAGTATCCAAGAAATTATGACAAGATTGATGCATATCCCTTGTAAGTGAATCAAGTCGAACCAATAGAACCCGATGCAAAGTTTGAAAATACAAGTAAAATTCCGGATTTTAAGAAATTAATGATTTTTTTTTTATTCAGGTTATTCAAAAAATATTTATTATTGATGGAGCAATAAAACAAATATTGAGGAATAAAAATCATTGCGGAAATGAAAAGAATAGCGAAATACAATCGTATTCTATTATGATACGTTTTTCATGTGAGTACTCCAAGTTGATGATTCTTGAGGATGAAAAATCTACAAATAATCATTATTTACGGTCCCTGTTTTAAACAGAAGAGATAGCAAAATGAAGTCAATTATTGATAAAATATTTATCATAATATATAAAAAATTCAGTTATTTCGAGCTGCTTCCCAAAGAAAATATAATATTATATGAAAATGTTTAGTGTTAACCATCTTGTTTTTAACTGAAAACTTGGCTTTTTCGTATTTTCAAGCATATTTTCATAAATTAACGTACTTTTAAAAAACGATCGATAGTTATCGATGGTTTGGAAAAAGCTATCGCTAACTATTGATAGAGCCGATTATCGATAATTCTCCACCTCTATATGGAAAATGGACAGACCATGATGCAAGAAGACAGGTTGGGCGTTGTCAGTTTGATGCGTACTGTTGATAAAAGCTTACGCTAGAAAAGTACGCGCAGCACTGAACGTGAAGGTTACCTCTTTTGTTGTATCATGGAACCAACCACCAGCATTAGCACAGCTTATCAATAACACTGCCTACTAATTCAAAGAGGGGAGGTATCTTTATATGAACCGCTTAATTTGGGATTCCCTTATAAGATGATCTAAAATCAATCTAATTTTTGCATACTCAAAAAATGGTTCTGCAGCACAACTAGACCACCAGCTACTAAACAACATTGATTGCCGATCCGATCGGATAAGAATCTTATCTTATCTTATCGTAAGATTTGTGCAAAATTTAAACCTCAGAATATGAGATACAAATATATCCTGATTCAAACTATGGGGGGAGCCCCAGTATGAATTTTGAACTAAACTAGGAGACTTTAGATGTAAATCGACAGCAATGCTGCAGGCTACTTGTTAATGGATGATACTTGTTTATCATCTAATTTAGTAGCCCAGCATTTTGGACACATTTGACATATAAACACAATCAGTTGTAGCTTGAAATTAAAGCCTTTATCCGAAAATCTCTAGAGATTTCTGGGGCACCCCCGTATATTAAATTTTTTACCCGATTTCGTTTAAAATGTTATTGATATCAATGTGAACTCAAATAAAGTTGTTTCTGAAGTGAAAACATGGTACTACAAGTGACAAAAACCTTGAATGCTCTGATTTTTGTGGGGTTTTGTAAAAGATGTCTTACGATAAATATTTATACACCGGTTCGATTCCGGACTTCTGATTTTCAGATTACTGTGAAACGAACCTTGAACCTAACCTCTAAAGGTATTAAGTCTGAACATGAACCTGTTTCGAACCTATAATCTCGGTTAGCTTCAACAAAAATTAAAGACATGAAAAAATTGCACCCATTCCCTATTCAGTTCTGTTATCCTGATGGTATTGGAAGACTGAGTCTTACAACCGGCAGGAAAGCTTAATGTAAACATCCATAAAACTGTTCCGAATTACTGTTAGAATCCTCACCCGTATTAGCCTCTGTTTTTAAGATCCTTGACTAGAAAATTGAATTAAATGATTCACAAAATAAGAGCTTAACTTTACATTGGAACACTGAATTTTACTTAATGGTCCAAACCCACCCAACCCAAAAGAGACGCAATTCCCTTACAGCTTATGTCGTTTTTAGGTCGATTACTATATAACTGTATTTGTCAAAGTCGGATGACCATAGGTTAAAGCTGCCATAGGAATGAATGGTCGAGAAACTAGTTTTAGTAAGAAAAACATTTATGTTTTCAAAGAAAACGACTGCAAACTTTGCCTTTCTTAGTTTGCAATACTTTCCCATGATTCCAATAAGTTTGGACGAAGTAGAGTAGAAAAGTAGTCTTGTTGAGAAAAACTTGTTTAAGAACTGAATTTTTTGGTTGGTGAAATTGTTTTAGAATTATTAATAGTTCTAAGGAAAGTTCTACAGCATGGAATGTTTTGGTTTCAATCCAATTTAATAGGTTTGTTTCGTACTTCGTTTCAAAGAGACCAAAAATATGCTTATAATTAAGAAAAGAAAGAAAAATATAAAATTTTGAAATTGCCAGATTTGTAGTAAATAGTATTGAGGTGATTTTCGTATTATCTTAAGTATTTTGCATATTTAATATCGTTGAATAAGGTGACAAATATTCCTGCGGTTACTAGATCATTTATACACGAAAGACGATTCCGAATTCAGCGCCCATTAAAGCATTAACCCTTTCAAAGATGCAAGATTTAGCAACAAAAATTCTTAAATGGCAACACTGGGGTACTCGTATACCAAAAATTTCGGAAATATTTTTCATTGATGGACTATTGATGGATTATTTAAATTTTATGTGAAAATATTGTTTGGCGTTTCTTCACTGTTCTATTTTAAAGTAATATTAAATATTTAGATTTTTCATATGGCAATGGGCTAAGTCACGAATTCGTGGTTGATTAAAATATTTATTTTAAAATAAATCATTGCGTATTTTCACGAGGATTCTGTTGAAGGCGACGTCCACTGCCCGATGTACATAAATTTCTTTTGATCCTTGAAAAAATTGTTTCATAGGCCGTACCTAAACGATCCTTTGTTAATGTTATCAAAAGGCGGTTCAACAGTGGTTAAGAGCTTACAATTTTATGTGAGGGTTGATAAATAGAAATTGCATATTCCCACTGAATCTAAGAAATAGTTTAAGCGATAAATTTTAAAATTTCCACATCTTTTTACAACTTTCATGAATGTTTGAGAAATTTCTTGAAAGCTCGTGAGATAACTATCTGAAAATTCTATCGAAGATGAAAGAAAGACAAACAAAGATGGAGAATATTATAAAAAGATCGGTTATTGAAATTTCCAAAAATTTAGAGATGGTTATTAAACTTTTTAGAAAATTTTAGAACGGTACAGAAATATTTAGGAATAGTGTAATATTTAAAAAAAAAAAAATTGGGACTTAGTTGGGACAAAAATTTAGAGATGGTTATTAAACTTTTTAGAAAATTTTAGAACGCTACAGAAATATTTAGGAATAGAGTATTATTTAAAAAAAAAAAAATTGGGACTTAGTTGGTGTTCGTCTTATGCCAAAATTTTCGAGATTCGTGGACCAAAAACAAAAATTAACGATAATATCTCGATATCTGACCGACAGATTTTTATACTCTGTACCGTAGGTACAGGAGTATTATAAGCTTGTGCAATAGTTTGTAACAGCCAGAAGGAATCATCTCCGACACTATAAAGTATGTATATTCTTGATCAGCATCAACAGCCGAGTCATGTCCGTCTGTCTGTCCGTATGGACGCACAGATCTCAGAGATGTTAAGAGATAGAGGTTTGACATGTATGCCACCTCACGCCCCCCAGTGTTAAAGATTGAGGGTTTGTTTCAGGTTCGTTCAGGATACCTTATCGATCCGCCAAAAAAAAGTGAAGATCGGATGAACGGTTGTCGAGTAATGATTTAAAGACTGTTCGCTGCTGCAGCACAGTAGCAGCGCTGCTTAAAGCTGCTGAGCGTATAATTTCGTTGGTACAGAATATGTTATAGTCGGGCTTGACCGACTTTCTTTCTTGTTTTCATGTCGATTTTTTCGTCGCAAAGGGCTAACGACTTCAGATAAAGTTGGCTTGACGAATTGTGTAAAAAGGAGGATTAAAGTGACCTTTGACCTTAAATAAGTGACGACGCACCAAGAGGATTTTAGGGAACTTTTGAGACAACTTTTAGAACAGCAATGAATCAGTTGACGGAATCACCCTTTTTGTGCACCGATTTGATTTAGATTCGTAAACAGCTGTCAGTGTGACCGCACAGTTGATTGGCCATGGACGCTAAATCAAACAAAGACGCGAAAGCAAAACAAGCCAATTATAGTGTGAAAACTATTTTTCTTAGCTTCTTAAATAGTAGCTGCATGGCTGAATATGTTATTTAATTATGTACACAATGTTACAACGATAAACTCAATCACTTTCGGATTTGATTATGGTGAATTGGAGTCACCTATGCTATTTGGCAGATCATAAATGAAAGAGGCAGGACGATATTGTGAAAGAATTTATCACTTAAAGCATACTAAGAGAATTGCGCAGATATGGAATCGCGATCAAGTCAAGCACAAGCTGTAAAAACTGGAGCACTGGGCTTTCTCCATTGCTTTCTAAAATCCATTAAATAAAAATAAATTTAATTATTAAAACCTTAAGTTCAACAAGGTGTAACATTTTTCATAATATCAACACAGCAGAATTTAAACTAACTCCAAGCGCGCCATAAAAGAACGGTCACACCAATACAAAATCAAATCTAAATCAGCCGCAAAGCCGATTTTACCACAGGAACTATTTTAAACCACTATTTTTATTTCCTAATTTTTTGAGTGGAAGACAAGAGTTATTTATTAACGAGCCTTCTGCCACCAACTTTAGCCGCTTATACCAGCGTGTAGTATTAGCTATTAACAGTACTTGGCAGTACCCATTTGGGCTTACCGATAATGTGAGAAAGTGTGAGTATTTTGTGTGAATAGTGTTCTGTTTGCAGCAGTTTTCTGCCGCGATAGTATCGATAGTGGGTCACAACTATCGATGGTTGGATAAATTCCCAACTATCGATAGTATCGATAGTGCTATCGATGGTTTTCACAACACTAGTGTGTACGATTTTTCAGCTTATCATTTCTCATTCCGAGGTGAGACCCTAATTTGACTGGAGTCGAAGGGCCTCGACCAGTATAAAAAGCATTACAAATAGTTAGCTTTTACTGATGAATTGACTTGAACTGCCTTTCCACTTGTGCTTCCATTTAACCTTTCTGCTGTTGACCAGCCTTGCTGGTTTTTACGATTGCGCTAGCAGTTTACATACGCGTTTTATGGGGCCATCAAACCTGCCATGCCGTTGAAAAATTGGTGGGATAAGTAAGTATATCTTATTTACTGACTTGTTTTTTTATACACTCAGAAAACATTCGCCCCGAAAACTAGAAATTCTCCTATGAATTCCGTCCTAAGGCGATTCACCCTAAAATTAAGAAAAATATTTTCTCATTAATGGAAAATTTTCAAAGTTTTAGAAAATTTTTCCAAAAATGAGAAAAAGTTTTCTTAATATTAGGGTTAATCGCCTTAGGACTGATTTTATAGGAGAATTTCTAATTTCCAGGGCGATTTTTTTTATGAGTGTAGGAGTGTGCCCACTGTGCGCTGACTCAAAACTTACACTGGGCTTCAAATTCCAAAAGTCTACAGAACCTCTAGACCGAACCCTAGCCCTGATTTTATCGCGGTTGGCAATTTGTTGATATTAATAGAAAGTAAAAAACCTTAATCACAATTTTTAAATTCCCTAACGGTCAAACATTAACTTGTCACTTTATCAACCCAGTTTTTCTTCACTGGCAAATTGATTAACTTTTATCCATTCAATATCCAATTGCTGTCCATAGTAGCCGCAAAATTCACTTATATTTAATGAACTAAAAATTCAAAGGACTTCTGAGAAATGCATAGCCCCAAACATATTTCCACTGCCAAAATAGAAAATACTCCTCCCCGTCCAAGCAAATGCTAACGAGCATGCCTTCTGGGTTAGGTTTTTGGCCGAGACGACGACGGCGACGCACAAGTGCACTTTAGTTTTCAATTTTTGTGGTCTCATAATGCGGGGGATCCATTTTTTTGTGTGCTATTGGAGCAAATATCTTCAAATGGATTTTAAAAATCCCAGCCAGCACAGGACAGAGGACAGGAAATATGAAGCAAAAGGTTACCTTGGGGATGCATTCAACAAAATTTGTGCACTAATGGAAAAGTAAAAGCTGCTGCTAGTGCAAAAATATGTATTTTCCAAAGCGATTTAGAAGGTACAGAGAGATAAATGTATGTAATACTCCTAAAAACACTTAAACAACTTAGGGCCAAAAGGTTTTGCTTCAGCTCTGCTGTGTGTGTTGACTTAGGATTCGACAAGCTTGGCCCCTGATTATTAGCCCCAGCCACAAAACAACTGACTAGCTGACTGAATGACCGTCCAAAGGATTGAGGCGGGTGGGCGCCAGGTGGGAGGGCTTTTTTTCTTACGGCTGGCAAGTGCTTGTAACTATTTTAAAATTTTGCACTCGTTTTCCAACCAACTGGCACGTGCTTGTGCCCAGCCTCGCCTCCACACTTTGTCAGTTCCTCTGTTACAGTGCCATGGAGGCCAACTAAAGTAGACAATTTGTTGGCGGTCTGGTTGACTTACTAATGAGGTAAACCCTGGACTGGGTATTTGGTTGCATTCAACTGATTAGAAAGAATGTGAAATCTTTTCCCTTGTTTGCAGGGACAGAAAAAAAACACTGGAGAATGAGGCAAATAAACAAAGTTATTTAAGGTTGACTTTTTCAATTATTTGATTACACAAAATTTCAGCATACTGGAAATAAAAAAAAGAAGCTCCCATGAAAGTTGATAAGTATTGTTAACATAAGTTTCAGGCCGCATATTGCACATGCAAAAAGCAAAATGAAATAAACAACCCTTCACGGAATGTTTTGAATAGACCCTAAATCAGTAAATATAACTAAGAACAAGCTTGTAGTGGATTGACTGAGATATCCCTAACTACATTTGCAAAACACCGCTTTGTACTGAATATCGCAAATATGTTTTGTTCTTGGAAGTATTTAAATTAAAAGCCGATTTCCACGTTCTGTCATCGATTTCACATTTTATCGATAAATTCCCAAGATGTTTGCTTGGGTGGTTGTTTAACTTTTCGCAGCAATCAAAAAGAATTTAAGTGAAATTTTTTAATAAATCCAATTGAAAAGCAACAGTAGCATTTAATGCAGTGAAACATATTTCATTAATGTTTTATATAAATTCATAATTCAAATTTATTTATTATGGATATTATGTTTAGTCCAACTTATTATAACTAATAATATAGAGAGCTGATTATTAGACTATTAGCTCTTGTTTCCCTCATTTCTAAATAGTTCAAGCAGACTCCAGGAAAGACTCCTCGTTGGCAGACTTGATCTCTTCGGTCACCGAAGTCATAATCTTGATCTTCTCCCCGATTTCCAAAATCCGTTCCACATTGTCGCTTCGCCTTCTCTTGCCTTGGGTTGTTGACAGTTCCCCGTGGACAATATGAAAGGAAACTTGGAGTACTGTTCCCAAGTTAAGGGCGTTCAGTCAAAAGGCCCTATTTTTGTTTGCAGCAAAAATGTATGGCATTATCAATTAATATCACATTGACAAGTTCTTCTTTACCTGTTACTTCAGCTGTTTTTTTGTTTGGTCAGGTTGTACATATTATTTGTGACTTCAGTAGCTGTCGGTCCATACATGGCCATTTGTTCTGCCATTTCTTTTTAATGTGGGTGCTCTTCCGTACATCCCAAAGCCCGTCCATATTCTCCTCCCATATGCCCCGTATGCCTGTAGAAAAGGTTAATTGTTATACAAATAAATCAACAATAGAAAAGGTTAATTGTTATACAAATAAATCCAACAATATTTAAATGAACTGACCTTTTATTGCCGGTTTGTGTTGTGCCAGCTGATTTTGTTATCAAATTGTCCTATCGATAAAGATACTTATCGATACTCATACTCGATACTCGACTAAGTATGACAAAACGAGTTGGCAGATCCCGCGTTTAAAGTGAACGCGACTTTTTTCCTGCCCCCTCACCACCCCCTCCGTCATCAACTGTGTTTGTTTTATATGAAGTTCAACGCGCGTTCTTCGATAATTCGACGCGAACGTGAACGTAGCTGTACTAGAAACGCCTTATAAGAACGATCTCAATTATTATTATAAAAATATTATAAAAAGGCGCGTTCCTAGTTTAAGTATAGAATATCTTAGAGTATGCACAAAATATAGACAACAACTGAAAACAACTTGGTCTTTGGTTAACTGATGGAACACGGATATTTCCAGTTATTTTTTAAAGTAACAAATTGGAAATAGTTAAAGAAGTTTATTGACTTAAATCAATAACATGGAGCACTCTTATTTGGTTTGTAAAATTTAATTTGTGATAACATTTGACTTTAATAGACGCATGCTGGAAAGACTATTTTGTATTATTTTAAGAGTCGATTTAGTTTGAGCCTTAAACTAGGATGGAACGAGAAAGCTAAGCTAACTTCGTCTGTGCTGAAGTTTTTATACCCTTGCAAGTGCTCGCTTAAATATTAAAAAAAAAGAAGCGTTTTCTTATTTTCCGACCAATCGTCGTTCGTATGGGAGCTGATATAGATATAGTCATCCGATTTGGCCAAAAATTTGTGAAACTATGTAAAAGCATGTGAAACAACCAAATACAAAATTCCAGAATGCTACCATTAAAAACAGCAAACTGTTTTTTAGACCCGTCTTTTGTATGGCAGCAATACCATATAGTTGTCCGATTTTAATAAAACTTGGTAGAATTATAAGAAAAACATAAAAAACTTACGATTACAAAGTTTGGAGACTTTCCATCGAAAAGAAAGAAGTTTTTCTCATTAAAACTAGTTTTCCGACTAATTGTTCCTATGGGAGCTATGAGATATAGTCATCCGATCCGGTCGGTTCCGACATATTAGTAGTGTGCAGCAAAAAGAAGATTCTGTGGAAAATTTCAGCTCGATAGCTTTAAGACTGAGAGACTAGTTTGCGTAGAAACAGACAGACCGACGGACAAAGCTCAATCGACTCAGCTCGTCACCCTGATCAAGCATATATATGGTTTATGGGGTCGGAAATTATAATACCCTTTGCAAGGGCATAAAGTATTAAATAACTAGAAATATCCTTTACATCCCAGAATAATCTTAAAGCTTTTCGGAGTTAAACAAATGTCACTTGATATAAGAATATTGTAATTGAATTATGTATTTTCATACATACCTTACACAGTTTTGTGCTTAATTCAAGTACAAAGTTCTTGATATTTTCTGTGACTGAAGTTACTGCCTACACTCAAAAAATTTACTTTCTAGTCTGATGATTGTGATCAGGATATGTTGTTCACATCTTGGTTTGTTGTCAAAGACAACGCCAAAATATTTGTGTTAATTTTTCTGTGTATCGAAGTACTACTTTGCCTGTGTTTTGTAATGAACGGTCTCGGCTAAGCCCAACCTCTTAACAAAGTCGTATTGACACTTTCAGTTCCCTTTTAATAATGCCACATATATGTGAGGACTATTCTTAAAATCGAGAATATTTATGCTTGCATCCCAAGAAGATCTTTTCTATTAGACTATTTATGCTTGATATCAAGAAGACTAAATTCAAAACCAAGAATTTTCGTTCTTGAAAACCCGTGATTGGTTTCAGTATTTTCTTCTTGGATCCAAGAACTTTGGTTCTTACCGTACTTTTGACATCAAATCTTCTTAGTTTCAAGAACGATCTTCTTGATTTTTTCTCTGGGTGTAGGTTTCCTTCAAATTTGTCTCTCTCAGGAACACCTATCCGGCGTCAGTGAGTAAGATTTACTACACTCATGAAAGCATTCGCCCTGGAAATTAGAAATTCTCCTATCAATTGGTTGCGAAGGCGATTTCACCCTAAAAATAAGAAAATATTTTCTGATTTATGGCTTACTTTTCTGAAACTTAGAAAATTTTCCAAAAATTCCTCTAAAAATAAAAAAAAATATATTTTCTGATAGAACGAATATTTTTCTGAAACTTAGAGCATTTTCCAAAAATGAGACAATATTTTTCTTGATTTTAGGGTGATTTTAGGTCTAAGGTTTGGCCTTAGAATTGATTTCATTGGAGAATTTCTAATGGTAAATTCTTTTCGTTTATTTTCCCGATACTCTTCCATAATCCAACTATTTACGTTTTTTCTTAATTTAAGTTTCAACAAGCAAATTACTCTTCTTTCAAAAAGAAGTAAGACTAAATAACTTAAATCTCAACTCTTTGCTAATTCGATTTAAGCACCCTACAACAAAACCCCAAATGAGCTGCTTTCATGCTCCCCTCCTTGAAATTGTGGCGCTTTTTGGACAAAACTGCAAGTTCCATCTTACGCGATGGCGGCGGCTCCTTTCACCCGCATCATCAAAGCGGAATGCGAATGAAAGTGAATTTGAAGCAAGCAAAGCGTTAAATGGGAAACTTTTGCTCTCCCAGCTGTGGATTTCAGCTTCTATTTCTCCTTTTTTTTTTCTTGTTTTCCCCGTTTTATTTGTTGCGCTTTCTTATTATTTGTATGTTAGGCCAAAAGTTCATCTTAAGGAAAGGCACCCACAATTGTAAAGCTACAATAAATTTTACATGGCGACCATGAAAACACTTGAGGAATATTAAAACAAATGAAGCGAACGGAAAGGATATATTTATTTTCTAACTTAAGCATGTTGGCCGTTGGCTAATAATGGGGGATGCGAAACGGTTGGGGTACTCACCAAAAAAAGTATGGCACGACGGCGACTGCGATGCCGACTCTTCTCTATGCAAACACGTACGACCCATTTAATTTGGCGAAAAGCAACCGCGTGTATGGGCCTGCCCGAAAAATACGTGATAAGCAAATTCATAAACCATTAAGAAGGTTTCGCCTTGGCGCAAACGTCAGCAAAATAAAAGAGTGTGTAAAGCGTTAAGTGAAGGGAAACGCTGATAGGTGAAATACCCTTTCGGGGAACCAAACCTAACAAAAACGAGAGAGTAAGTTAAAGTCGGCCCTGCCCGACTTCGAAATACCCGTTACTCAAGGCAAGTGTTTAATAACCTCATGTGGCTCAGATAAGTATGCAACGTTTTTTAACTCTGCCATTTATTATCCGATAAAAATTTGTGAGATTGTACACATTGGCCACATGCACTATACTGCAAAATATGAGCTCGATAGCTTACAAATTGCGGGGGCGGGAGGGAGCATGGCCAAAATTTGAAACAAACTTGATCTGCCTGCAGACAATACTGGCTTACATCTAAAATTTGGTTGCTCTAGCTCTTCTAGTTTCTGAGATCTAGGTGTTCATACAGACGGACGGACGGACAGACGGGCATGGCTATATCGACTAGGCTGTTTATGCTGATGAAGAATATACATATATACTTTATGATATCGGAGCTGCTTCCTTCTGCCTGTTACATACATTTGCACGACTTTAGTATACAATTTTTACTCTACGAGTAACGGGTATAAAAAATGGCGAGATACAATCAAGCTCAAAAAAATAGATTTTATCTCGACCTTCGGATTGAAATTTTAAGCAAAACTCGGAACAAATCCTAAATTTCCGAGATCAAGTCAATCCAAACGACTTCTAACAACATTTGGGACTGATTCAATCCCGGATATCTCGAAATTTTTTTCCGTGTAATATATTTTCAAAAATAACTTATGCTTTTATGTTTAGATGTTAACGCCGAATTCGAAGGGCAAGGTTTGCGAACATTTTTAATATCTGATTACTTAACAGCTGGCGCCAATAACTGCTGAAGGTGACTGAGGTGTAAGTTTTTTAAAGAATCATCTTTTCATTAGAATATCCCAGTCGGGATTAAAATAGAAAAATAAAAAAAAACCGTTGGAAAGAAGTTCTTTAAATTAAACTAAGACTTTCCAAAATCAAACAACTTCTTCTTCATTCAGGAAATATTTTCTAATTTTGGTAAAAACTGCTTATAGATTTTAGAAAACAAAAAATATTTTCTAAGTACTAGAGATAGATAAATATTAGATCTTATCGCTACAATTTATTATAATAATATATTTTACTTCTTTTAAGTGTTTTTTCAAAATAAATCAACATGAAACTAGTAATGATTGTTTTTGTTATTTGTACCTAGTCTGGGATTCGAACTCGGTACCTATGGAAAACTCTTAGCGCATTCGGCTATCAAACACTCTCGTGAGTCACATTTAGGAATGCCCTTTGAATTAAATCCTGAAAACTACAAGCGGAACGAGAGATATTTTCTTGATTGACAACTCGATTCTTTAGGACGAATTTCTAAAATATTTTTTAAAATTTAGAAAAGTTCTTTCTAAATTAAGGGCGTTATTTTGTGGTGCAATAGAGCAATGTATTTCTTTTCTGAACTAAAAAGCAGCCGTAAGCAGCGCTGCATGTTAATGGATCGAAAAATAAGCCTGATTACAAAACATGTCTAGAATGTTCATACCTACTATCAATTGAACTGTCAGAGATGAGACGATTTTCCGAATTGTGGGGGCGTGGCAAAATTTGGTAATAAACTGGAACTGCCTGGCATACACGTCCAACCTCTATCATCTATTCTTATCATCTCTGAGATCATTTGTTCATACTAAATGACATGGCTATATAGGCTTGGCTGTTGATGCAAATAAAGAATATATATTCTTTATCCTTTATCGGGGTCTCAGATGCTTCCTTCTGGCTGTTACATAGTTTTGCACAAACGGAATATACACTTTGTACCTTTTAGGGTAAATTTCTAAAAACAATAAGATACATTTGATTCTTCTATGCGTTGCAAAATGCCGGGCAAAATGATTATACCAACAAATGAGTTGAGCCAAGATTTATATAAAATAATCTAGTTTATATAACTGTTAAAATAAGGAATCCACTAGATTTATTTTACTGTGAGCCTAACCTTAAACGTATAATTTCAGCTCAGTTTATCAAAAATGGGCAGGAAATTGTACACAGAAATTAAAATTTGAGATATTCGGGACTAAACCAGTCCCGAATGATGTCAGAAGCCGGTCAATCCCGGACGACCAGTACGACCAGAATTTTCCTGATTTCGGTTTTTTCAATCCTGGAATTCTTGTCTTGATCCCGACATTATCCCACATGGGACTGATGTTAGATTGTTATCCGAACTCGACTTGATCCCTTAGTGGGATCGAATTAAGGAATTCATGCTTGATATGATCTTGAAAATCGGCTTGATGCAAGTTTGCCTCGATAATCAAACTGCACACAATCCGACAAAGGATTGTTTAAAAAATTATAGAGATTGTCTTTATCTCTTTATTGAAATTTTATGTAATCCCAAAATTGGCTTCCCACAAGAGCCCTATGCTACTTATTGAACTACCTTTTTGATTTTCAAAGCAGAAAGTTCTTGCCTTTCTTCATTAGTTGTTTGCATACCCCCAATTCCATCTTTAGTAGACTTTAGCTTCCTCCTCATGCCAGCATTGCTATGACTGTTTGGAAATTGTATGGCATCATAGTAGCAAAAATCGACACATAAAATGAAACTCTTAGCCTCATAGTATTGGTGTGAGAGATTTTGTTTCTCTCGGTTGATATCGCTATTTCGTTTTGACATGGTGCATCCGTACTCACTTCAATCTCGAGTCAGTATTATTTTACTTTCAAAAACGAATTCGACATTGACCGTAGCCTTTTCGGATTGATACACGCTTTTCAGTAATGGTTCAATCCTTTCGAGCTAGTTTCAAACTCACTTTTCAAACTACGACTCGAGCTTGAGATTTCCATCCGAAGGTGAAGACTAAATCAATTCTTTTCAACTTGATTTTATCTCTAGCCTTCCATAATACTTTCTGATTTTTAAGATCCAATGTTATTTTAACGATTCACAAAAGCAAGAGCTTAACATTAGTATATTATATTTTTAATATTTCTATGTGTTCCACAAACTGTTTTCGACCCAAAATCGATTCGATTCCCAAACGATTTGTGTAGTTCTTAGGATGAAAGCGATTTTAAGAACACATGGGATTAAATAAACTACTAGAATTAATATAAATGTGACTGGTAACCAAATAAATGGCAAGGTGGGAAAGCACACTAACCACTGCACCACACCTTAACCTGTGGTAAATTATGGTTCGAGCCAGCAAGCCAGAGATTCGAAAATTTTAATGGGTTGCAGCCCTGCTTCTATCAGATAAAGATTCCCAGATAAAGATTTGTAATATTTCTTGGAGTTTATGGAGGTTACTTACTTCAACACTGTCAGAGTTCAAAATAATACATTTTGTGAAAATCATGCTAAAAGTTTTCAATAGATTTTACCTAACGGAAAGACCTAAAGAAAGACCTGAAAGACCTATTTCAGTTTTAAGTCAATCTGGTAAATTTTGATTTTTATTTTTCAAATGCTCATCAAAGAAATTCTTATACATGATGTTTTAAGAAAAATTTGTATGTAGCATAATTCAAATACATCACCTTCGCTGACCTTACCTTTAATAAGGAATTTGAAAATCTTCCACAATAGAGAAAACGATATGGGGAATATTTCTACATCATTAATGCAAAAATTGGTTTTTTGAGTTAAGACAATGCAATGTATTTTTGGTGCAAACAGACTGTACCTCTGACCAAAGAGCTGAGTTAAATGCCAATAAACTTTCATGGTTGCTGCATGGAGTGTACCAAATGCGAAATACAAAATAGCTTGAAGATGATCATCATTTTTCATCATTTTAAGAAATTTAAAATTCTAACTTAAATGTCCAATTTGAACACTTTTTGCTATACTTATTTTAGCTTTTGATTGTTTAGAGATGTATTAAAATTATTTTATTCGATATTTTAATAAAATATGCTCTGGCGAAAAGGCTTAATACCAAATGTGACCCTCCACAGATTCTGGAGGTCTGCAACTATCTGTAGTTTGTAGAGCGCCCGAAGCAAATATTGACTTAAATGCAAAGTAGCGGAACAACAATGAACAATCTAATGGTGCAAAATACTTAGTAATTGGAATGTCTTCTATTTTGATACTAAATAAACTCATTCCGTTCAAATATTTCAAGATGATTCCTTTGGACAAGTAATTTGAACGTATTTTAAATTTTTATATTGAAATGTTGCCTTCATTTGCAACACACCTCGTCTTTTTTTTTATATTTGCTATCTAATAATAATTGGGTGTAAGCCGAGCCTGTCAAATAATACGCACATTCCCCAAAAAGTTGACATACCCTTCCTTAAGTATGTATATACAAACAGTCAAATAATGTGCGTTGCTCGCATCGCATCGTGCGGTTTCATTAAATTTTATAACAAGCATTTCATGCTCGTATAATATTTTTTCCTAGACAGAGGTTGTTTGGTTGGTTGGTTCGGGTACGGGTTTGCGCCGGCAGTGCATATGTGGTGGGCCACCTAATTGACGCGGTTGGGAATTTAAAATATGAAGGAAAAACGCAGGCTTCGTTAAGAGGGTCACACTCACACCACTGGCAGTGGGCTTGGGGTCCTTCAAGTTACCCCACCGTGTAATTCATTCAGAGTTGTCGCAAAGTCAATGCATTTAAAGCGACATCTGCGTCTACAAATGTTGGATGATGAAGGGTTGCTTTTTATCTTTTGGAACACTTTCCAATTATCATATTAAATCAGTTGTAAGTCATTTCACGTGTGCCGGTGAGTGTTTGTGTGTGTGTGTGTGTATATATATTTGCACAATTTATGCGAGGGCCAGGACAGGTAATCCTTTTGCCGAATGCAATGAAATGTAAGCCAAAGGGACATACCAACCAACTAACAAGCCAGTGGAAAATGGAAGAACTCAGTTGACGTTTAACTGAAATGCAGTTAATGGGAAAGGTGGCTGAGGTACAGAATGAATTGGAATCCTGGCGGTGAAGATGGGGCGACAAGTGAATGGAGAAGCTTGCAAAATGACAGCCACATGAACATAATGAAAGCTGGCCAAGAGTGAGAATGTGCTTTTCATGTGTAGATAATGGTAAATAGAGGATAAACAGATTGAAATGAAAATGGAAAAGTGGAGAGCAAAATAAAATCATTTTAGTAGCATTCTGGATGATCGAATATGGGAGTAAGCCAGGTAAAACATAATTAAGTGATGAATAAAAGCTCTTTAAAATTGAAAACCATTTTTTGCATTGCAGTACAGAAAATAAAACCATTATTTTATCGACTCAATGTGTCAATGGAGGGGTACAATAATATTTCAACTACTGGCTTAGATTGGTTACTTTCATTTGGGGACAAAATAAATGCGATAGCAAGCTGCTGGCTAAAATCATATTAGCAAAACCGCCGCCAAGTCGAAAGCTTTAAAAGTACTGGCAGCCTGCCTTACCAAAATCGATAACACAGCCGATTGCCACCCGATGCACAACGTGTCTCGCGATAGTCGATCGAAAAGTGCATTTTTGTGATCAGCTGTGTGTGTGTGAGTGAAGCGCAGAGGGTATAACAATCAGGGCTGCAAAACTCGAAAAATCAGGAGGGGTTCACCCCGGGGCTCGATCCCGGGTTCGGGTTCACGGAGCGGGTTCGGAAGGTCGCTGAACCCAGGTTTAGGTTCGAACATTGTTTTTGCTGCTTTTGTTCTAAGGTCAATTCTAAGGTAATTTTTGCTTTCTTGGAACCAAAAAAACAGATGTTAGAGTTGGGACTGAACTTAAAATGTGAGAATGTTTTTCTAAACACTTGGATAAGATATTACAGTATTATGCCGAAGACTTCAGATCTTTAGTGCGACAAATGTACCAAGTTGAGTAGAAATCTCTGGAAAGAATGTGAAAAAAAATGTATGTACCGAAACCTTTTTTAAATTTTTTGCACCGGTTCAGGGTCGGGTTCGACAGGGAAATATTTTGTTGCTTCAGTTCGGGTTCGGTTCCGACTTCCCAAAAAACCCGTAGTCTCCGACTCCGGAGCGGTTCGACTCCCGGTGAGAGGGGTGTGCGGGGAAGATATCGAACGGAGAAAGCAATCGATTTTTGCACTGTTGCCTTGGAGTCCCAACCAGTTATGGCATTGCTGGCTTGAAATGACGGCTGTGCGACTGCCAGTTGACAGGCAAAGACTCTTGGATCAAGAAAAACGGTGTCAATGTCAGAATTTCGCTCTTGGATCAAAAATTTTCATTCTTATCGAACTTCTGAACTCGATCCAAGTATGAAATTCTCTATTTTTCTCTCTGAGTGTGCTGCAACATTCGAAGCCAAGAGAACTCTTTGCTATTTATTATCTTTCCATTTCCCTAATTAGTGAAGATTTCGCCAGTATCTCCATACCTAGCTTAAGGTTCAATTGCGGAGGAGATTATCGATATAGGATTATCTAACATAGTACAGGCAACATCTCTACAGTGTAGTGTGGGCTACAAATATAATTTTTTGGAAAATATACCTTGTCCATAATTGAAAAAAAAATACCCAAATCAAAGTTTATTCACTTTTTTGATTATAAATACACATACACAAAAACTTTGATTTAATTTCACATAAACTTCCACTCTTAACATTTTTTTCCTAAGATGTATTATGCCAGGTTTCACAGGTATCAGGCATTTGAAAAACCATGTTTCGCTCTATCCCCTCTCGCGACTTTCAATTTGATTTAATATTGTTTAATGCCTTCATATATGAATTTATTGTTGACATTATTGACCGCGTTGCAATTTTTTTGAACTCGAATTGACATCAATCGATTAACAATATGCACAAAAAATATGCTAAGGATTAACTCAATAATTATTGATAATAAAATACATTTCTACACTATTGCATCCGCCTTAAACCCAAATTCGTTTGTTTTCAAATTCGAATATTAAAAGGTGGCTTTGCCCACTTTGTGTGTTGCAGCGAATGGCAATTTGAACAAGCGATTCGCTAAATTGCTAATATTTATAATATAATAAACAATTTCGCATGTTTAGTTAAATTTTTTATGTAGCTCATTCAGAAATTGTACTCGATTTCGAAATCACCCGACAGGGTCTGCGACAGGGCGATTTGAAATTTAAGCGAATCTTAAGCGAAAACGATTTCTAAAATCCGATTTCTCTACTTCTTAAATTTGGGAAATTTAATAATATTAATGTTTTTAGACAGGAGAAATAAAAAAAGTACCCCATTTCAAGACTTTCGAAAACTAATGCAAAACCTTGCAAAATCGCCTCAAGAAAGACAAAGGGATACCCACAGCGGTGCTGCTTATATAAAGATCACAGTTTTTGTCAAAAGTCAAATTAAATCGACTGCCAAAACAAGTTTGTGAAACTGGACATATAAGTTAATTTTATTGTTTCATTGGAAATAGCCAGCGCTACTGATCTCAAACATTAGCAGCAGGAAGCGAGGCTAAAACCGATCGAGTGTGTACTTTTAAAAAACAATTCTTTCGATTAAACAAGGCTCACTCATGTTCTTCTTATTGAACACCCCTGGGGTATGCACAAAGAAAAGCGGAAGGAAAAACCAAAAAGCAACAGCAAACTAATCAAGAGTTTTTATTACAAACAGACGAAAAACTGGATTGAACTTCAAATCGAAATATTTCAAAAATAAATCCAACCGAAATCTCTTAATGTAGACAATTTGTATCAATTTCTACAGGTAGACGGAGACTTATCAACGTTTTGATGTCCATAAACAAGCCAAAGCAAAACTCATGAAATGCATACGAAAATTGTATTCGGCTTAATCAGATGTTTCCATCTTCCTTTTACTTTTATTGAAATGAATTTCATACATCCTGTCCAACTTGGGTTTTTAGTTCTGACCTGAAGCCATTTATTGGAAACCCAATTCCATTTTGTACAAACACACAAAATGTAATCCGAATGCTGGCCCACCCACACACACACACACACACACACACACACAAAATGCATTTCCTTCCATTTACGTCGAGAGTGAAGTCTTCGTTAGCTTTGACCGCAAACAGGCAACAAATCAACTTAATTGTGTGTAGAAACGTCAGAAACCAACCATGTGACACTTCCTCCTCTCAAAGTTGGGCCTGCGTTTGCATAGTTCTCCACTCGCAGTTGATATTTTCTCGAATTGCAATATGTTTGCCCCCAACTCTCCGCTTGCCACCGCACTTACAAATAAACATCCGCTGCATGGGCTTTTAATTAGTGTCACTTCTCCTTTAGGCTACTCCAGGCAACTTCCGACCGTTTGCGAGAGAGTTGCTCTCTTTGGCAACAAGTAAATTTAATTACATGCACGAAACTTTCTTCCCCATGCATTCTTTCCTTTTGCCGCTAACTTAACTTTTATATTTCTTTGGAGCTTCTAAAAATTTTATTTACCAATTTGTTTTGCTGCTTGTTTTATTTGCACTTCACATTCGCAACACTCACATGACCCAGGGCAAATTTAATTTGACTGAAGGAGCGAGCGCACATTACGCATACGCAGCGTTGTCAGACTTCTGACAGCTGCTGGCAGCTGTTACCGAGTCAACCAGCAGGGCCAGTACAGTGAGTTAGGGTGAGGTTTTGGATGGCTGTGGGGCCATCCCCCACAAAACAAATAATAATAACAATATTATGCTTCGTCTGAGTCGCGCCTCTTGAAATTTTAATGACAAAATGTCACATTAACAGTCGGAATGGATTTTCCTGGGAAGAGAAAATTTTGTTGTGTTAGTAAAATACCTGGGCATGTTACAGGGCAAGAAATCACTTTAAGAACAATGGGGTAGTGAAAATTGTTGAACTTACTGAAGTTTTAGGTTTTTTAAGTGCCCTTGGTTGATCTTACAGACAATGTTTCTTTTCGAAAGAGTGAAAAATGCAAAATCAAAAGTGATTTGCTTAAATCTTTACAATTCTTGTCGATTTTGCTGGAAAGAATGATTTACTGATATACTCTCACCTCATTTGAAGTCTATTAAAAATAGCTTTATGAACATTTTACACAGTATAGCAAATAGTTCTGCATTATTAAATCAAAAATCGTTTTTTATTTTTTTTTTTTTATACTTAGTATAAAAGGTACTCAGAGCACTCAGACTATCTTTCTTGTTGAGTTATAACAGTGTTGAATTAAGAAGGCAATAAGGCGTCTTAAGAATTTTTGACAGTATATTCATATCGATCAGGAAAGAATCGTAGGTTTAGGGCTAAGCCTTCGAGCTGGTTCTAAAGCGGTTAAAAACGGTTCAACGTTGGTTCAGAGCTATGTCTCAGAAGATATTTAAAGTATCAACTCGAGATTTGGTCTCTAGGTTGGTAATATGGAGTTGGATATTTTACTGGTTCAGAACCAGCTTAAAGCCGGTTCAACAGGGGCTCAGAGCCATATCTCAAAAGTTATTGTAGATTTCAATTTTAAAATTGCTCTATTGGAAATATGGAGATAAGTATTGCCACAATATGAGACCCAAAAGTTGATAGATTTGCAAAAACGAATTACTTAAATAAAAATAGCTAAAAATAAATCAAAAAAATATGTGTTCTTGAGTCTTAAATCAAACAACATCTCAAAAAATTTACTTTTTAAGGCACTAGGTCAAAATAGGAGTCGCAAACCCGCTATGGAATCAGAATCTTACAAAACACACTAATCTCAGAATTGAGGTTTACATGACGGAGTTTATTGATTTCGTCCAAATGAGAATTATGTCTGTATTTTTGGCTTATTCAAAGTGGATGTCAATATTTTGCCAAGTCATAGTAGAGAGAATATTAAAATTGAAGAAACGCTGTGAATGTATCCATTAGCATCCATGTGAATCCAATAATTAGATGGTACGGACAGGAATTTAACCAAGTGTGAATAATGACAAAAATCTTAACTATAACCAAGGACTTTTCTTTAGTTTAAGGTCGCAACATTTTGAGGGCGTTTCGAAATTATAGATAAAAGTATAAAAGGTAAATAGGTACACATAATGCCCAATGTTCTTAGATCATCGAAGAATTCTTAATGTTTTCCAAAAGCACAAGCTAAACCATGCATCAGAAATATTTTTATAATCTAAATAAGACTTCAATGTCACCTTCAAAAGATAATGAAGTACATAGCTATATCCGATGAGTGGACGCTGGCTTCTAAATCAACATCTCTCACGTCTAAGTTGAATAATCTTTCTCATATGTGAAGAAATTCGGGTCAATATTTTTAATATTTAACAATTTAGTTGGTTTTATATTTAAATTCGGTAAATCTTATGCTAAAGCAAAAACTTTACTCAAAAATGTGCCTTACATTTTCGAACATTAACTATTGGTAAATTTAGTTCGAACCAAGGAGTCTAAGGTTTTCAGAAATGCTATTGTTTTGCAGCCCTAGATTATGCCTTAATTCATTTCTCCGAACTTAATTTTAATTTTGGATATTCTATAGCAAGGTAAGTTAAGGCTTGAAATTATTTAATAGCCTTTTACCGAAATTCAACTCACAAAAACCGAATTAGCTAGAAATAGCTGAACATTATATAATAATGCCAGATTTATAGATCATATCATATTCAAAAAATTAAGGCATTCCAGCCTTCAGAATTGCAGGATTCAGATTTTATGGGGATGGATTTTTTACTGATTTTAAAGCTATTTAATCTAAGATCTTTAAAATTGGTGTAGTGGCTGGTGTAATGAAGTAAGACTTTGTAGATTGCAAATTTGTCTTAAAGTTAAATATTTCGTGTTTTAGACTTTATACAAATCTCAGAATTTACTTAAGCTATTCCCAATTTAAAATTGTTAATATCACTCTGCAGCCAGTTGAAACTTGCTCATTAACGCTTTCAAAAGAATCAATTTCTTACCGGGATTTCAGCTAATTATTAATAATATTTTGACTTTTTGCCACTTTTATTAACATTTTCCTCCCTCAAAGTCCTCCATTTTTCTCAACGTGTATTTACCATTTTTGCCATCAACCTGTTGTTTGACTGGTGGTTGCTCATCTCCATGTCATCTGCCAGCTGGTATTTCCTCTACCCAGTTCCACCTGTGATTCGCCGCACTCTCTGTTCATTTAACTTTAGTCCATCAGGCAAGCTTATTTCGCGCTCGAGTGCCTGACTGGCATACTCCATCTGCTCCTCCGCCATGTGGGCAATCAAATTGCCATAGCACGTAGTGAGCAAAATCTGTAACATAAATATGTACAATATGCATGTAAGTAGAAGTGTGTATGTGGGTTAATGTGCGGCTTTTGATTTTATTTTGATTGATATTGTTTTGTTTCCTGAGATTTTAAGCTGATTATGGTAGAATATGCTAACATGCTTGCGCGTTTCAAGTCGTTGGCTCGTCTAAGCGGTAGTTGTAAAAGTGCAGGCCATGGGTTGTGATTAGATGATAAATAATAAAAACAATAGTACAAATGTTTTCCACTTGTCTACAGTGGGCAGGCAACTAATTCCCTAACTTATTTCTCCGATAAGTAGGAAGGGCTGATCTGCAACTATTATCATTTGAACCGCATCATCTTCGCAAGTCTTTTAGACCAACTGAACTTACCTTTTATTTCAATCAACCAACACCAGCAGTAAAATTCTTATTAATTCAACAATTTGGCGGCAATTAAAAGCACATTAAAAATGGACAGAATGTACCCAAAATTCGCCACTAATCTCAGCTATTTTGAGCTCTGATTGAAAACGAATGGCGAACGATGGGGACGAGTGGCAAGGACAATTCCGTTGATGATTACGATCACGGCGGTGATGGCATAACAATAAACATGAAAAAGGAGTGTAAAAACAAGAGCTCAACAACAGACTAAGTATTTTATGGTTCCCCAGCAGCCAGGACGAAACTTTGTCGCACAGGGCAATTACACCGAAACCGAAAGAAACAAAACGAACGGAAATGAATACACTAAAATTATACAGCCAGGACTCGTGTAAGTCGTTTCTGTGGCTGAAGCAGGCGGCTGGGGATTCCCCACAAAAGCTATTAAAACTTATGCGTAGCTTCATATAACACTTTTAATGCCAATCAAAGTCTCAACTCAAATACGAAACAAGCAAATAGCGTCCACAAAACTTTTACCTTTTGTTTCAAAAAACACAACTGGCAAGTCACAAAGTCAAACACAAAATATAGGAGAGTATAAGTACAAGTATAAGTGTAATCGAAAGAACTGAAAAGAAAAGCAATAAAGCCGAGGAAACGGCGAAAAGTGAAAAGAAATTGTCAAAATACAAATAGGAAATTGACGCGTACTGAAAAAGAAAACCAAAATAAATAATACAACAACAAAAAAAGAGAAGAGAAATCCTTATGAACAGTAACAGTAAAAGTTTTCTCCGAAACAGGAGGCTCAAGGGGGCGAATGTTTACTCATTTTTGGTCTCTTAGTTTTTTTTTGTATTTTTTTTTTTTTTTTTTTGGTTGTGTAGCGAATTTAATCTTTTACGTTAACGCCAAGAGGGGGGAGAGCTAAGTGGGCGGCCCACAAATCTGCTGGATGAGGCCATTGTGGGTTTATTTATAGACTTCAAATGGTTGCCTGCGGCATGAGGATGTGGCATATGTAGGCTGCTATATGTATGTGTAATGCATAAACATGACATACTTCCATGGCGGGGGCAGCCCTCCCCCTGAGGGACCTAAGTAAACAAAAGAGTTGTACGAGCATGAGGTGGGTAACAATAAAACGAGCTGATAAAAGAGGGTTCGAAAAGCTTTTAACTGGGCACAAATACAATGGACAAAGCATGAAGGTGGCATAAGGTGATATAAGAATACAATTCTAAATAGAAAGGATATTTGGAACCCATTACGATGGCATTTAATTACTAAAACTATAAGTTTCTATACAGAGAAAATGCAAAACAATCTTTAACCTAAATTAAAAATTTTGCTGTTGAGTGAAGATTGCAATCTTCAATTGAAGTATGAAATGAGAAAGACTCAAAATCATGATTAATCATTTCTCAACTTACTTATCTAAAAATCTACATCTTTAATACTGGAAATACAAACTTTTTTGCTATGTAGTCTCTGAAAATACTAAAAAGAATACAAATACAATTCGAGACCAAAGTGCAAAAACAAATGTCTTTAGTGGGGATTGAAATCAGGACTGTCAGGATTTTTATTAGATTCGCCGCTTCGAATAAGAAATATTATAAGATATTTTTCAAGAACTGGAAAATGTAAATATAAAAATGTAATATTATTTATTGGTTATCCCTTCCTTTTCATCCTTAAAATAACATTGATTAATTTTCATCCAAGACTGTTGCATTAAGATTTTAATTGACATTACAATCTTGGGTTGAGATTTTTCCTGATTTGTGAATTTTTTAATACCGTTATCAAAAATATATTCTTGGTTTTCGTTTGATTATTTTTATACCCGTTACTCGAAGAGTAAAAAGTGTATACTAAAGTCGTGAAAATGTATGTAACAGGCAGAAGGATCCATCTTCGACCCCATAGAGTATATATATCCTTGATCAGCATAAAGAGTCGAGTCGATATAGCCATGTCCGCCTGTCTGTATGAACACCTAGATCTCAGAGACTAGAAGAGCTAGAACCAAACATTTTTAAATGTACACTAGTATTGTCTGCACGCATATCAAGTTTATTAAAATCAAATTTTAGCCACGCTCCTAACCACCCAACATTTGGAAGATCATTTTGGCAAAATCAGCTTAATGAGTCTTTTTCGAGCCCTTTTAATGAAAGATGACTAAAAATGGCTCATACAAATGCTCAAAATGTGATTTATTGAAATACGTATTGAAAAGACCCGCAAATGACTCGACTATGAGTCGGAACTGATCAGGAAAACGGGTTAAAAACGACTTTTCACGACGTGGCGCTGCCACGGTACCATTTCCTCCCGACAAAAGTATAATTTTCGATCAGAAAACGAGCCCATTTATGTCTTTTTTAATCAGATTGAGGACTCGAAGATGACTCGATTGTGATCAATAATTTCATAAAATGTTTGCTGGGCTGGGTACATTTTTTAATATATTGAGCTTAGATTTTTCAGTGTAGTGTATGTGGCCAATATCTACAATCTCAAAAAATTTCACAAAGAATGGATAATAAACGGCAGAGTTTAAAAATCATAGCATACTTATCTGAGCCGCACGAGGTTATTAAACACTAATTGCCCTGAGTAACAGGTGTTTCGAAGTCGGGTAGGGCAAACAGAATGCATTCTGCACTCAATATGCCCAGTTGCGTTGGTTGCGTGATTCAGGGATGCAGTCCTTAATATCGAACTGATAAGGTCGATTCGATAACCTGGCACATCGCGATTGTGTAGGTTTTATTCTATTTGGAGGTAGCTTAACCAATTGTACGATTAAAGCGGGTTTTTGATATTATGTTCCCAATGATCCTGTCCGTATTTGCTGAGTTACATTAACGTTAATAATTAACAATTAAGTCAGCTCTTCGTGCTGATCAATAAGTTACCTTTGTTGATTTCAAAAGAGAATCACTTTAATTTCAAAAGTGTAAAAGTATTGATTCCAAAAAAAGGGTCAAAATGTTGATATCAAAAGTGGACAGCTTTATATTCAAATGTGCAGACCTTTTGTTTTTAAATGGATATGCATATGGATCAAAAAACGCTACTACTAGGTGATTTTAGCAACGAAAAATGTAACATTCTCCTACGCTTTATTTGTGTGTAGGTAGCCCTATCTGTCACAAAAACTTACATATAACAGAGTAAATTCAGGATTTATCTGTCATATATCAGCTATCTAAAAAAATGTGTAAATTCACGTTAAGCGAGCAAAATTGTTGCTCCCCTTTAATTTGCCTGCTTCACCAAAAAAACACAAAAAAAAAAACAACGCACAAGCAGAATGCAAGTAATGGAAAATCTCTTTGCATATTTCATGAGCTAAGTTTCCATTTCATTGTTGCCTCAGTTTCTGTTGTTGCTTTCTTACGCATCTTCAAATTGTTTTCACTGCTTGTTTAGGAAAGTGACGGCAAAGTACAAAATATTACAGAAAAATTTCAATGCAATTTGCTCTAGTTTAAAGATGTCTGTTCGTATACCTGTTATGCCCAGAGCGAAAGGGTTTACTAAGTTCGTGGTGAGACATGTGACAGACCCACACGGAAGCATTTCCGATTCCCATCAAAAATATTAATATTTCTTTAGCAACAATAATCCAGTCAATGGTTATGGCAATTCTTAAAATTCAGCCCTGTCTTATCTGATCGAATAGTGAAGCATGGGTAAAGACTCAGCAATTCTAGTGTGAACTAGGGTTGTTGATGTCTCTTAAATACTTTCAAAGCTTCTGTCTCTTTCGTATTGGCAACTCAATTTAGATTGCATATTCTTATTCATTTTAACTTATTTGTTGTAGAGTCTTGGGTCTGAATATGGGAGAGTGAATTTTTAATAATATAGAACATGTTTATTTTCTAGGTGAGGTGGCTATTAGGTTGCTTTTTGTCTGTTAGAAAGTTTTCCAAATTGCAAAGTCGATAATATCAAACCCAAATCGATATTTGATTCATCGAGTCTAAAACACATCGATTTATCGATAATACCCTTTATATCGAAATGTTCTAAAGCTAACACAAATACTGACCCAAAGACTACTAAAGACCAGTGCAAGTGTCCGTTCTATCTTATCTTTTCATTGGCATAACTTTAAGATTTTTGTGACTAAGTATTCTGAAATAATTCTGTGCTTTCAATCTAAATTAATAGTGCTGATTTTTCCATCAAATCTTAAAACCTGGCACTCAGAACAACAAAAAATTACACTCGACACAATACTTCGCATAATTTAAGATACTTTCAAACAGTTCAAAGGCATCAAAGAAAAGCAATGGTGATTCTACATTGAAGTACTGTGCTTAAAGACTGACGGTTTTTGATTACTAAAAAATATCGAGTGAAAGATTAATTCTTCATATGAATAAATATTTTTGCTCGCTCTTTACTTATACTGGTTTGAGAACGATCTTCTTAAAACCAGTTGCACTGGATCAAATGCCCTCCAATACAGTTGGACAGACTCCGTTTCATTGTCTCTCTCGGTTTAAAGTGCAACCAGTAATTCCGCATTTGCTGTTGTATTCATTCAACATGATATATGTTGTATTTGGTTGAAATTTAAAGATAAAACACCATCGACCTTCGGTTTGATATTGGTGCCCACCCCTAACTCACATTGGTTATGTATGTAATTGAATATGAATGTTTGTGCTTTCGTTTTCGAGAAAAGGTTGATTTTGAAATAAAATAAAAATCTGTGTCAAAAAATTAGAAATTATTTATGTCTTGCGGACTGAAAGCTCTTTTGGGGTCACAAAAAATACCTTAAATGGACGTCACACTGATATGCCTGCCGGGCTTTTGTAATCAAAATGCGATTAATAAATTCAAGTTAAAAAAAAACAAAACTCACAGCTTTCCAACCCCGCCAACTATATGGGAAGCGCTCCGAAGCAGGAGTGAAAAGGGACTCCAAAGCAGCACCTCGAAGGAGTCCTTTTCATAAAAACCATAGGCTAATAGAGGAGTCCGCACGGAGTCTTTGTGGGTTATCTAAATGAGCATTCTGGGACGCCGAAATCACTCTTTGAAGGAGTTATATTTTTCATATATGTTCAATAGGCCTTTTTCTCCAGCGGATGTGCTCCTTTGGGACACTTTTTGGAGCCTCCCTAGAAGGCTCAGCGCACCGTACAGGCCTAATGGAGCACCTTTCGGACTCCGCTGGTTGGCTGGGAAGTCGCATGAGAACTACCAAAGTACCAGCTGCATCTGATTCTTGGCAGATACTCAAACTAAGAAAGTTATAGCAATAAACATCAAAAAAGTGTGTTATTTAAATGCTGATTCATTTATTACAATCTTGTACTTTTTCGTTGAGATTCGCTTTTGCATCCAATTTGTTCGGAAGTTATTTATTTTAAGGCAATCCACACAAACTCTCGATGTGGCAACCAACGATATCTTCTGGAAATCAAGAAAATAAGTGAAACAAAATATATTCATCATCAGCTGTTTCGAACCTAACATAACCCTTATCTCCAAACAAAAAAAATTGATTTATCGATATATCGATTAGATATTGACAACCCTAATGTAAGCTCAAAATTAAAGGTATCCCTTAAGTCTTGATTATTGGGTATATGAAAGTCTGGCAGGGCCGGGCTTTAACTAAAGCTTTCGTATTTTTTCTCTTTTTTGCCTCTACCTTCATCCCTTGCTCCTGGTTGCCGCAGTTTCATTGTTTGTTTTGCAAGTGCAGGCACGTACTAGTAGAGAGCGCACTCGAATGAAGTTGAGACACATGGCTGAAGCATAAGTTTGCCATTTTGCCTGCTTTGTGTTTTCCTCTTTTATTTTATTATATGATTGCCTTACGTTTTTGTCGCGCTTTGCTTTGTGATAGAATATTAAACATAAATACAAGTTGAGTTTAAGAAATTAAAAGAACAAGAAATGTATCACTTGGCTTAGATTTATGAAACACCTTCCAAGCGTTTCATTCACATTTCTTAAAGTCCTTTTACCTAAAAAGGACTTTTGCCATATTTAGGCTTGCTCTCCTATAAATAATTCACTTCAACTGCCAATTAATCACAAATCTCAGCCACTTTCCCAAAAACCAGCCTCACAAATGAACCCAAAATCTTATGCAAATATCAAGTATGCGCCTCGTTGTTCCCCCAAGACCTCCCCAAAATGGGAAGGCATTGAACCATAACCAAACTACCCACGTCACTTTTGCCGCCTTTTACACGTTTCACATTGTCATTTTCGGGATGACTTATGGACCACTTTCGTGGACAGGTCCTGGGCTCCGTCTCTCTCTCTCTCTCTCACTCTATCGCTCTCTTTGGACTTAAAGCCACCTTAATCGTGGGTAAGAAACTTTTACCCTGGCACAGATGTGTGCGGGCAATGCGGGAGCAGTTACTTTTCCATACAAACATACGGCATGCCGCGGCAAGAGCCTTTTTGCTTTTGTTTGTAATGAAAATTGACATGTCCTTCGCCGAATTGTTGCACTGACTGCCGTTCCAGGAGTTCCCCTTTTTGTAGTTTCGCTTTTGTTTGGGACCCCGGCGCTTTGTCTCGCGCTGTTCATTTGCCACGGGTCTAGGCAACAAAGGTAGGCAGGAACCCCGCTGTTCTTATGGCGGTGCCTTTTGTGACGAAGATGTATCGGCTTGTTTTTCGCCCTGAACACACGAGTTCGTCCTTTCCAAACTGGTTCTGTAAATGTTGATGAATTAAAAATCAGCAAAGTGGCAGTAAAAGGGATGTAAACTATTTTTGTTTGCGTTTGGAGGACTATAAACAAGCACTGGGCAACAGAATTTTGGTTTCACTGATGGTGGTTAGTTTCAAAAGTTCTTCATTCTCTTTTAATCTTTCAATTAGTTATTTGCCTAGAAATTTGTTTAGTCCGCAGCTTAATAGTTCTTCTGTCAACACAAAACCAGTCTGGCAATCAATTTGCGAGAATATTATAAGGTTTTACTGGTTTATGGCCGATTTCGAATCTTTTACATAGAGCTATCTGTCTCATAAACTAACATATAACAGAGTAAAATCAATGCTTATCTGGCACCTAGCATTTATCTAGAAGATGAGAAAACGGGCCTAAGTCATACAGGAAAAAAGTAGAGATAAATTCAATCGTTTTGCACTGTGTACCAAAGGAACACACGATATTGATACTGATCAAGAATTTATATAATTTATGTTAATGTTAGTATATTAATTTATGCTATTTAGCGTCAATCTTAGACAGGAGAGGTTTTTCTCATGTAAACACTGCAGTTCTACGTTTCGGTACTGCATTTTTCAGGGCTGATTCAGGCCTGAACAGTAGGAATAACTGAATTTAATGCCTGAATTCCAGCATATTTTAGTACTTCCCATGAAACTCACTCATGAGTTCAGTACTGAAATCATGCTCAAACTCAACTAAGGTCATGACGTAGTAGGACATGTCAGTGATAAATCTATAGCTGAAACTCATAAAAAGGATGTCATGAATTCAGGACCAGCCCTTCCATTTCAGGACGGATTCAGATATTTGGGTTTGAGCCTAACTTAAGGGATATAATAAATAGGGTAATTAAGATGCATAGAACATATTATTATCTAGCCGATAATTTGACTTTTCGAAGGGCATTCGTCTAGGAACATACAGGCGAATCCTGGAAATCCGACATAATAAACATTGGACATTCTTCTAAGGATTTTAAAGATATTTAAATGGATAATAAGAATTAAATTTCTAAAACGTTCAAAAAGTCAGATTACTACAGAAATAATAATATTTCACAATGTGCCTCTGTGAACCACGGAACCGCATCAAAACCGCGCTTCAGTTAGCTCCAAAAACCGTGTAATGAACCAAACCGGCGGTTCAGAAGCTGAGTGAACCACTGAACCGAACCAGTACATATTTACGAGTGGCTTGCATGCCTGTTTTTGAGACATTTTGCTGCAATGTGGAGTCGATTTTGTATGTCTTTTAGTTGACATTTAAGATGCTTACTTTTTATTAATTCATGCATTGTGCATTGTGCTGCAACTTTACAGATTGCAGTTTTTGATTTCGTTTCTTATTTGTTTTTATTCTTTCTATCCTTACTCACTGGGAATTTCATGTAAGTTTATGTAAAAACAAGTTGATTTTGTTAAAATAGTTTAAGAAATTCGCTCTGATACATCTGGTAGACTCTAGAGAAGATGTAATAAAAGATTATTATTAATTTTCTATGATTCAAGCGAACATGTTTTTATTCAGCAACTTAAAAAGAGCAATAGTTAAAGTTTTCTAAATTTTTATTTAATAAATTTTATTATAAAATCCAAATCCATTATAAATTGGCGGTCCAACAAAACTCAAAATATTAGGAGGAAATTTCAACCTAATCAAGTGCAATCTTTAACCATTCAAATATATCTTGACTTTGGCCAGTCTCTTTACTCTACTAAAAGGTTTATATCAGGGACCGTAATTATGAGTTCTATTATAAAAATCCAAGTAGAATGATCATTTTTTATTTTTATTTTGTACCTAAAAAAGTAATGATTAAATTTGACTTTTAACTCGGAAATAATAATTATACATATTACTCAAACGTTCATTAGTAGAAGTGTAAAAGGAATTGTGGAAAGATTGATGCATTTCCTTAGTAAGTGAATCAAGTCGAACCAATAAAACCCGATTGCCAAGTTGGAAAATCTTAATAAAATTCCGGTTTTTTAAAAATTAATGATTATTTTTGATTTATTAATTTTACTCAAAAATAATCAATTTCTATTGAGTAATAAAACACAAATCAATAAATAAAAATCATTGCGAAAATGAATCGATTAGCGAAATAAAACCGTATTTTATTATGGTACATTTCTTCATACAGGTACTCCAAGTTGATGATTTTTGAAGAAGAATAATCTACAAATAACACAAGTTTACAAAACAAAGGTCACTTTTCAAACAGAGAATACAGCAAACGTTCCTAGTGTATTTTCGGTTGCTGAATTCAAATAAATTGTCCGATTTGCCCCAGCACGTCAGGTTAATGAGAAATTTGCATAAACGAGTGTCGGACGAGGTTTCTACATATTTTTAGGTCCCATAGCCACATTAATGAACCTATACAAACTACATTTGTTTCTTAATAATCTTAGATAAATCACGATCGCAAAAAACTAAATAGAACGTTTAGATTTGATTTCTAAGATACCAGATAAATGTGAAAAATGTCAGTTTTTCTAAGAAATTGTTTCCCCCCAAGTTAAAAAAATTCGTAAAACTTATTTGCCAATTGATTAAAACCACAAAACTATTTTCTATAAATCCTCTAAATTTTACTACATTGGCACTTTTTTGATATCATCCCCCTTTTAGAAGCTATGGTCCAAAAACAATACATATTTTTAACATATTTCACTTAATAGTTACCACTAAAATTTCTTAAGATTAGATAATTACAATGATAATACTGTGAAATAAGTGATGATAAAGTAATTTTACTTTAATTTGTCTTGGCTAATTAAAATTTTATAAAGAAATTTTATGAAAAAATATTTAAAAATAAGTCTATGTAAAAATACATAGAAAACACATGTATTTGTAGTAAAATAAAGTAAAAAGTTAATTATGTAATTTTTTTCAACTGACAAATACATTTTACGAATTCTTTGAACGTGTGGAAAAGGTGAAGTTTCTCAGAAAAATGAACATTTTTCATATTTATCAATATTATGGTATCTTAGGAATCAAATATAAACTTTGGGTTTGGTTTTTCATGATCATGATCTGATCAAAACGGACCATTTATTTGAATTCAGCACCCGAAAATACATTAGGAACGTATGGTATATTCTCTGATTAAAAAGTGACCTTTTATTGTAGACTTGTACAATCATTATTTACGGTACCAGGATTATCAACATTTTTTAATGTTTACAGTTTATGGAAACGCCTGTGTGAATTCATTCCAAAAAAAAACAAAGTTAACTTCGGTTCCATCAAGTTTTTATACCCTTGCAGCTTGTATAATTTATCTAAACAAATGTTTTGAAAAAAAGTTCAATGGCAGCTAATCATATGATATGTTTCGTCAATTTTGATTAAATTGCGCCTAATCAGATAACATTAATAACAGGCAAATTTAAGGACGTCAAATGTTGTTAGCATTAAAATTTTTCTCAGTAAAATAAGTTTTTCCACCGATCTTTTCAAAAGGCAGCTTTGTTACTTTCTTCTCACTAAAACGAATACTGTTTTTCACACAACCATACTGTACGAGGACTCGAGCCCGGGTCCTGGTCCCCGGATATGTCGTCTTAACCTTGTCCCCCGTTGTCGATACGCGGGATCTAGCGTAAAGATACCCTTATGAACTTGGTCATATTAAATGTGATATTCCCATTGCAGCCATTATGTGGACTTAAACTGTCAAACTGAAATCTATTTATGGGTCACCTGACAATGTTCATTTTGAAAATATGTCTTTTGTAAGAGAGCCAACAAAAACTTTAATACATTCTATTTAAAATACCAAAATATGAAATTACCCAACGTTATATAAGCAAACTACACCATATGTGTCCACTCCGCTGTTCGAACCTCGAATGGATATCTTTCTAGGCGCAACTTTCCAAGATTTCCCATACCAAATGGGGGTAAAAGGCGCATTCATCCCCCTAAACTTGGCTGCATAGTCCAAACTTTTATGGTGCAAACTTAAGCCTCATGCTCTGGCATTCTTGCACTCATTTGTTCTTTGAGGCTGCCAGCGCTTAGCATTATTATCTTCCTGTTAAGTTATCTTTTAGTCGTATCTTTTCGGCCACTGCTTGGGACAGTTTTCTTAATTGCTTGGCCGCGTAATTAATTTAATTTAAGAAACTTAAAACTGAGCCCCGGCAGCCTTCTGCTGCCGTTGTCGCTGCATAATTAAAACAAAGCATCGCCCTGTCCAGGCATCTAATGAACTTGATTAAAGCCAAGTTGAAAGTTAGAAAGAGAGGAAATTAAAAAAATTAAAAAAAAAAACCAACACGACAATGAATTAATATGCCAATTTTTGCAACTTTTCTTTTTTGGTGAAAAGTTTTATTACACGCTTCAGTTAACAAAGTCTGCTATTGATTTCCTCTCCTGGCTAAGGTGGAGTCTTCAATGAAAATGAGAGAAAAAAGGCTCTTAATAAAAATTAATTGAAAAGGAAATACTTGAAATGTCTGAAAAGTTTGATTTCGGGTCGAATGACGAAGCCGAGAGAGCCCCAACGCGCCCCTGGAAGTCGAATTGAGCGTAGGGAAGCTATTAACTTGATTAATTATAGGTAGAAGTGTTTTTGCTGTTGTTGCGGTATAAAAGATTGAAATCATAAGGCAACATTTGCTGAAATATGAATTTTCTACCAACTAATTAGTTGAAACACACCAAATAGATTGAATATCTCGTTTTCTTTGATGTTTCGGTTCAAGTTCTTAACGAATGATGGCGGCTTGAGCTCTGACATCAAACTAGAGAAGTGCTGACAAATCTTCCATATTCCCATCACACCTCAGTTGGTTTCTTTGGCTTTTGCGTTAGCTTCTGCCAATCCCCCAAATCCTTTGCCACCATTTGTCGCAGCACTCTCGCCAAATTGTGAAGCCATCTGCCATTCCTTCTTCTCCTGGCAAAAACTTTGGCATCTCTTTTATCAAAAATTAATATTACCAACTACTCAGACAGATGTGTCTGTGCCAGAGCTTAATGGAAAAGTACTACAAAGGGCGCAAGCGTGTTCTGTCGCCTTTTTTTTGCATTGCGCATTCAATAAGCAGAAAGATATGGAAGGAGCTGAGCATACAAATACCAACTCGCACACAGAGACAATGCATTTTCATTTGACACACACTTCTCATTAAGTCAAAGAACTAAGGCTCACAGACGACGCCTTGTCAAGTCGGCGTAATGAAGCGATAAGCTGCTGACATATTGCCAAGTGCAACCTCAATCCATACATCCAAATGTCCCGTTCCATTCCCTCTCAGCAATTACCACACAAACAACAATAACACTTTGCCATGCAAGAATCCACGTCAAAGTTCAACTGTTTGCAAATAATTTGGCAAAAATCGTTTATGCCTCTGTGTGTGTGAGTGAGTGGGTGTGTCGGCATACATAGTTCATCTGCAGTTGCATTGTTTGACACACACACACACACACACACACACACACACCCACATCTAACCAGTCTTATCGTCAATTCCAAAATACCGTTCGCGTTTGGCCTTCTTGTCGAGCTCCCTCTCCACGGTACGCTAAGCATTTTGACTATGGCATATTTCACAATCGCACCGAAAACGTCATACTATACATACATACATATAGCCAAAGGAAGAGGGCCTTGTCGCTGGCACAGAAATATTACAGAAGGGAAACTGGCTGGGCTGTAGGGGCAAAGGAGAAATTGCTAAGCTTAAACAGGACGACTGTTGGATGCCCTCAACTTATCTAAAATTACTTTGAACTTTTCTTGTGGAAATCAAAATGTTTAGTAAATAGTTGTCCATTCCACATACACACAAATTCGCAGGAAGTGGAATCCATACATTATGTCTTATGGATTAAGCAATACGCAAAGCCGCTTGGCTTATTAGGCGTTAACTTTCAAGCATCGATGAGGGAGAGAGACAGTCACAAATTTAAAACCTACATCAACAATGTGCTGCTTAAGAACCAAATGTATATTAGATGTTTAGGTAGGTAATCGGATCTATCTATAAGCTTATACTTATTGCTCACAAAATTTTTGATTCATCGAATTATTTGCCTTAAGCAGCAGCTCACAGGGCCGAGCTTCTTTTAATCTCTTGGCTTGGGTGCTTCCAATATGCGCACAAGAGAAGGGGACCTACAGTCTATCGCCTTTTTCACGGCTGGTGCCAATAGCTTGTAAAGGTGAGTGGTTGTGTAAATCTTAAACAAAAAAAATAGGGAAAAGTTAACTTCGGCTCGGCCGAAGTTTGTATACCCTTGCAGCACGGTTTTCTGACTAATTTGAAAGACATTTCCACTGAAAACAAAGAAGCTTTTCTCACTTCATTTGAATGACAGCTATATTATATAGATGTTCGATTTCAACCAAAATTATTGGAATCATGGGAAAGCATAGCAAACTAAGAAATACAAAGTTTGGAGGCGTTTTCTTGGAAAACAAAAAAGTTTTTCTCGCTAAAACTCGTTTCTAGAACGATCATTTCCATTGCCGCTATATCCTATAGTCATCCGATTTTGACAAAACTTTGATGAATTGTGTGAAAGCTTATCAAATAAAAATATGCCAATTTTAAAGAGGTTTACAATGAAAACAAAAAGTTTTTCCTACCAAGACTATTTTTCTAACCTTACTTTTCTATGACAGCTATACTATATAGAAGTCCGATTTCGACCAAACTTGGCACAATCATGGAGAAGCATAGAAAACTAGTAATTACCGAGTTTGGAGACGTTTGCCTTGAAAACAAAAAAGTTTTTGTCACTTAAACTAGATTTTTGACCGATCGTTCCTATGGCAGATTTATGTTATAGTCATCCGAATCGGGCCAGCTCCGACAAATATGCAGCGTATTTATACCAGAAGACTTCCTGCAAAATTTTGTCGCGATAGTTCTAAAACTGACGGAGGAGATAGCATGGAAACAGACGGACGGGCATGGCTATATCGATTCAGCTCGTCTTGCTGGTCAAGAATATATAAGCTTTATGTGGTCGGAAGCGCTTTCTTCTATTCGTTACAAACATCTGGACAATTTCAATGTACCCTCTGCAAGGGTATAAAAATTAACCATTCTTACACTCTGCAACAAAAGTATACAGAGTAAATTAAGCTTGTGCAAAAATCTAAAACAGCCAAAAGGAAGCATCGCCGAACCTAAAAAGGATACATATTTTGGATCAGTATCAACAGCCGAGTCGATATAAGTCCGATCTGATACTATCAGATCTCAAAGATGGTAGGAGATAAATTGTATGGGTCATTTTCATTTGTTTTTTTTTATGCTGTATGCTTATAAATAGTTACAAACTAAAGCTACAGAGGGTAGACAATTTTTTACACGCACCATACCGCCCACGCGATTTGGAAAAAACGTCATATCTCCCACAGTTTTATAGATAGTAAGTTCGCACCTTCCGGACATATTTAGTGCTGAGTGTTATTTATCAATCCGCCAAAGGAATGCTTAAGATCGGATGAACGATACTCGAGTTATGGGGAAAACAAACATTTATGCTGGGCAGCACCGTCTGGAGCAGCGCTTGGCAGCACTTTACACACTTTAAAACATTTTATTTTATTATATTTATTTTATTTTTGTTATGAATTTGGAGCACAGTCCTTCGTTGAATTGGGAATGCTAAGAGTTTGGTTCTGAAAAAATTCGAACTATATTTATTGAATCAAATCCGTCATCATCCTAAAAGAGTTCAACAATATAATTCTAGCATATCCCACGAATAAGACAGCTTATAATTCTACAGTTCGAATTCTTTGCATTGCAAATTTAAAAAAGACGCTGAAGTTCGGTTTTTATTTAAGCGTTTAGTAAAATAAAAGTGCTTATTAATAAGTTTAAAAGAAATGGAAACACAAATGGGGTATCATAAAATCATCACAAACCAGTCCAGGGGTTTTGGTTTAGTTAAGTTATTTAAATAAAGCAAGCAGATAATTTAAATTTAATTTAATTTAATTTTGCCTTTTACTTTTGCACTGAGAGGCAAAAATTTGGAGCGACATAACCAATATCTTGTCCGGAGAAGCTCAATCACATGGTATTTCTAGCCGCATTTATATTGTTAAGCCTGAAGCCTTCGAGTTTCCTGCCCAAACTACCATCAAAATTGAAGAAGGGATGGGTTGGCAACTTGTCTTTCAAGTTAAAGTTTATTTGAAGCACCTGAAAGCTACTCACACACCAAAAAATGTTACCAACTGTCAATAGGAATTCAAGCCAGGAGCAATTGCAATTTGCGTGACAAGCTGGTCATATCTGCCGCATCAATAATTTTCAATCGAGATCCGATTCGAGAAGACTGTGTTGTAACTGTCAGTATATCTCTTGAATGACAATTGCCCCTTTCATCATCTGGTTATTCTTCTCCCACATTCAATCGACATTATTGCGGCAGGGGCCAGAAAATGGCATTTCAATAACTAGAGTGAATTGTTTTCAAGCTCAACAAATCCCTTTGCCAAACTTATGGCCCCTCTTTTCTTGTGGTAAGGGTATAACAAAGCAGAAAATTGTTCAGTTCAACTCGACTTGGCATTTTTGCATGAAATTTGTGCCGCGGTCTGACGGAGGCTGCTATTGCTGTCAGTTCGTACACCTCCGTCTGCTTCTGCTTGTGGAGCTTGTTTATGGCATTGGCATGTATGACAGTTGCATTGCATTCAATCAATATGCACGCACACCCAGACACATGCACACTCGCACAGACCATGCTCATATGTCAGGAGTCAGAATCATACTCAGGAGGAGCCGAATCATTTTCCATCTTTCTATGCATTTTGTGTTGCATACTTTTGTGCTGGCTGCCATTGCATTGGCATGCATTGTTCATCTCCTCCATAGTATATCTCGACTCTCCGGCAAGAATTTATCAATATGCATTGCGTATGCCTTGCGATTTTGCATACTTACGGCATGCGCCCAGTTTTCCCCCCATTGTAGTGTTGTTGCTTGTTATTAATTTTTTGTATTGTGTAGTCGTGCTGAGGTCCTCCCTTTCCGTGTTCCATGGCATTTAAAAATGCAGCCCACAACTTGTAATGTTTCCCCTCGTCCTCCCAACATTAAGAGGTTGTCCGTTCTGGCCGCCTGCCACTTCGCATTGTGTGTGTCTCGGATTACTTGGCTTACGTTTTGTCACCCCAGCCAGCGAGAGGGAGGGGAGTGGCTGGCAAGAATCTTTGAGATAAAAATAACGCTCCACAAACCAAGCCACTCAAGGTCAATGTGAAGTGCGAGAATTTCATTTGCAACAGATTCCGTTGTTTTCCTTGTTTTATGCGTGTATTTTAAGGAGCTCCAAAAAGATGTAGCGAAAACGAAAATGAATTGTTACAAGCATGTTTTTAGGGACTTGACATTGAATTTCTAGTTTGAGTGTAATAAACGGTTCGATAAACGGTTTAGAAATTCTAGAAAGCAAATTTTATAATATAGGAAATGTTGGCAATAGAGGGAGAAGGGGCAGGCAACAGCAAAGCGCTTAGTAAGCTCTTAAACGGAATGGTCGTTACAAATTTGACGATCAAGCGCACTCGCGTGAGACTCAGTTAAGAACGCAGTCAAATGTTAAGCACTCAGCAAGCCGAATATAAGTTGCATCTTTTATTTTCCGAATGCACTTAACGTAAACTTGAAATGTCTTTTTGTATATTGCTTAGTTTTAGGGCGATTATCAAGATTATTTTTGCTATATTTTAAAATGCATTTCTCTTTTGTTTTTTAAATTTACATAATGATTTGTCGTTAGATAAAAGCGTTTACCTACACACAGGGAATAATCCCATTGTTTGTACTTAAATTAATTAAAAAGCACTGTGTACTGACTTAAATCTAATTAACACCAACTTGAGAATTACAAGCGGTCGTATTTTTGCAAAATACGAGATATATATTCATTAACGCTTTAAAATACTACTTAAATCCCAATATAAGTAGTATTATAGCTGTCTATCAGCTAGCGAACGCGATGGTACAACTGGTTGAGACTGCATTCCAATTGTGTTCAAGTCAAAATACCCCGGTTTTTATATTTATATAGTTCGAAGTTTTTCAGAACCAAATGTAAAAGAATTCTACTCTTGGATTCCACTACAAAGAAAATTGAGTATGGGTTGGGTGTCAAAATTTAATTAGAAAAAACAGAAAACTTTTAACTATTTCCAACATTATTTAAAGTCAACACTAGGCATATGACTAAATTTTAGAATCAAATTTACTTGGTCCTACAGGACGGGGGATACCATAAGAATACTAAATACAGGATCCTTTGGTCTTTTGTGCGAAAAATCGTTCCGCAGGAATCAAGTCAAAGTCTGAAAACTAGGTTTTTGAGTAATAACTTGAGAAATACTTATCCTACGAACGCTGAATCGATGGTGAAAAAAGTAAAATCAAAGTGTAAATATTTAAATATCACGGCATATTTCTCTGATTGCAACTTCCACGTTAGTCGCCTTATATTAAGATATCTTCCAATGTTTATCTTTTCTTTATTCAAGGGCAAAGTTGCCTTGAATTTTAGAGATCATTTAGAAAATCATAAAACTAACAAAATATAATAGCTTGTAGAATTAAGAAAGAAATTTCTAAAAATTAAACTTTTCGGGCTGTGTTTTTTGAGAAAAGAAAATGCCCAAGAAGAAGAAATCTTTTTTTTTATATATTAAGAAATATAAATATTTTAGGACGAGTTTTTACGAACTAGAATACAATTGCAAGTTCAAAATTCATGCACGATTTTAAGGCCATCACGCAAGCTCACGCACGATAATAATGCATATTCAAAAATATTGTAGTTATAACTAAAACTTATAGTTGATTTGTGGAATAGAGGTTCTTCGAGCTCAACCTGAAAGCAGTTTTCATTTTTATTGAGTGTGTCCGTACCACTTCAACAGATAAAAACCATTGGACATTCAGCTCATTTTCTACACACAAAAAAAAAGTCGGTAAATTTAACATTTTTCATTGGTAAAATCACCAATGTCCGTAGTTGTGTTTGGTCCATAAGCTTTTCCATTTAAAAATAAAGGGTCGGCACTTTTGATTTTAAAGTTTTCCACTTTTGATTTTAAAGTTTACCACTTTTAATATCAAAAATGTTCCACTTTTGATTTTAATACTTAACACATTTAATTTTAAAGTTATACACTTTTGAAATTACTACTTTTCCATTTAAAAAAATAAAAATAAAAAAAAGTTTGCCGCCCATAAATCCAGTTTTGTTTTTACGTTTACATTGGTAAAATCAACAAAAGTGTCAGCATTTTGAAATCAAAGTCCCGCACTTTTGATTTTAAAAGTGCAACACTTTTGATTTTACTACGAAATCAGAAGCGGCATTGTTGAATGTACTACTTTTTGAATCAAAAGTTTCTGAAATTTAAAATCAAAGATTAAAGTAGTTGATTTTAAATGATTGCATTTTTGATTATACGATGATATTGGTAAAATCAAAAATGAAAATAATAAATAAATTGAAATAGGTAATTTCAACAATTTTTGCTCAAAGATGGAAAAATTTCTGTGTAGTTATTTTTATCAATCACTAAAAACTAAACATATTTCGTGTTTACTGACAATCTCACGGCGTTTGTCCCCAATTTAATCACAACAGACGCACGGATCTAGAATGTCCACACAAAGAACTCTGTATTTGTTCACGTTCGTGTCGTGACGCACCGGGTGTATCTCTATCATAAACTATGAATACAGACATATTCTTAATTCCACTACAGTTCGCTGTGAATAATTCCAAACTACTTTTAAAAAGAGTAAGCCAAACGCGATTCCGCTTCGGTTTAACTTGCTGTTCTCAATTCCGAACTTCTGGCAAAGCGAAAACCACTGAAAATGGTACATTTGAAAATGAGTAAGGCTAACTTAACCATTTGAAATAAGCTTTTGTTTTTGCTGGCATTGTCAAGTCAATTTTAAATTGATCACAGAATAATGGAATTTGCTTTATGTTCCTATAACAACTGTAAGATTGACATTAGCACAACACTATTTGCAGAGGTATACTAACTTCAAAACATTCCTTTTTAGATACCTTTATGATTTGTAAACCAGCAAGTTCTAGCAATTATCATCCAAAATCAACAGTTTTCTCCTAATGCCACCATTGCCATGACTGTTTGGGAATTTCGATAATTTGTAACTTATTAATAAACTTTTCCTTGACGAAAAACAATAAACACATATATTACAGTTACCAAAACTTATCCAAAGCTAAAAACAGTATTTTATTCGAATTTAGTCCATAAATTTATTCAATAAATGTTTCTCTTTGTGAGAACACAAGAGACTGAGACTGTACGTGTTGCTTTTCTTGAAACACAACTTAGTGTTCAAAAATATATAAAGTCCTATAATTTCCCTGCAACCATAGATTTACTAAAGATTTTAAAACCCAAATTAAATTAACACAAATTTAATAAGCGACACCTAAACAAACTAAATTAAGCTAACTTTTGAATTTTGACAGCAAATACAATAAATTCTGACCATGAAAAGCATATTTGAGCCTGTATAAACCAACACTGAAAAAAGAAATCAATCAGAAGCGGGATTGAAAACAGAGTAGTCCCGGATATTCTTACACCGATCCGAGAAAAGATTGATTTGCCTCACACTTTTTTTATAATCCCCAAAAACAGGATCACTTTAATCCTGTTCCGGGATTACCCTGTTTTTTTTTCTGTGTAGTTTTGCAAAAGAAGCTGCTGTGTTTCAAATTAACGTCTTCAAACGCTGTCATGATGTAAACTAAACTACGCATTAACGCCCGTAACAAATGACTAAAACCAAAAGGCTAAAATGCTAGCTAAAGACGTGGTTAGAGATGTAGACGGCTGAAAAGAAATTTAAAAGTTCTAAAAGTATTAAACTCTTTGGATTTGCTGGAAATTTGTCTTCAGACTCAACAAAGTGAAAAATATTTAACAAATATTTGGCTTTTGATTTCTTCGCTTTTCATTAACATTTTCTTCGTAATTTTCTTCAATATATGAGCCCACTCATGAAATTTGTTGGCTATTGAATTGTAAATATGCACAATTTCTGGGAATTTTTGTTTGCGGTCTTGTTTGACAATTGAATCTCTACTTTGTTGAGCGAGAAAATATATTTCTATTTAGTGAGTAAATTTTTAGGTAATTTATTTGCTCTCTTTTTGAATTGCCATTTCAATAGATTTGGTGCTTATCAATTTATTAAGATTATTTTTATTATTAGGCAGCATATTTTAAAGCTGATTTTAATCCAATCCAATTACGCTCCTGGAATCTGGAAAATTCTTCATCAAAGTTTGAAATTCTCCATTTTTTGAGTGTATTTTCGCACTTTTGTCAGAGATGGTAAAATACAGCGGCTGGGCGATTATGGGACAAAAACTTTATTCAATTGCAGCAGATCAATTTAATTCTCAATTTTTGCCATTTGTAAAGAAATGATTAACTATTTTTAAGTTATGAGCATTAAAATATTTGCTGGTAAGCAGCTACTCATATGTTTTTACAAATCAAATTAAATCTGTTCCATTCCTAGTCATTCCTGCCTAAAGAAAAGGTCACAGCGAATGTAAAAAGATAGTCGTTTGTCTGCTCTAATGAACCACATATCCAGCTGTTTCAATATCATCACGCTTCTTTTCAAAGGTAAAATATAAGCAAAGCTCGGTCAGCCCTTATGATTATCCAAATATATCTGGAACTAGACATCCTGGCTTGGAACTAATCTTGCAAATCTGTTTTAAAAGCGAATCTTATTAATAATGACCGTGACTAAGAAGGCTATGGGAGGTCATCGGATCAGGTCGGACATATTGAGACATATTAGCAATGAGCAGTAAAACGAAGACTTAGAGATTAGATTGCTTAGAACAGGCTGGTACTAAGAAGTAAGATATTTTCCCGGCTCTGAACCGGCTGGCTAAGGTGGCTAAAGTCCTCGTCTTTGCGATTGAAAAATATGATGTGGTTTATATAATATTTATGTGGTAAGTGTTCGACAAATTACATATCTCGGATATTATTTTGTCTATGAACAGAAATTTGTTTGGCTGGGTATATATATAGATTGATACTTTCCCAATTCAAAACTGGTTCCGCACTAGCACTAAGCGCTCTTATTCGAAACATTTCCTTATGCAAAATTAATTTACAGCTGACTGTTAAATTTTAGAATATAAAAAAAAATTACAGGAATATTATGAAATACCGAGGAAATCGAATTTTACTCCCCCAACTTATGTATATATTTGTAAACATAAAACTTTTTCAATTTTTTTAGTTTTTTTGAGAATTCTCACAATTAGTATCTTTGTAATCAATTTAAAGTTCCTCCACGTAAACTCCATCATAAATGTTGAGTGCACTTAACACCACTTGATGTCGTCCGAATCCACCAAAAAAAGAGCATGAGGAGGGAATTCAACTTGCTTTCCATGTCCTGCAATTCGCTAAGCCGTAAGTTACCGCATTAGTTCGTCTTCGTAGAATAAACAAACGACGATAAAGGCATAGTAATTATTTTTTAACTAGCTGAATATATATATGGGTTTTCATGAAGTCAAGCAAAGTATGAATCAAAAGAATATTGAATTCCTAACAATCGTGTTTAACATCAAGCTTAGAAGTTTTAATGATGAACAAAAATACTTTTAAAAATCTGCGCTGCAAGTGGGCTTTGAAGCGAACCAAATATGAGTGTCACTTATGTACATATTCCGAACCTTAATTTGCAGTCGATGCGAAATCGACTAGCAAGAAAAATTCAGGTTGTTTGACGTTTAAGGGTCGATTTCACATCTTCTACATAGCTCCTATGTGTCAGATAAAAATATGTTGTTTCAAGGATTATGTGACAGAAAGCTCCTTGAAGAAGATTAGAAATCGGCCCTAAGTCGTTATAACTATGCAATTAAATATCTGAAATTTTCTTTATGAAATTTTGAGGGATTATAGATTTTAGGTATATCCATTTGAGTTAATGGGCTCAAATGATGTCTCATTTTCCTGTTTTTTTCAGATCCAGGTGGACTTGCAGATTTTGCATTGCTCTTTTGGGCATAAGCTATACAAATATATACAAATTTTTAAAATTGAGTTTGATCTCTTCGAAGTTCTGCAACATTTTACATTATTGTGTTGGAAGGGGGGTGTCCAAAATGTTTAACAAATATCAATCTATACTTAAAATGTGGTTGCAATTGATCTCCTAGCCTCTAAGATCTAAAATAATAATTAACATCCGGCAAGGCTATTGAGCACTTCTTGAACTGAGTAAAGGGCATATTGAAGTCGAGCAGTAACGATCTTAGCATCGCTTTCGATATTCTATGAGTGCGGGGTAAATGAATTGAATCAACAAATTTTCATTTTAAATGTTATGAATTTTCTAAGCAAGTGTTGAATTAAGTCAGCTTTTGAGTTAGTTTCCAACTAAATTCCACTACTTTCAGGACAGTGATAAAAAAAAGACTAAAATAAACTAAACAAAATAACAAAGTTAAAGTTCTTTTGTGTTTAACTAAACTGATATTTTTTTAAAGATAAAATTAAACTATTTCCAACATTTTTAAAACGCTATGCGGTGACAATTGTAAGCCATCAAATATCAAACAGATTGAATATATTTGCAGACTGCTTTCAGTAACTTAGTATATTTTGTAAGTACCCCGTCTAATAAGTTAATACTGTAGGAAATGGTTTCAAAAACGAATAAAGAAGTAATTCTACAATTTCTTAAAATGACAAGAAATTAAGGAAATTATATGATTTCTGCCATATATTTCTCCATTTCATTTCGTGTCGTATTTTGAAATTGAAGATTTGGTATTTTATTCGACATTCTCTTATTGCCAGTATTTGTCGATCATGATCGATCGTTCTCAAAATTTTAGAAAATTTATTTTTGAAGTTTGTTTTTTTGCCAGTCAATCGTAGGTAGAAAATTCGGTTGTTTCTCAACTCAAAGACTCAGTATTTAGGGGATTTTTCTTGCTTGAAACTGTACTGAATTCTCCAACTATTCTTCTGATGATACAAGCCTTGTAAGTTCTGCAAAAAACTTGTTGATATCGATGGCCCCTTCTCTTGATTGATTCCCCTGTACAAAGCATCATCGAAGCTTGCCATATGAACTTATTAATAGGGACCTTCTGATAGATTCAATCTTTTAATATTTCGCCCAATTCTTAACATTCGATCTTTTATTCTCTACCTGTACTATCTGGGTCAACAAGGCCAGCCTTACACCAGTCTGCTCCCATCCCCTCCCCATCTCTCGCTGCGGCTTAATTTCGTTCTCTTGACGCACTTAAAGCACCTGCCTTGGAGATAAATCTCTTCCAAATCATAACTACACAACACTGCTGCACAAATTCCTTGTAACCTTTAGAAAGTGCTTCCCATAGGGGTACGCACACACATACAAATAGTTTCTCTAGAGTGGCAACACTTGGTAAATGCAATCAATCTTTGATGATAAAAGCATGCAGCATGAAGCGAAATGTAATAATTTAAGCATATCCAAACATCTTTCCCTGCCACCGCTCCGCATCGTTGTCTTGGCTACAAAATGGCATCCTGTTGGCAGGCTGACGATATAAGGCGATAAGTGCAGCAGCAGCAGCCGTTGGAAGCCTTTGGAACAACACTTTTATGCCTTTTGAATCTTTGAACCAGAAGCGTAATAAATTGTTTTTGCATAAAAATTCTAGAGAAAAATGGGTGACAGGTAAGGGCAAAGAGGCGTGTCTGTATGAGGACGATGGGAGAGAAATGCATATAAAAATTTTGCACCTTTGCCACGATTGCATATTTATCATTTGAAGCTGCCAGAGGCGTTCCGGAGGGTAGAATAGTTTGTGGTGCATCCACATCTCCAGCCTAAGGTTTTCAAACAAAAGCAACGGTTGGATTGTCAACACTTCAGCTTCAACTCCAGCTACTTCTGCTACCATTCCGCATATAGATTTAAAATGCCCATGCAAGCAACATTCCCATCGAGGGAGCTATGCATCTATGCATTGCACATATTTATCGTACGAGTAAGTACAATATGTATGTATATAGACGTATGTATATAACATAATCAATGCCCTCTCTGGCTTGTTGCTGGAATATGCTGCGTTTGCTGTTAGAATTTTCCACATTTCCTATTTGCCATATGGGGTTGTTTATTTGTTTGAAGGCATGTTAGAATTAAGCATAACGATTATCCTGTTGTGTTTGCTTTTGTGCCAAAAATCGACTTTTAGTTGAATAAAATTATTATATAAGAATTAAATGACAGACAAGTTCGGATTGATTGCATTCATTTATTATAAATACATATATATTATATTAAATACTGGCCTCTCCATTGTTGGCTTTTTCTCCTACAAATTCTGCCATATTAATGTTCAAGAAGATTCTTTTCGTTAAAGTCGCTTTTTTGTTACTATGTCCACATTCGTAATTTGCAATAGAATTACTCTGTTTTTTACTTCAGAAGGAAGCATCTCCTATTCCATAAGGTATAAATATTCTTGATCGGATGAACAATGGAGAAGTTAACAGCAAAAAAATGTTCGCTGCAAATGTGGTCTGACGCTTATCCAGATCCGTGTTCCTAAATGTTATTCTTATACTTAACATGATTTTACGAATTTTTAATCTGGAAGTCTCATGTGCAAGCTTAATCTTTCAGAAAAGAAAAGACGTAAATGGTGAAGGTATAGAATAAAAATATTAAAAGGAGTTTGAATTAAGAAGAGAGAAAAGGACGTTAAGTATGTTAAATTTTCATTTTATTAAAGTATTAGAGTTCTTGAATATGTATGTTTCAATTATGCAAAATGATGCATGTTTGAGAATGCAGAGGTCGAAAATAGCTCACAATTTCAATGAGGGCATTCACTAGTCATTGACAAATGGAAAATTTAAAATAGTAAACTACAAAAGTTTATGACACATCAATAAAGCATATGAAAAAGAAGTAAGGGCGCTACAGTCGAGTAACCCGACAGCAAAATACCCTAACACATAGGCACGCGCGCGCCCAAGCACGCTCTAACTGACGATGCGGTACCCCTCGGTGCTACAAGCACAATTGTTTTGGTTATAACTCTGGTGTTTTCTCCGATCTTATTGTTCTTTTCAGAATAGATGGATGGTAGTTCCTGTTACGCCATCTATATTGTAGCTTCTTTGAGCTTCAATGTCAAGTACCTGAAAGTTTAAGGAAAATCGAAGATACGCTTCTTAAAAAAAGAATATAGAATATATTTATATATATAATATAAAGCAGAATGTTAAATAATAAAATTGATGGTATAGTGGGTACACTCAAAAAAAATCAATCCGAAACGGGATTGAAAACAGGGTAATCCCGGATATTCTTGAGCCGACCCGGAAAAGAGTGAAAAGAGTGATTTCACTTTTTTTTTTAATCCCGAAAAACAGGATCACTTGAAGCCTGCTCCGGGATAACCCTGTTTTAATCCCAATTTTGGATTTTTTTTTCTGTGTATACTTGACGCCTTGCATTTATAAGAAAGTTCGAGTCCCAGCAAAGAATATAACACAATGTCTATAGGATAATTTCGGTATCCGTTAAGGTGGATATTTTCAACTATCCATTTTATTATATTAAAATTTCCATTCAATGTTCAATGGATCATTTGATTACATCCAACGGCACCGAAAAAAAGATTTGTTTATGTAAAAATGTGGATATTAAAAACTATCCACTCTAATTGGATCTTTCTTAATCTGTGAAGGAATCAGCATTATTTAATTAGTCCGGCAAAGTGTTGGTAAAGATCGAATGAGCGATAGTCAAGTTATGAGCACAAGTTACTTAGATTTTTTTTTTTAGATAACACTAATTGTAGTTGAAATACAAAAAAAAATTGAAATAACTTTTGTTTTTTTCGGGTTCATTTATTCATTTATTATTCTAGGTATATTTCTAATGTATTTAGGTATATTTGCAGTGAAGTAACCATCTGTGAAGTTACCACCAATGAAAAAGATTTTAAACTTGCCATTCAGATTCGGCTTTCAACTGTAGGAATCTTTCTCTTGTGCGAAAATTAGGAGATCAAAAGTCAAGTGATTATCATTAATTGAAGCAGGGATTGCAGCTAATATCTTGGAGGGTATATACATGAAATTCCAAGTCAATAGATCTATTGGTTGACTAGTAATCTGCAAAACTACTAAAACATAAATAATATAATATCTGGTCTTATATCACGTTTCATCATACAATGTTGACTCAAAAATTAATAAGATTTACGAAATTCATGAACTCGTACTCCCATTTCTTTGGTTCCAAAACGGTGGACAATGTTTTCAAAACTAAAAATTACCTATTTCCGGATTGGACAATACCACGGAATTTTTCTTTTAACCATCTTAACAATACCAAAAACTCCGATTTTTTTAAGTGGTGCAACAAAAAGTGGATCTACCTTTTCCATTGAATTTGATTGGGAAAGGGTACACGCGCATCGTATTGTTTCTATCCGCACATTCTTCAATCATTGTCGCCATAACAAGCGACAAAAGCACGCTTGATAAAACAATTGCAATTTGTTTGCACATTGCATTTTGCATTGTTAACAGTTTATTATGTGATATTATTATTATTATTGTGTGTAGCACTATTTATGGTGCTTATTGGCCAAGGGTTGTTGTTGGCCCTTTTGTTGCGTCATTGTGCCAAAATTGTCTTTAATTATAATTGTGATGATTTAACAATGAAATGAACAGACAATGGTGCGTTTCTTGCCCACAGATCCTTTTGAGTGGCAATCGAGCTGAATATGTAAATTGCAATTGAATTGAGTTTGCAATTTGCGTGATGCTTGCAGGCCCAGTAATAGGCAACAGTTAGTAGGGGGTAATTAAAACTGGTAGTAGGATGTGGGCAAGGTCGTTAAGTGAAATGGACCTAAATATGCGTGGAGAATGAAAAGCATTTGGGGGTTTGAGTCTTAATGCAATGAGAGTTTGTCGATATGTAAAGGTAGGCATTTGTTGGAAGATAAATTTAAAACAGAAGACCCTTTTATGTTGCTTCACTCAAAAGATTTTGGAACATTTTTGTCATCGAGCGCTGCCTATAAAACAATGTAAAGGAAATAAATATATTTCAGAAATGAATCCGATGTGTAGCCCAACCCATCAGCGCTATATATGTTGCCGCTCTTCGACATACACTTAAAAAAAAAACTATGAACTTTATACTGGAATCAAATACAAACAGTATTAATAGAATGATACGTACGAAAATGCTTAATTCAGGTACAACATTTTTAGTTAAGGCAGGATTTTTTCAACCATGAAATACTTGGTTCAAGAGTGTTTCAGGACAAATTAATCTAGCCGGCTTAACTCTTAAATTAAGAACAAAATATTATTGGTTGCAGTCTAGTAAATTCGAATGCTAACCTTAATGCATTATGGAAAAAAGGAGCACTTACAAAATATTCTTCATAAAAAACTATATCCAATTGCAAACTTCAAAGAAATTGTGAGTTTGAAGAGCAGTTTTCCTCAAAAATAATTGACATTTTGAGAGTTTTTGTGACTTGCATGTTTCGGCTTACCGTTGGTGCGAAAAGTTTCTTATTCAAAAACTCTTATCAATATTTTGAACAATGGCTATTAAAGCTTTGAAGGCTTCGGAATTTGTTTAAATATTTCCAAGAAAATAAAACAAACTTGAAATTTTAATTACAAAATGGTATAAACTCTATCGATTTTGAGCACTGGCAGTGGTTTTCTGTCTTGACTATAAAAGATTATCATTTAATCAATAAGTTGAGTTAGTTTGTCGATCTAGCATAGCTACCTAGCCTAACCTCCTTCTACAATCTGACCTTCAATGTATTGTATTGGATACTTATAAATAGATGCAATGCAGATCTGCATTTTGTGTGCTTTGTAGGCTTCTCTTATTTAAAATTTAGTTTATTGCAATTTTAGCAGCCCTTCTCTTAGGATCATATAAATTCCTAAAATTGGATTGCTAATTCGTGTAGAGAATTTTCTGATATCTCTTAAGCTTATTTTGCTGAACCAACACACACATTTTCCCACCTGTTGCTGGCAATCCTTTTGCCCCCTGAATTCATTCAAATTCCTATTAAAGTCTTAACTTCGGTCATATTTTAAAAGGGCACGTAGGGTACGTGCACCCTTTGGGGAATTTCAAATGGTTCCTAATATGCGATCAATGCTGGCACAATTTGCAATACAATGTGGTGTACCCAGACCTCACCTTCCCCCCTCCAGCACTCCTGCTGTAAACCACCTGGTCTAACCCGCAGTGCAGGCAAGCTCCAGCACAGTTTTTCCGTCATGTTTGTGCTTTTCCGCATGCAATTTTACGGGCATCTAAGCATCGGCTACAAATTTCAAACCCTACGTTTTCGCTTATTTTCGGGGGTGGAATGGCTTTTTTGGTCAAATTTTCGTTTTCATGCAATTCGAAATTGATTTGGTCAGCAGTTTGTTGCATTTCCAATGTAATATATTTCCCAGTGCTGGGTTCCAGTTGAATTTAGTTACGTTTCGTTGTGGCTTATCTCCGGCCATGATTTTAATTACAATGGGATCCACACACACACACACACACACACAGCATATATCATAAGGTGATGGGCCACACACACAGTGCAGTGAGGTGGGCGTGGCTGGCCAAGTTCCAATGGCAATTATTTACATTTGCCGGCTGCATTGTTCAACGAAAAGTTGGCCTCAAATAATTGACAAATGTGCGAACGAGTGAAAGAGAGATATTTAGATTGAGATATAAGTTTTGCTGACGTCTGGCTTTTTATTATTTATTATATGAAAATGTTGCAATTTTGTGTGTTTGAATTGTTGACTTGCCTCAAATATTTAAATTTGCTTGAGCGCACACGGCTCTTCCCCCTCTCTCTCTCTCCCACACCCGCCGCTGAGGGAGATTGAAGAATGTGGCAAATGGCATAAAATTGCTTCCTGCGAACCAAAAAGCATGGCAATAATTTAGTGCAGATTCCTTGCTTTTGGCTTTGCTTTTTGTTCTTATTGCTGCTCAAAAATACGTATTGCGGTTAAGATTGTGGTAAGAGGGGAGCTCAAAGGGTTTTTTGAAGTTCTATTTTAATTTTAGAAATTTAAATTTATCTACATTCAACAAAGAAACTGTTAATATCAACAAACGGTCAGCCTATTGATGGACTTTGTTTACAGCGAAACTGCAGTTTTAGCAGTTATGCTTTCGCATACCCTTAAACAGGGACACACAACACCAAAAAGAGCCAGCAAGTTCGTACGAAATCATAGATAGGTACTTATGGAGATAATAGCGTACAATAAAAAGAACAAAAATTTTATGATATTTTAATTTTAGAAACTTGTCGATTTTTTTCTTAAATTCAGGGTAATTTCGAGCAGATCTACCCTGGAATTAAGAAAATAAATACATTGCAATGTATTTTAAAATAGGGCGACTGTCATTGAACTTTTACAATTACAATTAGAAAAACTATTTTGATATTCGCCTAAAAAAATTAAAGATTAAATTAAAAATATCGCCTTAAAATATAGAAATATATAAAAAAGATATCGCTTGAAATTCTCAAGCACGCATTACCTGCATGCGGACTAAGTATAGGGCAAATTGTGTTCGCATTGCTAAGTGCTTAACGTTTGACTACGCTGAGATAGTCAAATCGATCCTCCAAAGGAATGGTGAAGATCAGATGAACCGTTGTCGAGATATGATCAAAAGACTGTTCGCTGCTGCAGCGCAGTAGCAGCACTACTTTCAGCTGCATCAAAATTTATGCTGAGCGTATAATTTCGTTGGTACAGAGTATGTTATAGTCGGGCTTGACCGACTTTCTTTCTTGTTTTTGTATGTGTTTTTCAGAGAGAAAAGACTTTAGTTGAAACCAGAAAATGTTAATAAATAGTTAAGGACCATTTTATTTAAGAAAGGAGGTTACTTCGTCTTTCTGTTGTCCCTTCCACTTCTCTATCTACTGAAGTCACTCATTATGTCTCTAAAATTCATATTTTTTCCTTTCTAAATTCAAAAAAATTATTCTTCTAACAGCTAGGTACAGAGACGCTGGGAATTTTCTCGCAGCAAGAATTGTTTCATAATTCTCAGAGCGGCCTCTGAGACTGTTGCAGCATTGACAATGGCTGTTGCCACAGTTTACAGTTTATATTGGGAATTTATCGCAACTTTGGCTAAATGCGTTGGGGCGGTGCCCCAGTTGAGATGTCGGTGTCAGTAAGTCCTGTAGTCTTCGAGGCCCTGAGTTCAAGTCCCAGTTGAGGTAAGTACAACATAAAATTATTAAATGGCATCTAAAAATTAACTACAGGGGGTTTGATAGGGGTGTGTGTTTTGTGGTGTAATCCCCATGCCTCCGGGCCAAGTCTTTTCAAAAAGAACTTTTTTTGGAATCGAAATTTTTTTATTCTTATAACCAAGAAGATATATTCTTCAAATCGAGACTATTTATGCTTGTATCTTACAATCTGCAAAACCATTTATGCTTCATATTAAGCAGACTAAATTCAAAACCAAGAATTTTGTGCTCGATATTCCGTGCTTGATATCACGAACCGGTTTTTCAAGTTCGGGGTCAGCATTCATTTCTTAGGAGGTTCGGTTCACAGTAAAATAAAAGTAGGACTTCCAGGCTTCGACCAGTTCGGTTCCAAACAAGCTTGCACCCCAGGTTCTAATTTCAATAATACTAACATTTATTTTTCGTTTGTTAAGTACTCAATTTAAATACACCCAAAAACGAAGCATACTTTAAATTTTTGGTACAAATCGTTTTAAATACTATCCCGTTTGGTCTCGAACTTCGGCAGCCGGATTAAGTTGGTTTCCGATGTGAAAAAAAAGATCAATTCCCATTTCAGCCTCAAATAAATGTTAGAGTGACTTAATCAAGACCAAGATATCTAGAAAATTACCTAAAACTCGCGACATCAAAGGACTTGTATAATGTGGAGTCCGGGAACTTAACTACAGCGACCTGCTTTTTAACTAATAATAATATAATATAAACTGTTCAAAATGCCCTGCTAGCTTTTTTGTGTGAGAATGGCATTTCAATTCTTTGATTGCTGTTGTTTTTGTGTTCATAAAACTCAGTTGGTTTTCTTTTTGATATTTACTCCGTCTCAATTTTCTGCCATCATCCGTCTTGGGAGTTCTTCAGGCCGATTCGCATTGCTGATCATAATTTAAAAATCTTGGCATTGCTATTGGTTTCATGCCTCACTGTGTTATCAAAACATTTTCATTAAATTCTCATGCTACCCTCGAAAATAACTTTTTTGGATATTAATATTTCTTCAAACGCTTTTTTTTCTAGTATTTATGCTAAAACATTTGATTTGTGCGGCATGTGTTTGGCATTTAGTTTATGTTTTTCTATTTTTTTTTTTTGGTTTTGCTTTCCTAAGTGCACAACAGCAACCCAGTTTCAGTTGCTGTGCAGTCGTGCAATATAAATGGATATATCGATCATATAAACAATTTCCATGCTGCGCTTAAAATTCCGCCTATGCATTTTTATATGCCCCACTGACGCTGACAGTTTTTTTTTTGTTGCAGTCCTTATGCCGCTGCTGCTGCCTGGGCCTGGCATTCGTTTTTTTTTATTTTTGTCTCTCCAATCAATAAACAAACAAATCTGTGACCCCATCTATAGCGATACAAGACAGTGAAATGTGGATCCAGAGGGATTTTGACCATTCAATTTTGTTATAGCATACTTTTCAGGGCGCACACAAACCGAACTTCCCCATCGAACCGTCTGACGGTAAATTATGTTTATAAACTTTCAATCAACATTTTGGATGTCGCAGGAGACCTCACTGTTAAATCAAAGAATCGAGCTTCTGCCGTTCGCCCTTGTTTGCATTTTTACCTGGCCGTTTTGTGCCGCATTAGATAAACAAAAAAATGGCATAAAATTTGTTTGCCATTGCCTGGCAGGTATAGCAGTTTTGTGCTGCTTTGTTTATTTTCTATTGCATTGCATAAAAATTCCAAACGTTTATATATATTTTTCGTTGCTTTCGGCTCTTGGTCACTTTTTGTCATCTGGTTGTAGTCATTTTGTGTGTGTGTGTGTGTAGCCCGTGTGTTTGCTTGGGGGGCTTTAATTTTGCTAGTCATACGAAAAGTTTTTTTGCCAATTTGTTGCATTTTGTTGACAATTTTTCTGACATGTGTGGGTTGAAGGAGGACGCTAGGGCTCTCCGCATTTCTAAACTCCTCTGTTGGTCCAGGGGTTAGGTCCAGTTTTTTGTTGTTGTTTAGAGGGCAAAATCATTCCCTGCAGTTGTTGACTTTGAGTAGCCGTAAAAGTTTAGAATTTGAGTTTTAAAAGTTTTGTTAAACAATTGGGCGTATAGGTTGAGTATATGATATTTATAAATGACAGGAGCGAAGAGCGAATTTCCAGTTTTTCAAAGAGTTATTTGTGTATCCACAAAATGGGGGGTTATCGAGACCGTCGGAAATCAAGTTTTATACCACTTTTGGATAAAAAAAATAATTTCGGAACTGAAACTAAAGTTGTACTTTTTATTGAGACATAGCGGCTTATCTCCTTTCTTAAACTTTGCCGTTCGGATCGTGCGTTTAACAATAGGTCCCTTTCTCTAATGAGAAGTTAAAAGCACGCAAGCCAAGAGATTGAAAAATTGGCCCTAGAAGGTTGAAAAAGCCAATTAATTATTCATGATTTGTTCAAGTTTGAACTGTCTAAAAATCGCTATTATTAGTTTTATATTTTTATTTTATATTTCCAACACACATACGATATTTTCAGCTCAAAGCTCAAATAATTTTTAAGGTAAGGCTCTGAACCACCTTTGAACCGTTCTGGTAGTGGTCCTGAACCAGCCTCCAACCAACTTACAGACACTCTTAAGTTAACAATATGTTTCTTCCTTGCGGGAGCTGGATCTTGCACAAGATCTTCCTAGTAGTCGTTGTTGTTTTGGTACACTCTTGGTCTCAAGAACCATCAAACGCATCCACTCCAACTTTTGCCGCCAGTTGTTTGCAATCATGGAATGGGGCTCGCTCGAAAATCGTGTTGTCCTAATCGGCCTGCATAAATGCGGTTACGCGTGAAGTGAACTCTTTCGGATGTTGCTCCCACTGGAATTCAGCCGAAACCTTGTGTATCTTACCATGAAGTTATTTGAGGATACTGATGGAATAAATGACCGCGCTAAGTGCGGCCACCCGCGTACTGTGCGAACGCCACAAACCATCAAATTAGTCGAAGCCCACTGAGCAAACAGAGAATCATGTCTAGTGAGATGAAAATCAGCAAGGACAGCGTGCAGCGCAAAATAAACCCTGTTGTGGGACTCAGTGCATACAAGAGACAATTTCACCAGAGAATTTCAGGAGAAAATCAATCAACATACAGGAATCCTTTAACAAACAGAACGATATAGTGTATACTTTGTCATCAAAACAAGCAGTCGAACTCATTCCAAAAGTTCAGAGAGGTCACCATCCAGCTTATGTGATGGCCTGTTGGGGTGTCGCCTATGACGGGCAATTTTTGTGAAAAAAGAGTCAAAACTTCGGCAGCTCCGTAATTAACCTGTAGACAGGGAAGGATATGTCTTAAATGTCTTATCCAACGGAGCTATAAATCACCCAAAGGTTACGATAAATGATGATTATTTTGATGATTTTGCAGCTCCGCTGGATGATTAAAAGAATATTAAAGACATATCCCTCCCAAATGGATCTTTTTTGAAATAGTTTTTTTTCTGTGTACCCATTGAAAATGGGTTAAAGGGGATCATGATTTATTTATGTCTCAGGTACACTGAAAAAGTTGTTTTTCCCATATTTTTGGCTGTGCAAAGCCCAAAGTCTTGGACCATTTTCCTAATAATGATTGCTGTGCACAGAAAAATTAAAATAACTCACACTTGTAGAAACAGCAATCCTAAACGAAAAGTAGATCACCTTGTAAGACTTCACATGCAAAATGTAGGAAACTGAATGCTAAACGTAGCAAATAAAAACTACAAAATGTATCCTCTGCTTCGGTGTACTGCATTAAGTCAACCTTACCTCGATTTCGGTTCGATTTATAACATGAAGCCAACTGAATCTCGGTTTTGGATGGGTTCAGTTATTCAGTCTTAATTTAATATGTATACTTAACAAAGGACTTTTCCGTTTTCGCAGAAAATCGTATGCCTTATGATTGTCTAAACCGTAAATCCATTACGGTTAAACTCTAATATGGATAACAAAGATGTGGGTATTCATGGAATCGCTTAATGTTTAGATTACAATGGAAATGGAATGGTTGGTAAATGGAAGATGTTCATATAACGGTGCAAAATACTGCGATTTTTTTAAATTTTCATTTAATACAGATTATTACACTCAAAAAAAATCAATCCAAAACGGGATTGAAAATAGGGTGATCCCGAATATTCTTGAGCCTATCCCGGAAAGATTGAAAGATTGACAGGATCACTTCAAGCCTGCTCCAGGATTGCCTTGTTTGTATTCCCGATTTCTGAATTTTTTTCTGTGTATGAAGATTTGATGGATGATAATTGTAGACGGGCATAAATGTGTCACAAACTATAGTGCTGCATTGTGCAAGTGTACGCTCAGAGAAAAAATAGAGAATTTTATGCTTGGATCAAGAATTTTTGATGTCAGAAGCTCGATAAGAATGGAAATTCTTGGTCCAAGAGCGAAATTCTTGGTCCAAGTAAACTTTACCAAGTACAAATAGGTATTGGTTCTTAGCTCCAGGTCCTGTTTTTAACAGTGTGTTTTATTGTAAAACAAATAAAACGTCACTATTTTGGTTTCATTTTCCGATATATTTCGGGTTCCTTCGGAATCCGTCGGATTCGGATAAAAACAAATACCTATTTAAACTTAAAAAATGTCATCAAACCCAACAACCTTGATCAAGTACTTAACATTCTTAAATCAAGAATATCAATTATTGAATCAACTGCTAAACATACTTAAATTCAAGATTGCTCATTATTGAATCAAGAGCATACTGCAATGTCAAAAACCGAGATTGTTCTTTCTAGTAAAGTAAGATCTTTGACTTTGGAATCAAGAGCTTCACGGATTCCAATCAAACAACAATTTAAAATAAATTGCTTTTTCCATTTAGCTTAAAACTATTTCATAAAAGATTAATTGTTAAACCCTGTAGCAAGATTTAGCAGGCTCGAGAAATACACAACACCACAAAGCAGCATCAGTATTTACCTCTCAACTGTCAGTCCAGCAATGTCATAATTGCTTGGGAATTCCAAAGCAACATGTGCGCTAAAATCGATGGCCCTCCCCGCTGGTCGTTTCCCCACTCAACCATCTTCCATAAAAAACCAAACTGTAAGGGCGGACCCATCGCTATTCTCTTAAAAGTGCTTACTCTGCTCTAGCAGCTCGTCACCCCACTCCCTTCGTCTAAAAATACTAAACTGAGAACGACTTTAGCTTGATTTCTAGAACGAAATTCTTGAAAATTTAAGAGCGAATAGATTTTTTTATGAGCGTTCATACCTAAATTATTCGTTTTGCTCTTTTTGGGTATAACGAGTTAAGAAATAAACTGATTGTTAAAAAAATAAAGAAATAAATAAAAAAATGTTTTCGCCTGCGGTAGGACTCGAACTCACAACCTTATCTATTTTATCCAACGTTTAATAAAAGTGACCTTACATTAAGGTGACCATTTTCACAAAAAAAACTGACTGAAAATGAACGTTGAATTAAAGGCAATTTGTATTTTTAGGAACTGCTCAACCTTAATTCTAGGCTCCCTCTTTTTTTTTGAGTGCAACTGAAAATGACACTTCGGCGTGAACTTAAGATGCTCTGAATTATTATGTCTAAAGAGTCAATAATGAAATAGTGTTGATATTTCATGTATAATTTTTAAGCTTAGAAGCTGAATAAATATCCGACATAAGCACATCAGAAATACAAGCAAATCGCTGCCAGGAAATTCATAAAACAAGACATATAAGTGAAATGTTTGTTATTGTTTGTTTGTATGCGTGCGGCTGCTTGTGTCTGTGTGTGTGTGTGTGTGTGTCAACGAATTATGTCCCCCAGATGTCAGTGCAATACCAAAGTACAAGCGAGAAACATGACAATGCCGCTTGCCCGGCCACCAACAAAACAGTTTGTGATGCACTGGGAAATACCCATGAGTATTCATGCATTTATGCGGGCGGCGCTCCTCCTCCTTCTCCTCCCACTGTTGAACCTCATGTGTGTCCATTCTTTTCTTGTATAAATCTCTGCGTTCTGCGTTTTTGTTTGCTTTTTTCGGGGTGTAGCCAAATGTGTTTCATTTGTCAACAGCAGAAGGAGAAGCAGAAGCTGGCCAAGGCAGCCAAAAGGCCATAGAGAATAGACGCTTCTGCGACTGTCTGTGATTCTGGCACATCAGCAGCTTTATTATTATGCAAATACATACAAAATATGAATTATGTTAATGCCAACTGTACACACAGAGCGGGAGAGCGGGAGAGCGGGACACGCTCATGCATGTCCATGTGCAGCATTCGTGGTGTCCTAAACTGCGTGCAAAGCCGACAAGTCTGCCTTGGCCCCTCCGGCGTCTCTTAAAAAGTCTGCTAAACTCAAAAGCTTGTGCAAAAGTTTTTTTTGTTGTTTTACTCGAATTTTGTGGAGAAATAACAGTTTTATTGAACATACAAGAGAAGCTTAGGCAGCGCTTATGATATTGTCAGATGAGAATTGGTGTGGAGTTTGTGATAACTGCAAAAGACAACAGCTTATCAAGTGAATATATTTGATGTGTTTTGAGAGCCAAAGATTAGGATGTACACTGGAACGAAAATTCTGATGACTCAAGCACTTAAATTATAGATGAATGCAGTCAAATAATGACTTTCTTGCTGACTATAGTCTGCTAAGCTCGATTATTTTATATTCATGAACATTTGTTTACATTTTGCATTTTTCAAGCATTTATTAATATCTTTACAGTTGGCCAGATGTTCATTGGTACCCCGCCTAAAGGACGATGGGAACTATTTTTTGAATATCAAGTTTGTAAGAAGACTTCATTTGTAACGGAATGAATTTGTTTATTTTAGCAGACTTGGGGAAAAAATATCATAACATTCATACATATATGACAATCAGAAGTTTATTAGGGTGCATTGAAGTCAACATTACCAGAATAGAGCTTAGAGTGCACATTGAGACAAAAAGAAACGAAAGCGAAATGGTTGGCTCTGCAAGATGCAAAAGGCTAAGGCTGTGACTTAGTAAAAATTGGAAATGCAAAGATGAAATTTCTTAGAAAATTTGTTACATGTGGGATGCCTTACAAATACCTGCAATAACAAGGGCAGCAATATTCACTTCTACAGACCAAAGGTACTAACACATAGTTTATAGCACAATGCTTAGATTCCAATAGCAATATTGACTTATAACTCTTGTTCCAATTATTATATGTATGTTCAAAAATAGAGGAAAGTTAAATTCGGCTCGTCCGAAGTTTGTTGGCAGCACGTTTTTTCAACTAAGTGTACTTTTGGGACCTTACTTTCCATGGGAGCTTACTAAAGGGTGATTTTTAAAAAACTATAGGAAAGTTTTAAAAAAAAAAAAACTTAAAATTCAGAAAAATGCATGAAATCTTTATTTGAATCGTAAGTACGGTCCATTTATTTTAATGTTTGAAGATTATTTCATGCAAATGTTGACCGTGACTGCGCCTCAAATGGTCCATCCGCTTAGTCCAATTTTGGCATACTCTTTCCAACATTTCGGCCGGTATCTCACGAATAAATGCTTCAATGTTGTCTTCCAATGCGTCAATTGAAGCAGGCTTGTCTGTATAGACATGTGCTTTAACATAGCCCCACAAAAATTAGTCTAAAGGCGTTAAATCGCACGATCTAGGCGGCCAATTGACCGGTTCCCGAACGTGAAATAAAATGTTCACCGAACTCGCCTCTCTTTCAATAAGTCCATTGTTGCGCGTGCTGTGTGGCATGTGGCACTTTGCAAGCGTTGTTCGTTTGTAAGACGATTCATGGTTAAATTATAGACCAAACTGAAGATGTCTGACAGTGAAACAAAACACGAAACGTGCGTGAGCTGCTTAAACCAGTGTTGCCAAAAAGATAATAGCTACAAAATCACCCTTTACATAGATGTCCGATCGACCAAACTTTGCAGAATCATGGCAATGGATGGCAAATTATGAAATTCAAAGTTTGGAGGCGTTTCTATGGAAAACAAAAAAGTTTTTCTCACTAGAACTAGTTTTTCGACCGATCGTTTCTATGGCAGCTATATGTTATAGCTACTCAAAGTGTAGCGAATTTGCACCAGAAGACTTCGTGCAAAGTTTGGTGGCAATTGCTTTCAAACTGACGGAGGAGAGAGTATAGAAACACACGGCCGGCCAGACGGACAAGGCTAAATCAACTCAGCTCGTTTTACTGATCAAGAGTATATATACTTTAAGCGGTCGGAAAAGCTTCCTTCTATGCGTTATAAACATTGCACATTTTCTAAATGCCCTCTGCAAGGTTATTATAAAAAATGTTAAGGTTTTAAAGCGTTAAAAATGTGTGTCTTAAAATCTTAAATTTTGAGATTTTTCTAAGAAAGCTTTTCTACATTTGGCAACTTTAGTTAAGAGTGCCCTGAAGGTGGATATATGCGCTTTTGCTTTGTTTTTTAACATATCAAATTTGAAGGGTTAGATAAATTTGCATTTCTCAGCCTAACAGATTATAATTTTTTAAGAATTCCAAGATTTCCCGGGAATATATTTTTAAAAATAATTTATTCAAATAAAAATCAATATTGTTAAAATAAACTCCAAGGCGTCAGACTGCTAGCCTTCAGGGCAACAACGAGAATATGTTTAGCAAGGCCACGGGAACACACACACAAAGGTGACTGTCTGTTTCTAAGCTGCCTCTCAATGTTCTTGCGCGCATTCTGCTTTGGAATTCCCAAACGGTTATGCCATCGCTGGCATGCAGAGACTGTTGAGAAACGTTCAGTTGGTAGTCATTGATCGCTGATGATAGAGGGTGGTTCCTCTGGAAACAGCTGTACGATCTACCAGCCTCCTTTGTAGTGTTGTGTCTCTGTTTAAAGTTGTGCGAAAGCATAACATGACCTCGACCCGGCTAAAAATTGCAGATTTTCAAAATGTGTAGCATACTTAACTGGAACTTAAGAAATAATATGTTAGATTCATGTTAAAATAATTTTGTTTTTCAGTTATTTGGTAAATAAATCTAGAACAGGCTAACATAGAAAGGAAAATCCCTGTGTGGTTTAATTGACAGAAAATCAATAGCTTGGTAGGCTGTCAAAATCCAGTGCCTGTTTGGTTAAATATCTTCAAGCCCATTTGAAATATCATGATAATAATTCTTATACCCTTGCAAAGCTTAGATGAAATCAACTTCGGCCACATAAAGTATATATATACTTAATCAGCATGACGAGCTGAGTCGATTTAGCCATGTCCGTATGTCTGTTTCTGCGCAAACTAGTCCCTTGGTTTTTGAAGCTATCGAGAAATTTCAATTAGCTGCATACTGCTAATATGTCGGGACCTCTAGTCAGAAGTTGACTTTCAAAGGAATGATCTGATTCAAATAGAATCAAACTTCGGCACAGACGAAATTAGCCTTGCTTTCCTGTTTTTTATTTATTGGCTATTTATATATACTTCTCTGCAAGATTTGGGTCATGTCCAAGATTGTAAACGCCTTTATAAGCTCTCGGTACAATTTCAAATTAAAGATAACAAGAAAAAATAATATCTAAGTCTGTTGAAGAAAATCGGATTGGCGAGTTTTGGACATGAAGTAGATGTGTTATCTGTAACCTTCCCCTAGCCAAAACAACCCAAGCAACTCGTCGGCGGCATTGATTAAAGGTCACCGGTGCTATTGTTAGACTTCATCATTTTTGAACTCCAACTCAGGCTAAAAAGTTTGAAAATCCAATTCAAATTAAGTAAGATTGATGATTCTTAATAAACAAATTAGCTAAGTCTCTTGACCTAACCACAAGCGTGTAAAGTCAAACTTATAAAGAAATAAAATATTTTTCCAAAAATTTATGGTTTCAACCCTCCTTCTAGGTCAACAACCAATTTCCCTAAAGACTTGACCGCTGGAAAAATAACAAACAAAGTACAACCAAAAAAAAAGAACAAAAAACAAAAATTAATCACGTTCATTGGGTTTCGGAGGAAATGTTCACCTGACAATTTGCACGTATTCAGTGAGTTTTCCGTCTTGCTTGCCGAAGCGTTAAAATGCCATCATTAAAAATCAATGTTTAAAGATTTATGCGCACAACAAAGTGATAATTACAGGAAGGTTGTTGTTGTTGCTGGCTTCGGTGAGGAATGGGCCTGACTTCTGAACTGATGTTGCTGAGAGGTCCTTACTCTAAATACGAGCAAGAAAAGCATTTCCCAGCGGAATTTTTTCTTTTTCTGAAATTAAACTAGAATACCGCGATGAGCGTCAAAAACCCTCGAAACGTAACTTTTAATCAGACCACAACAAAAGGCACAAAAAAACATGAGCGAGGGAGGGAAAAACTGAAGAGAAACAGCAGTTGAAATGCTACAACACAAAAAAGAAAGCCAGGCCCAAAACAACGTCAACGCGTTACAGAACATAAAAATGCCTTTTGCTTTAAAGGCGAAACCAGGAGGTGAAGACGAACTGTAACGCCTTTGGCCCCACAACTTTTGCCGACGACGTTTTCATAATTCGAAGCAACAAAAATAAAAACAAAATACAAAAAGCAGGAGCAGAAAGAGACGGACACGTTAAAATAGGAAAAATCAACAACCGAAAAACGTAAAAAGATGCCAGGCAGCAGTTTTCCTTTCGTTCTATAAGCTGGCGCTGGCGGGGGAAATACACACGTGAGGTTTCGCAGCGACAAAAAATACACAATACGAGTGTGTATATAGTTTTGGGCCGCGTGTGTGTGTGTGTGTGTGTGTGCGTGCGTGTGAAGGACGAGTCACATACAGAGACACACTGCAAAAGCCTTAAATATGCTTGAACTACTAAAGAAGCCATAAAGCAACAACAACGGCTACGAATGCGACCAGCGTTTACCTACGGAAAGTGAGGAAAGACTTTGTGCTTTCTACTTGCTAGCAAACAGGACACGCAGCTTGTCCTAACTAGTCTGAGTTGCAGGGGAAAAGCTGACGATTAACATTTATGTTAAAATACTGGTTTGCGAAGGGGCCAGCATGTCCTGGCAACTCTGAGTTGCAGGGGAAACGCTGTCCATTAACATTTATGTTAAAATATGGGTTTCCTGAAGGGGTAGTCTCAACAACAATGTTAGGTTGTGGTTTTGTGGGGGCTACCAGTTGATTTTTGTGTCTTCGCTTGAGGGGTAAATATATGTCCATGAACATTAAAGTCAATTTATCACTAAACGAGACTTTCATTCAACTTTCTTTGGTGGGCGAATGGAATGCATATATTTTAAGCCCATAACTAACATTGTCAAAAATTTAATTTGATTACAATGCTTTATTTGAACATCACTTGCCTTTGATTTGGTGCTAATGAGCTGTTCGAAAGTGTTTCTATTTGAATGAAGAAATGAAACATAATTTAATTTTTGCCAAATTGAGCACCAGGCTGATATTGAAACAAAATTTCGATACGAAAATAACAACAGATACGTATTACATTTAAGTTGAGAACTGTGGATTTGCTCTACAGTCTAGTTGTTGCACTCAGAACCAAAACTGTATCAATACAATGTTAAATTTTAATATATTCGAATCCTTTCTTCGCTTTTAAAGTTAACATGGGAATTGAGGTAAAAAACCAGATCAGGTCTCTTTTGTGAATTATATCAAGTTAAGTGAGCAAAATGAGCTCTAAACCTTTTTCGGTGGTCCCTGAGCAACACAAGTTATGAAATTTGTGAAGCCGTGTTATTAATTCGAAAATATTTATTTATATCAGCCTAATTATAAGCGCATTCATTTTTTTTTAGCACTAGTATGTCATTCACTAAAACTTTACATCTGAATGTACATTAGGGCACAGATTTGCTGTATGAATAACTATAAGGGCATGATGTACACCTCTTAAACAATGCGTTTTGGTGTAACAAATGCATACAATAAATGGGTGTCATTGTCTGCGCAGTGGATTCAAAGTTAATCACTCATACGTGCTGTTGCCCTTACCTACATTTTGACAGAGAGGTACACAGGAAGGCTTCCATAAGGAAGCATCAACAGCCGAGTCGATATGAACGCACAGATCTCATAGATGATAAAAGATAGAGAATTGACGTTTTTGGGACAAAAAACTTCTTATATCTGCAGGTAGCTAAAGTTTATTTTCAATTATGGCCACGCCCCCTCCCGCCCTCATATCTTGGAAAAAACTTCATATCAAGAATATATTATACATACTTTTTAAGGACGGGGATGCTTCGTTCTGGCTATAACGTTATTTTCCACAAACTTAATATACTCTGTGTACCTCTGGTACGGAGGTACCGGATGACCGTTGGTCGAGATATGAGCAAAAGATTGTTCGCTGCTGCAGCACAGGTGTGTAAGTGTAGCGTAACCAACAAAAACACATTTAAGTTTGTTGATCGAATAAGTTCAAATGTAGACTATTTTATTTAATATCCCAATGACATAAGACATATAGCTTATATATTATATTAAGCCATTGGTCACAAAGGTGTTACAGTAAAACGTTTTTTTTGAATTTTTTTCTCTTTATCTTTAATTATAGTTTTATGCGTTTTATTTAAAGGTAAAAAACTTTCCTCACTTTATAAAATGTATACATATTTATTTTTTGTATTCCTCTTTGTATTTGTAAACCTGCACTTTCTTATTTTTTATTTTTCGTACCTCTTTATTATCTCTATCAGGCCTGTTCCGGGTTTCACATAATTTATTAATTTTCAAATGAAATTAATATCGAACGATTTTGGGTTGGCTGTTCTGGTATTCGAATGTTTCAGATCCAAATTGTTTTCCTTTTGACAACTCGTTGAACTTATTTAGTTGGATTATCAGAACAAACGAAATACAAACTCTAAAAAAATTAATTGTGCTTGATTATAGCTGTTTAATATCTCGCTTTATTTTAATGGCATCTGATGCAAATTCACGAATTTACTTTTGATTTCACAGGCTCCAAGCAATGTAAATTCAAATCGATTAATTCTATCAACTTGTGAAAACCAGAACAGGTAGCCACATCGAAATAGAGAAAATTTAATGTACGTGAAATCCTGAACAGGCCTGTATATTTATTAAACGGGTTTGTTAGCTCTAATATCGACTCTAACTACAACAGGCTGTGAATCGGGGCATAGCTGACCGGACCGCCAAATAAAAATCCACCACCGAGTCGGAGTCGTTATTAGTTTCATTTGTAATTTTGTTAGGCTTTCTTTTTTATGCCTTAGTAAATAAGCCTTTTTATAACATGTTTGCGAATTTGTTGACAGCCTTTTTTTGTCGAATAAAATAAAAAAATGAAAATAAAATTCATTTAATCAATTACAACATAAAAAATTTGGTTATTTTATATAATTTTGTGGTATAAATTAAATAAATTATGTGGAAGATGTAAAATCGGCCCTTAATTAAATTAAATTGAGTTAGAATTAGAAGTAGAAATATCAAAACAAAAGATCAAGGAGAGCTCTGCTTCGTTCAATATCTTCTTAGGCTCAAATCGTTCAAATGCATTGCGCTCCTAATGCTGTTAATACTATGCGGTAGATCGTTCCAATAGCGAACTGCCTGTATAAAAACACGTTTGAAAACTAAATTGTTGGTTCTTCTTGATGGCACAAGCTGTAAATTTTCAACAAATAGTTGTGCTCTCTAGTAGTTAAAATCGTATCTACCAATATTAATATTCTAAGTCTAATCCAATATTTCAAACTTAAGACAAAAATTTTATTTTAAAGAACTAGTAATATGATCTCTTCCATCGCGATTAAATGATAGGATACGAATAATGCCTTGACTTAATTTCGATAAGGCGTGCATATCGTATACGCAATATTTGTGGACATTTTGAGGCTCATGCCCTCGGCATGAAATTTGTGGACATTTTTGTAATTTTTAATATACTATGAAGGTATAAGCAATCATTTTTAATGGGTGCAGTTAAGTTTTCTCATGGCACCTTGTCGGCGTCCGCCCTAATGTAAAATATTTATTTTCTTGTTTGTAGTTTTACAATGTTTTGTCTAACTTTAAAGTGACCTGCTTAAAAACGACAGTAAATTAATTTTTATTGCAAATAAGGAGTGAGAGGAGAGGGTATGGTAGAACTTGTTATAGCTAAGACAAATATTTCGGAAGGGTTCGTGATGAGCGTAGTTAGTCAGGCAAGGCTGAAGGTAGATTGGATTAAAATTTATAGTACCGCCTTGTGGAACAGCAGATTTTATAAAGGATAACAAAGCGACAGAGTAAATATCTCCATATAATAGTTTATGAATAAACAGGACACTATGGGAAATTCGGCGGTTATAAAGAAAAGGCGTAATCTGTTTTCGTAAGGAGGAAGATGGGTGGACGGATCCCAATTTAGGCCTCGGAGAGCGCAAATTAGGAACTGTTTTTAAACCGATTTGACTCGAATATACAAGAGAATGTATAGTATAAACGCAGAACCGATCTTAACGAATTTTTCGACAAATGCTTATGTTGATCGATATCGATGTTTCCGATTTTCGAAAAGTAAAACATCGTTTGACGGTAATGTTTTGGAGGCTGCCAAAAGTTGTCCCCAACGCTGTGAGCAAAGGAAAAGTGAAACAAATATTATAAATATTATGGGGAACATATCATATTACAACATATTATGGGGACCAAAAAAAAGCCCATAAGTTTGAATAATAATGCTAGCAGAAGTCTTAAAATAAATATATCTTCCGAAAATTTTAACTCGACGCTCCATATGTCCGTTACTGCTCACTTACCTTCAACCTTAAACAATTCCTCATAAATCGAAACAAAAATGAATTCAAAATATTGAGCGGATCAAAAAATACAGCATTTTGTCAAAGACAAAACGATTCTGTACCATTGAGAGGCAATTACATGCCTGTTCTGACGTCTCGGTAGCTCTCCCGCCTGTTTTCGTTTTCCGACATATTTTAGACGATCATTTAGAGTTTAATTAAAAATTACAATTTCAGAATGCTTGAACTTTATTTATCTATAAGACGTGTGGCTCATGTGTAAATTGAACAATTGGTAAGTTGCGCGGATTTTTTTTACCATAAACAAAGAATAAAACAGCCTATGTTAAATTCTGGACAATCAACTATCTGTGTGAAAAAATTATATTGAACTTTCCATTTGTTAGTGATGTCGAAATAAACGGTTATTAATTAAAATATTTAATTTTTTTTAGCCAAACTAAAATCTAGCCTAAGGATAAAATATAATTTTAAATGTTAACGGGCAATACTTATAATAAAGGGATATTTGATTGATGTAAAAACTTGCCCGAAATAACATAAGGGAAATTTATCAACAGTAAGAGAGGGAAATTTCCGGTATGTGTTAAAATAAAAGCATTATGGCAACTGAACCGCAAATGTTAAAATAAAGGTATCTACAGATACGATATGATAAAAAGTTGGCAATGGCATTCGAGGTAAGTACTCGCTTTGTAGGGAACTTAGTTATAGCACACGGCTATAATGCTTACTCAAATAAAGTTTGCCTTGTTTTAGTTGGTTGTTACACAGGCTGTAAAATTAATTCAAATTTTTTTAACGTTAATTTTGAAATTTTCAGTATGTGTGCTGGCGATATGCGTACATGTCGCTATGAGGCCCGACTTTTTGGATGCCTAATCTTCGTGGTGGGTATCATGGGAATAATGTGGCATACAATTGTAGTTATGAACGATGGTAACATGGGCTTTCAAATTGGAGGCTTTCCATTTAAAGGAAAATTTAGTTTTTACTACTCGATAGTTAACATAATGGCAGCGATAATTCACGTAATTTCTGGTGTTCTCATATTACTTGGAATTTATAAGGTTAGCTCGACTCTGTCGATGTATGCATGGGGAGGTGATCCGAATAATACAATGCAATTTTCATTTAGAATACCAAACGTCTTTTTCTGATTGGATTAATTCTGAGTAATTTTTTTCCCTGGATAGCCTTCTACTTAGTTATTCCACTCAGTAAGTTTCTGCACGTTTTGAACAAATTTCTGAATTCTCACTGAACCTGGTTTCCTTTAGTCATCCAAGTAATATTTCTGATATTTGGTAACAAATTTTATTATATGTGGTCAAAATCCGAGAATCAATGATGAGAATTCCGAGCAGTTTTATCAATTGAGGTAAGTAAATTGAATAAGTGAAGAATTCTCCAAGATTGTCCTAGTCAAAGGGATACGTTTAACATTGTAATAAACTGTGGACTCTAGAAGGTAGCGCCGCGGCAGCTAAAACTCATTTGCTCATAATTCATGCCATTTATCTATAATCCTGTACTTATAATACTTTTTTACATACTTCGGAAGAGGGCATGGCAAAACCAGAAATTGAAATTAAAGCTTATGATCCTTTCGAGTCGAAAATCTATGTCTTGATCTTTTTGTACATATCTGATCTGTTTGTACATATGGACAGACAGGAAGATTGTCCAACGAACATGGCTGCATCGACTCTGAATGTGTATGGATAGCAAAAAACAGCTCACATTATTGAAACATATCAACATAATACATTCTTCTTACCCTGCAATTCAATATCCATTATTTGCAATCGCTTAGTGTGCAAATTTGAATGGTTTGCAAGTCCACAAACTTACCAAATAGTTAAAGCTAATTTCGATAATCGATAGTAGTGCTCAATTCTATGTACATGGGCTATGTAGTTTAAAACAAGAACGAAAATCGGTCAAGCCCGACTATAACACACTCTGTACCAACGAAATTATACGCTCAGCATACTGCGCTGCAGCAGCGAACAGTCTTTTGATCATAAATCGACAACCGTTCATCAGATCTTCAGCATTCCTTTGGCGGATCGTCAAGTTATCCTGATAACTAAATATGTCTAAAGGAAACGAATCATATATCTTAACCACTTTAGGAGATATGACGTTTTATCCCAATTGCGGGGGCGGGAGGGGCATGGTCAAAATTTAAAATAAACTTGATCTGCCTGCAGACATAAGAAGCATATGTCCCATACTTGTCAAACCTCTATCTCTTACCATCTCTGAGATCTGTGCGTTCATACGAACAGACGGTCAGACGGTGTTGATGCTGATCAAGAATATATATGCTTTATAGGGTCGGAGATGCTTCCTTCTGGCTGTTACATACTTTTGCACAAACTTATAATACTCTATATACCTACGGTACTGAGTATAAAAAGTTGTAGACTCAACAAAAGTGTCGGCATTTTGAATCATTTGATTTTAAATGTCCAACTTTTTGATTTCACTACGAAGTCGGATGCTGCAATTGTTGGGTTTACTTCATTTAATATCAAAAGTGTCTGCACTCATAAATCAAAGATTTCAATGCAGCCATATTTAGCTGTTTTGATAATAGCAATGATTATTTCAAATTGTAATTACTTCTACAATTACTTGAATAATTGTTTCTGTAAAGGTTTATTATTGAGTAGTTGTTCTTGATTGCTGAATTATTAAAGGAATTGTAGGAAAGAACTATGATTTTTCACCAATCATGTAAGGAAAACATCAAGTTGAATTGTTTGTAGATCATGGTAATACAAATTAAACTAATAAGAACAATTGTGGCATAACTGCAATTGCCAAATGGTTCATAATGGTAAGGAATAAAGTTAATTTCGACTTGGCCGAAGTTTGTATACCCTTGCAGCACGTTTTTCTAACTAATTTGAACGACAATTCCACTGAAAACAAACAAGTTTTTTTAAGACTACTTTTCTGACTCTACTATAAAGATGTCCGATTTCGAACAATCATAGTGGAATCATGGGAAAGCATAGCAATCTAAGAAATACAAAGTTTATAGCCATCCGATTTTGTCAAATATTTTATGAATTATGTGAATGCTTATAAAATAAATATATGCCAATTTTAAAGAGGTTTACATGGAAAACAAAAAAGTTTTTCTTACTAAGACCATTTTTCTAACCTTACTTTTGTATAGCAGCTATACTATATAGATTTCCGATTTTGACCAAAGAATGGAGAAGCATTGGGCGCTTTCAGCAGATAAATCCGATTTACGATTACTGATTTTCGATTTGCGATAGCCAATGATTCTCTGCTGAATGTCACTGATTACTAAGTTAGGCTATTTTCTGGCTTTAGTGTATTTCGTTAACTCCTTTAATGCACAATTTTGAAGGGCTTTAGTTTGTCAGTTAATTTTTTGTTTTGGGGTAAACAGTTGGTCGAGCAATTATTAAACTGTCACCAATCATAGATTTTTTATGATTCCATCTCAGCAAACATGATTGTCATATTTACCAATCGCCATCGACAATCATTGAATTCAGCAGTTAAAATCGGCTATCATAAATCAGTAATCGTAAATCGGATTTGTCTGCTGAAAACGCCCATTGAAAACTAGTAAATACGGAGTTTGGAGACGTTTGCAAATAAAACAAGTTTTCTCACTAGAGCTGGTTTTTCGACCGATCGTTCCTATGGCAGCTATATGCTATTGCTTATATACTTATGGGCTTTAAAACTGACGGCGGAGATACCACAGAAACATACGGACAGACGGACAAGGCGATGTCGATTCGGCTGTTGATGCTGATCAAGAATAAGTATTCTTACAAACATTTTCTAGGGTCGCATTCCACAACTATATGATCCCCTCTTTCCCATTTTTAATGGGAGCAGGGTCTAAATAAATATGTATTTATTTTGGCAGATCATTTCTATGAATTCTGAGAATTTGGTTTTTGTTTACATATTCTTTTTAAATGAATCTAAGCATTTACACAGTTTGCTTTCAGAAGTTAGTTGATACACACTCAGAAATATAAAAATTTTTGCAGTTTATTAGCGTACTCTCCCAAATTTTCAGCATGTGTAGGTGTTGCACTGATCAATGTTCTGATGAGTGCGCATCCAAATTTCTTGGGTTGTGGAATCTGGCGGTTGGTGTCTGTATTCTTGTACAAAATATAATTTCAATTGCGACTGATAATGGAATCTTTGATTCTTGGCTTTCGATTAATCTGGAGTATCCAGTTATGGCACTTGCATTAATTCACTTCATATCCGGAGCGCTTATTCTATTAGGTTTCTATAAGGTGAGCTCACTTATTGTACTCCACTTAATAAATGGATGGTTCGATTAACACATTGAGATTTCCATGGATTTAGGATAACCAGAAGGCCTTTTATATTGGATTGATTATGAGCAATATTTTACCCTGGGTGGCTATTGTTACAATAATTCTGCCAGGTAAGTTTCTGCAAATTTTGTATTAGTAGTGATTCTTTTTCAATAGTTTTAAATTTTTGCCGCTTACATTTTTAGTTGAATTTAATTTACACAAATATATCTTACAATCAAATGTCTTGTGCATGGTGGGAAAAAATAAGAGAGACACCTAACTCTTCCTTTTACAAACCTGTCCTAATAACTGAAATAATTGTCTGCACATTGGTGGTAAAGATTTTCACTCCTTGTTTATACAAAGCTCATAAAAATAATAATCTCCGACCCTTTAAAGTATAAAGATAAATTCCATTCAAAAGCTGAAAACTTCAAAGTAATTCCTAATTCCACCAATAGATTTATACTACTATCATATCATTTCAGAATATTTCAGTCTCAGCGCGAAGCTTGTTGACTTCCAAAATATGTTTCACTGCGTTAATAAATTATCATCAGTCGATTTATTTTGACATAATATAATATTGGTATACTATTATAGAATGTACCAAGGGTTTACACAAGCATTTGCGATCCGAGAATTAATAGAGCTTTTACGGCTGAATAGCCATTCCGCCTGTCTGGCCTTCTATAGGAACTACATGGGTAGTTTGGCATGTTTTATATATTGACTTCTTATCCTTGCAAGGCATATCATTGAGACCCTTTCATTTGGGCTTTATCTGTTTTTAATAGTCTGACCATTCCTGGAATGATCGGTCTTAAATTCGTACAGCTCTAAAACTGTTCTTAAATTGCACTGCATTCGTAGTGATAAGTCACTTTAAAGATGGTAATAACCAGTTTTTTTTGTACATCTCGATACTCTTCCTTTATATATGTTGTTCTCCTGTACAATTCGAATGCATTTTTATTTAAGTGCTGAATGCTAAAAAAATAGAATTAGAGTAATACTAATCGAGCGATGCGGCAACCTTTCTAGAAACCTGGCTGAGTCCTTCTGTACAAAGTGCATTTTGAATGATATTATTTGTACGGTTATTTACAATCGCAGTAAGTCCTTGCTAAAAATGTCTAGTATGAAATTTGTAAGCGACAAATTTAATAAAGAAAAAAGTATATATAGTATATTTATTTGTACAAAATGTCATATTTATAATACAGTCTTATTCCTTAGTAATACAATGTATTTTTTGTCAGAAAGCATGCAACTATTACAAAACTAATTGGTAATCAAACGACGCACTGGGTAAGTCAAATTTATATCTAGGGGACAAAAAAAGGGGCTTTTCTATCTGTTAGTGTGAGATATACTATACGTATGGTAAAAAGCATTTCAAACGATAAAAACATCGGTGAAGCCTGTCTAAAATACTCTATAGCAGGGTTCCCCAAGAAAGGAGGCTCTCTGTCCCTCTCTGACACTCACTGATGCATTACTTCGGCAGGCATTCGGTGTGAATTTCCTGGTGTGATAGGCCGCCCGGTGATTGCCTGGGGAACCCTACTCTACAGCAGCGAAAGTGTATGCTCAGTATGTGTTTTGATGTTTGAACCTAACCTAACCTAGTTCTGTTGCTTTATGGAGTGACTAGTATTTTATATCTCCTGTATCAATTCTTTATTATTGCCCTTAAAACCTATTGAATATTGATTTGAATTTATGCAAAAGTATGTAACAGCCGAAGAAAGCATCTTCTATCCCATAATGTATATACCCATTTACTTTTCATCAGCATAAACAGCCGAGCCATAATGGTTGCTTGTTATCAAAAATTGTGTTCCATAATACATATATTATACTACGTTTATGCTTGCAATATATCATGGTTTTTAACGCTTTAAAGTATGCCAACTTTATTTCCGGTAACAATTATCTGTCAGTGAAAGTGTTGTATGAGTAATTTTTTAAGGCACTGTCGATCCCATTTAAAATTAAAATTAAAATAATTTGACACTTACCTAAGCTTACCATCTCTCCTAGGTTCCTCCATCCTTAAGTAAAGCCATTTGGAAGTCCCAATAAGTGTTTAGGTCATCCCACGTCAGCAGTAAGTCCTGGAGCGTTGTCAAAAAGCTAACATAATTAAGAACAAGATGTCATTGGAGAGCGCCCGAAGTACAGTTGCATACGCCACAATATCGTATCAAGAAGGTTAGAGAAATGCCAGAACCCTTTATAAATCATCCGTCGATCCAACTCCGCTTACAGAAAGCTATGAACGATTTAATATTTTGCCGTCCAGTCTCTTTGCGGTTCCATGTACATCAGCGTACACAATTCGATTGTGGTTAGTGCAAAAAATTCTTTGAATTTCCGTGGGCCCACAAAGATTAAGTTTCATGAAAATTTCCTGACTTTGCCCAAAAAGTATTATGCACTTGACCAACATTGCCCACATAGAATATCAAATTTTTTTAAGAAATTGTGAATAAAGTGTTTTTAAAGGCTGTGTTATTTGGAAAACTTTTGATTTGATCAGCGATGGGCAACTGATGCCTTAAGAATTGCCTCGTTTATTGGTGTCGCCGAACCTATTGAAAACATAAAATCTATCCATGGGGCATTGCGCCGCTTCGTCGCACGCTCACTGCGCGATCAAGACGACTGCAAAAACAACGAGAGTGCAATTTAAAGTCGGGCCTGCCTGACTTCAATATATACCAGCAAAGATTAATAGATATGATAAATGACGCATGTGAAAAAAACGATTATTTCTGGTGGCTAACATAGGCTTCCAATTTCTGATTTGATCCTCATGTGTCATCTATAAATATCAATATATCTTTGATATAACGCAGTAACGGTTTTACCAAAGACTTACAGATATTATAGATGACGCAAGTAAAAGAAATCAAGATTATTCGTGGTAGCTGACATTGGCTACCAATATTAGATTTGTTTCACATGCGCCATCTATAATATCTATAAATCTTTGACACCAGTCACTCGGGGAAATGAATGATTAATAAACATACCTAATGTTAATTAACAGAGCATTAACAAAAATGTTAATTACCTTTTTAACTCGGTCATTAATTGTTCAATCCTTAATAAAATTTATGTGATTGTAGATATTGTGCACATACACCACACTGCAAAACATGAGCTAGATGTTTTAAAATTTGCTGGAGATATTTTTTTATTGCAGGGTTGGGAGGGGCATCAACATGTTGTCGACAACATAGTTCTGGCTATGATAAGAGTTCAGCTAACTTCAAGTATGATTCAATTTTATGACTAGGATTGTTAACAGGATCCATTGTTGTTTTATGCAAGTGGCAGCTTCCATGTCACTGCGGGTGACTTGTACGGCATTCCTTTGGTTAGATGGTAAACAAGTTCATCCATTTATCGCAATTGATCCATCGCAAGCAATTTGGTTCAACCTTTTCCAGCAACTGCAACAAAAATTCCTGTTATTCAAAATAAACGGTCACACTGCGGCAGCTTCAGGATTTTATCGGTATACGGGAAACTGTTGTTAAAAAAATCAAATGACTGAGCCGCTGGTTGTCGAGTTATAATCAAAAGACTGGTCGCTGCTACAAGAGCATCAAAATGTATGCTGAGCGTATAATTTCGTCGGTATATGCTATGGTGACAAGACATAAAGCCCATAATAAAATTAATCGTAGTGTACCGAAAAGCACTCGTATTCGGAATGGGCGATAAATTCGGCTAGAACTCGGACATAATGCCCAGATTTTTTTCGGACACAAGGCCCATATAGAAATTTGAATCAAGTGTCAAAACACAGCTAAAAATTGTAATCAAAATACCTAAAAATACAACAAAAGAAGATTTAGCAACCTTAAAAGATGGGAAATGTTGGTTTCTGGAAGACGAGGGACGTGATAATTGATTAGGTTCTTCAAGGAAGAGCAACTGGTGGGATCGACTTTAATGAAACCCATGCAGCCAGCTATTCCTACAGTTGGTGCGATTGAGCCAGAAAAATGACGACGGGCCAAACACTCGATGTCCAAGACCCATCTTAATCAGTGCAATGGCATGTCTTTCTCGTTAATATTCTCCAGATGATAATTGCGCATTTAAAATAACCATGGTTTCGATCAATGGCACATGACCTGGCTTCCGCCTCTTTCATTAATTTATAGAAGTTTTCGTGATTTCCTAAAAAAAATTCCCATACTAACAGCGCTGAGTCTTTTTTTGCGAGCAAAAGTTGAACTTATGGTTTGCAATGGCATTTTCTTTATATGGTAATAGTTTTAATAAAACTAGAATCTTCGAAAATTCACCTAGTATGTGCTTACTTCAAACTGTTTTGTGGATACAAATGGCCATTGTTGCACTTAATTGTTGGGTAGGGTTGCCCCAACCGCCTTATGAATAATTTAAAGCTTTTATTTTTAGGTCAGTTGGTGCGGTATCTATTTCCTACTATATTTGGTTTAAAATCAGTTATAATCCCGGAGGAAGGCTTGAAGTGATCCTGTTTTTTTTTTTGGAATTAAAAAAAAAAATATGAAAGTGAAATCAACCTTTTTCCGGGATCAGCTCGAGAATATCCGGGATCACCCCGTTTTCTATCCCGTTTCGAATTGATTTATTTTTGAGTGTACACTCAGAAAAAAAACCGAGAACTTTGTACTTGAATCAAGTACAAACGGTGTCGATAGTACGGTAAGTGCGGAAATACTTGATTGAAGAACAAAATTCTTGGATCAAGTATGATTTTTTCAATCCCGAAATACTTGATTTTAGACTGTTTTGGGATATATTAAGTATGTTTTGAACGATTAAAAAAATTTTAGTCATACTTTTAGCTTATAATGGTATTAAGTCAAGCCCGATCATGTCTCAAAATAAGTACAAAACATTAGTTCTTAAAGTGAGTAATATCTATTGCCAGCCCAAAAACATTCTAGGAAGAATTTAAGAGTATTTCAAACAAGAACAAAATGTTCTTGGTTTGAGCCCATACAGTATAGCTACTTCCCACTTTGTTCTTGAACGAGGTCTCTGTATTAAACCAAAGAAATATCCAAGACCCATAACCAAAGAGCAAGTTAGAGTTACTGTAACTCAGAAATTTACAATCACTCCATTACAAAAGTGCTAGAGCCAGTTGGGAATTTTAAGAACAGACTCGCTTAAAAATAATTAGAATTTTCTGCTGCGCACTTTGTCGAGCTAGGATAATGAGTCTATTTTGTACTCAATCTCACATATTTTGTACTTGAACTAAGAACTCGCTTTTCTAGAATCTTTCATCTTACTGTGAGTACAAAATGTTCTTGAGACAAGAAGGTTTGTTCTCATTTCAATAATATTACCAGTCATATTTCGAGCTTAGAATGTTTCGTACTTAATTTAAGTACACTCAAGAACGAATCATACTTGAAATTTCAAGTACAAAACGGCTTAAATTCTATCCCGATTGGTGTAGAACGCCGGTAGCCTTTTTTTTCTGAGTGTAGTACTTGCGGTCTACTGGCAGAAAGCTATTCGCTCTAAATGTTATCGAAAAGCATCCATCTATTGTCGTCCAATCTACTTTCAATTTATTCGCTGTGAGTTTTCTAGATTTTATTCCACATAGGATCTAATTTCACTTTATGGCTACTATATTGAAGCCCCACCGTTATCTAAATTCTCTACGAAATGTATTTGTTGTCAAAAAAACTCAGATCTAAATACGGACTTATCGCCCCATGGGCTTTATGTCCGGACACAAGGCCCAGAAAAGTTCTGAGTTACATTTCAAAGTAGTGATCAATATTTTTCATAAGGGCTTTATGTCCGTTGGCTTTATGTCATGTCACCATATGTTATATTCGGGCTTGACCGACTTTCTTTCTTCTTAATATAAACTTCATTTAAAACGGTACAAGAGCTCATCATCAGGTTCAAGAGTTACATATATCGTGTACTCTTGAATGAAAAGCTTCGCAGATTCCAATCAAACAATTTAAAATTATTTTTTTTTATTTATTCCATTTATTTGAATTTATTTCTTGAAAAATTAATTGTTAAGCCACGTAGCAAGTTTAAGCCGGCTCTAGGAATACAAAACACCATAACGCAGGAACAGCTTTTCCATGTCAACTGTGCAGCTCTCGTCACTCCATTGCAGCAATAGTTCCAACCAACGCAGCAAACCTATAAAATAATCCATGAGGTTTGGTCCGGGGGTTCGAACCCATTGTAAAATCCAAGGTTCGGTTCGCGGACCGGTTCTTGGAACCCCTGAACCCAAGGTTCTGGTTCGAACCTTAGTTCGCTTGCACATAAAAGAATGGTTTAACTTTTGATTTATTATTACGTTGAAAATGAAACATACATACCTTCTATCCATATGCTTAATCATCTATACTAGCTCTTAAATCAAAAAGAAAAAACTTAAGTATTGAAAATGCTCGTTCAACTGATAGCGGATTTCCTGGTACAGCTAGTATAGTAAAATCAATATTTTTGAAGTCTTCCTTATTAAGATCTTTCCAAAATTTTAAACCATTTGTCGATGAATAATCTTGGAAAATTATCAAAGGAATTTATAATAGATTTTGTATTTGATGCTTCTTTATTATTTTCATAAACTTCTTGTCTTTAAATTGGTGAGCCGAACCTCATTTTGGTCCGGTTCGGGTTCAGGTTCGAGGAGTCAAAAATGTAAGGCGCCTGGTTCATGATCCGGTTCGCGAACCCCAAAAAAGCCGAAACAAATCGGTTCTCAGGGGTTCGGTTCCAGACCGGTTTGCAGCCTTGGTTTCAACACGCCCCCATAATACAACAACTAAGGTATGTCGCACATTCTTTTTATACGCTTTCAGAGGGTAAATTATAATTGTCCAGATGTTTGTAGCGCATAGAAGAAAGCATTTCCGACCACATAAACCATAGATATTCTTGATCAGCAAAGAGCTGAGTTAGTTTCGAATTGTCCGTCTTTCCGTTCGTCCGTCTGTCCATCTGTTTCTAATGCTATCTCCTTCGTCGGCCAGGACCGACTTTAACTCGCGATCTCATTCTTTTTAATAATGGTTGTTTTCCAGAATGTAATCAGAAATTAATCAAGATCCACTTGGCAGAATAGCTTACAAGTGGATCCTCCATTTTTATTTAACAAACGAAAAGTTTGCCAAATAACACTTGTACAGACCCCTATAAACACGTTATTAACAACTTCTTCAAATTTTGACCGTTCTAGATGGGCTTTTTATGCAATATCAGACAATTTTCATGTAACTAAATCTCTGGACTGGAATTACAAGAAATCGGGCAAGTCGTTTGTGGCTTTCGGTAGGATGAATTACAATGGCTTCTGGCGTTTCTCCAATCCCTTTTGATACAAATATCGTGGCGTTTGCAATTGTACTTCGGGCGCACTCTAGTTTCTTCTTAGTCTTAATTATATTAGCTTTATGAGAATCCTCCAGGAGTAGGATAACTTATATTCTGTTAAGGACTTCCATTTGAGTTTACTTAAGGATAGAAGAACCTAGGAAAGACAGTTAGCTTGGGTAAGTGTCAAATTAAATATGAATCTTTATGCTGTAAATTTCATAGCGGACCTCTAAACAGCAAAGTAGATGAAAGTTTTTCCAACTGATAATGTTTGCTATAAACTTATTAATTCTGACAACCAAAATATTGCATTTTATTTTTAAATTGGCACGACGGGGACCTACGGTCCTCGCACACAAACACAACAAATGGTGTGTAATTTACGGAAAACACAGAAAAAATTCAAGATAGCCGGGAATTCGGTCAATTACGAATTTTCTCATTCCAAGTGCTAATAGAATTGACTTGATCTCGGATATCTTAGATCTAGTGCGACTTTTGCTTGAAGTTTCAATTCGAAGGTCGAGAAAAAATCCAATTTTTTGAGCTTGATTTTATCTCCCCTCTTTTTATTCTGTGTAGGAAATACCTTCCTGACAAATATTAACCCGACTAACCTTCCATCTGTAAACTATAATAAAATAGATCTCAGATGCTAGTTCACGCACTTCAAACCATCTTCATACCCACATTGAACTAGCTTTAAGCCTGTCGTCGCTACCTCACAAGAAGCGCCCGACACGTTCTATCTTTAAGAGATAAAAGACATAAGATTTCCTTGATAGGAAAAAATGTTGTCACGAATTTAATTTAAAGTCTCGTTCTTATGTGGCTATTACTTTATCTTTTATAGTTACGTATACGTCTCAGCATACAATTAATTGAAACAAATCAATCATACGACTCGTGAACCCAATACAAATTTTAACAACGAAAACTTTTGTTCATTTCAATTGTTGTCAATTACTGAAATTCAAAAAGGCAACTACATTTTTTGGAAATATGGCAGAAGAGAATTCAGTGTTTTTGGTCGACTTATTAAAACCAACTTTTGATAGTGAGGGTACCTTGCCAACGAAAAAGGAGTGTGCTATCTGCATTTTTATACGGCACAAGATGCATATAACCCAGGAATTATAGAAATTATAGATGACAAGGAACAAATCGAGAATTGGATGCCAATGTCAGCTATAATCCTGGTATTCCAGGAATAATCGTTTTTTGTTTCACATGCGTCATCTGTAATATCTATAATTCTTTGATAAATCGTTCAGTTAAGGAAAGTGCACAAATTCTTACTTGACGTCGTCAGCATGTGCGGTTGGATATTATTTAATTGTACCAGATTGTATCAGATAGGTGTCAAGTTAGATCAAGAAACGCAGTATTTATCTTTCACGCTACGGCACAGGCTCTGGGCTTTGATACCAATTCACTTCTAATTAATAAAAAAAAAAAAGTATTCAAATGTGCAGATACCATAAATAACATCTGCCAAAAAAAAAATGGGTTTGCTCAGTTTAAATCGCAAATATAAAAATAAACCAAGCAAACCATTGTTTTCTTTTACAATTTTTCAAATTCGTATTGAATTTAAATTAAATCAACGCCGACTATTTATAAATGAAAAAAAATATATAGGGAAATTGGCAGCACTGCGTATGAGTGATTCTCGGCGCGCAACTTAAAACTCAATTTTTTCTATTTTTGATTTTTTGTGCATCTATTATACACAAAAGCGCATCAGATAGGGGGGTAAGACCATGACCTTAAATACTCTCTCTCTTTGTACATTCTCCAAAAGTTGTAAGTCAGTTGATCCATATTTCTGTTTGAGTAGCTGTGAATGAGAGTATACAGCTAATCGGACATAAAATTTTAAAAAACGAGAGTGCTAAGATAACTTCGTATGTGCCGAAGTTATTATACCCTTCAAGTGCTCGCTTAAATACTTTCAAAAAATACTCTTTTTTCCATTTTTTGACCGATCGTTCGTAAGGGAGCTATATGATATGGTCATCCGATTTGGCCAAAAATTTAAAAAAAAAATGTAAAATGTGATAGCATGTGAATCAAACAAATACAAAATTGCAGGATGCTACCGTTTAAAACAAAAAAGTATTTCTAACTAAGAAAGTTTTTCAGACCTATCTTTTGTATCGCAGCTATACCATATAGTTGTCCGATTTGAATAAAACTTGGTAGAATTATAAAAAAAAACATAGAAAACCCACGATTACAAAGTTTGGAGACGTTTCCATTGAAAAGAAAAAAGTTTTTCTGTCTCATACTAGTTTTCCGACCGATTGTTTTTAATGGAGCTATGAGGTATAGTCATCCGATCCGGTCGGTTCCAACATATTAGTAGTGTGCAGCAAAAAGAAGACTCCGTGCAAAATTTAAGCTCGATAGCTGTTAAACTGAGAGACTAGTTCGCGTAAAAACAGACAGACAGACGGACGGACAAAGCTCAATCGACTCAGCTCTTCATCCTGATCAGAATATATATGGTTTATTGGGTCGGAAATGAATATTTATATGCGTTGCAAACTTCTGGGCAAAATTCTAATACCTTTGCAAGGGTATAAAAAAACCCACAGATTTCCAACCAAAATATCCAAGAAGTTCGACAAGCACAGGACAAAATCTTTTTATACTTGCAGATGGAAAAGACTTCTTTTTTCGCCCTAGACATATATTTGACTTACCCAGTGCGTCGATTGATTACCAATTAGTTTTGTAATATTTGCATGCTTTCTGACAAAAAATATATTGTATTACTAAGGATAAGAATGTATTACAAACATGATATTTTGTACAATCAAAAATACTTTATATAATTAATTTTTAATAAATTTGTCGCTTACAATTTTCAAACTAGACATTTTTAACAAAGACTTACTGCGATTGTAAACAACTGCACAAAAAATATCATTCAAAATGCACTTAGTACCCTAGGACTCAGCCAGGTTTTCAGATAGGTTGCCCTATTGTTTGTATAAGTAAGTATTACTCTTATTATGTATTTAGCATTCAGCACTTAAAAAAGATGCATTAGAATTGTACACGAGACAACATGTATTAAGGCAGAGTATCGAGACGTAAAACAGAACTGGTTATTGCCATCTTTGACGTGACATATTACTCCGAATGCAGTTTAATTTAAGAATAGCATAGTGTACACCCTTGGTACATTCTCTACCAATATTAAATTATGTGAAGATAAATCGACTGATTTATTAACACAGCGATACATATTTTGGAAGTCAAAAAGCTTCGCGTTGAGACTGAAATACTCTGAAATGATATGATGGCAGTATAAACACATTGGCGGAGTAAGGTTTGATTAGGTGCAATTTTCTTTTTATGGTACTCTATAGATGCCAGCTTTTGAATGGAATTTATGGCTTCATATCTCGAAACTATTTCGTACCGTGAAATTCGGGATCTCAATTTGAACTCTCCATATGCCCGTAGCCCTATTCCCACACTAGCTTATTGCCCTGATCAAGAATCTTTATACTTTATAGGGTAGGAGATTATTATTTCTATAAGTTTTTTATAAACAAGGAGTGAAAATCTTTACCACCAATGTGCAGACAATTACTTCAGCGATACAAACTGCCTAGTTGTTAGGACGGAAAAAGATTGGTTCAGGGTCACTGTTATTTTTCCCACCATGCACAAGGCATTTGACTGTAAAATCTATTCGTGTAAATTAAATTCAACTAAAATTGTAAGCGACAAAAATTTAAAACTATTAGAAATGAATCAGTACTTCTACAAAACTTGGAGAAACTTACTTGGCAGAAGTATTGTAATAAATGCCACCCAAGGTAAAATATTACTCATAATCAATCCAAAAAAAAAGACCTGCTTGTGATTCTAAGCGGAAAATACCATGTGTTAGTCGTACCATCTACTTACTATGTACACTGAGCTTACCTTAAAGTAACCAAATAGTATAAGCGCTCCGGATATCATGTGAACCAATCCTAGTACTGCAGATGAATAAGTCAGACCAAGTGTAACATCTCTCGAAATTGTTAAATCTCCCACTAAATGTATAATTGAACTTCCTTTCGCAATTAAAACTATATTATGTATTAGTAGAGTGCACCCCAATACCAGATTCCAGAACCCAAAAAATATGCATGCACACTCATCGGAGCATTGATCAGTGCAACATTTACACATACTGAAAATTTGGGATTTGCAAAATAATTTTTATATTTCTGAGTGTGTATCAACCAACTTATGAAAGCAAACTGTGTAGATGCTAAGATTCATTTAAAAAGAATAAGTAAACAAAAACAAAATTCTCGGAATTCTTAGAAATCATCTGCCAAAATAAATACATATATATTTAGACCCTGCTCCCATTAAAAATGGGAAAGAGGGGATCATAAAGTTGTGGAATGCGACTCTAGAAATTATATGTAAGTATATTCTTGATCAGCATCAACAGCCGAATCGATATAGCCATGTTCGACATTCACTCTGTCTGTATGAACGCGTCGATCATGGAGACTATAAAGGACAGATTCACAAATTTTCCATGTAAGATTTCAGGTTTTTTTCAACCACAAAATCAGAGCAACAATTGTTAAGTTAGAGTCTCGTGAGTTTATACAAAAATCAAGAAAGTCCCAAAGTATCTATCTATTCTGATTCCGATGATAACTGACGTAAAACACCGAAATTATGCACGAATCAATTTTGCTTAGTGGAGCGGGAGATATATTAGTCAGCTCTGAAAACACTTGAAATCAAGGGAACAGGGTATCTTTAAGTAAAAGCAAAGAAATCACAATACATTGTAAATCTTGGGTAAAACTTATCCTCAAATTTAATTTAATAAAGAAAAATCCAAGTAAAACAACTTTTAATAATCAACTTTTATGTTTCACAATATTAACGTTGTAATTTTAAAATATAATCAAGAAATATATGTCGTAAATATCCAGTAAAATTAAACCAAAAACCAACCAACACTCCGATATTGGCGCTCTGTACTTGCATAAGTGTGAGAAATGAACTACAAAAGTAGCTCGGGAACATAGAGTATTATAAGCTTGCGCAAAAGTATGTAACAGCCAGAAGGAAAATATCCGACCCCATAAAGTATATTCTTGATCAGCATCAACAGCCGAGTCATGTCCGTCTGTCTGTCCATATGAACGCACAGATCTCAGAGATGGTAAGAGATAGAGGTTTAACATGTATGGGACATATGCTTCTTATGTCTGCAGGCAGATCGAGTTTATTTTCAATTTTGGCCACGCCCCCCCGCAATTTAGAAAAATGCAGCACTGCTACTGCAGCATGAAAATTTATGCTGATCGTATAATTTCGTTGGTACAGAGTATGTTATAGTCGGGCTTCACCGACTTTTATTCTTGTTTTATTATTAAATTTCCATTTGATACACTCAGGAAAAAATGCACTGTAATTGTAATATTTACACTTTGATTTTACTATTTTCCCCATTGATTTAGCGTTAATTATGATATTCCTATGTCTAAAGGGTGTACACTTTAAATTTAATATTGGAAATAGTTAATGAAACATCGAAAATTGTAAAAACCATTTTTTTTATTTATTTAAAAACTTTGCAGCCGTTCCTATACTCTTTTCTCTTTGTAATGTTATCTAAAGGAAGAATTCTTTACATTTGGTTCTGGAAAACTGCGATTTATATTTATTTGTATAAAGTCTTAACTTTCTCTGGGGGACTCGAACTCAGGACCTCTGGACTTGAGCACGATTGGAAGACGTCTTAACCATCTGTGCCTTCACGAAAGCTGGCTGATATACGGCTAAAATACTAGTTATATTGAACAGTATTCATCAATATATTTACAGCATTTTCAAAAATACGACCGCCTGTAATTCTCAAGTTGGAATTCCCTGCATTAGGAATATAAAAGGGGCAACTGAAATTAGCCGTTTTAATATGTTTTTACACACAAAAGGGGCACAGTAAAATCAAATTTGATTGTGATATGTTTTACCGTGCGATTTTTCTTTGAGTGTATGAAATGTCTACCTTTTTTTAAGTTATTTTCAGTTTGGCTTGCGCCAACGACCTTTGATGTGTAATCATCACAGAAGTTAAATAAGCTATGAAACCGATATTTGGCAAGTTGGTTGGGAATCTGGATATTTTAATGACTCAGAACCATTTTCGAACCGGTTCAATTGGGGTTCAGAGCTATATCTCAGAAACTAACTTAAGCAAAGAAGTTGAAACTTGGCTTGTAGGTTGAAAATATTGAGTTGGTTGTTTAACTGGTTCAGAACCGGTTCAAAACCGATTGAAAGTACCTTAGATTAATATCTCTGAAGCCATTCAGGTTACGAACATTAAATTTGGTATAATGGCTGGTATTTTAGTGGTTTAGAACCGGTTTCGAGCCGGGTCAAAATTGGTTCACATCCATATCTCAGAATTAGTTGTAGCCAAAACTATTTGAGCTTCAACTTTTGTATGTATGTTCGTTAATATGGATAGGGATAGCATACTGGCTCAGAACCGCTTTCAAACAGGTTCAACAGTGGTTCAGAGCCATATCTCAATAACTATTAAAGATAAGAACTTGAGATTGTAGATGGAAAATGTGGAGTAGGAAATTTTGCTGGTTCAAGATTTTGTAATTTGGTGTGTAGGCTGGTTTAATAAAGTGAGACATTTCTTGGCTCCAAACTATGCTGCTTAGACGAGTTCAAATTGTAATATCTACCTGCACCCAGTGGAAACTTGAATATTCCCATTATGCAAAGGCCCAGTGCCAGGGCGCAGCGAAATGTAATACATTTTTATAAGACCTTGAAACATAGAAGGCAAATATTACAGGAAAATTAAGTTATTCGATTTAGCATTTAGCTAGCTTAGCACTTCCGTCGCTTTAACCATTCTATATCTCGACAAGCTCATCGGCATCCAACACACAATTAACTGACAAAACAACTGTCTTTTTAAAAGTTTTGCTGTCATAATGTTTTGTCTATAAACCATGAATTTTCTCACAAACGAGACAGAAATTCTGTGCTTCAAAAACTCATTATTTTGTGCCATTGCTTGCATTTTCTGGAAAAATCATGAGCTGACATCGTAGTTATATGCAAGCATAGTCGCAGTAATAAGGAATTATTGTCTGGACGTTAATGTGCACTAAGTTTAAGCGGCAGATACGACACCAAGCTGAAGCAAAATAGCAGCCCACCTGTTCAGTGTTCAGTGTAGTGAGAGATGTTTAGTGAGACAAGGACACAGGACAACTCCTGTCCACTTGTTCAGTCTCTCGTGATCTTTGAGTTGCTTAGATTATTGTTCACAGTGCTGTTCAGTGATATGTTCAGAAAAAAGTTCTGTGAACGGTTCAGTGTCCTCATCAGTGCCTGTTCAGCGAGCTTTAGTTTCTGTTTGTTGTCCACGTATGACAGCTCTGTAGCAAGCAACCTACTGGTGTGGCAATGACGACGGTTTTTATACCTGTTACTCGATGAGTAAAAAGGGTATACTGAAGTCGTGCAAATGTATGTAACAGGCAGAAGGAAGCCTCGCCGACCCCAAAAAGTATATAAATTCGTGATCAGCATCAAGAGTCGAGTCGATATAGCCATGTCCGTCTGTCTGTATGAACACCAAGATCTTAGAGACTAGAAGAGCTAGAGCCACCAAATTTTAAATGTAGACCAGTATTGTCTGCAAGCAGATCAAGTTTATTTCAAATTTTGGCCATGCCCCCTCCCGCCCCGTAACAAAATCGCCGGTTCGGTTCGTTACATGGTTTTTGGAGTTAAATGAACCGCGGTTTCGGTTCGGTTCAGTGGTTCACAAAGGCACATTATAAAATATTATGATTTCTGTAGTAATGTGACTCTTCGACCATGTTTGAAATTTGATTCCTTTAAAATCCTTAAAACAATGTCCAAAGTTTATTATGTTGGATTCCCAAGACTCGTCTATCAGTTCCTAGAGGAGTGCCCTTACTTTTTGTCAGATTAAGATTGAATTAAGGTTAAGAAGTACCACAGAAAACAGAAAATATTGTTTAATGAAGAAACAAATTTAGATTGATAACAGGTAAATTAAGATATCGATCCGTCAACGCTGAATCTGTAGAGGGTCGAACAAAAATTGATTAAAAATTATCTTCGGCAAACGATTAAAATTTCCAAATTAACAAAAACCATTGGCTAGAGGAAAGCGATTCCCGTTAAAACTCGTCAGAGAGCTGAACCGAACCAAACCGGTTTTTTTTTTGTGGTTTTCGGTTTGGTTGAGCAATTCTGAAAGAAAGCCGGATCGGTTTGCGGTTCGGTTCACCAGCTGAAATAAGCGGTTCAGTTCGATCCCTGCCCTAAAACTCTCTCTCTTTCATACTCTGGAGGTCCGCTCTAATGTACATTCTCCAAAAGATGTAAGTCAGTTGATCCTTATTTCTGTCTGTGTAGCGGTGGTCTCTGGCTCTTGCATTTCTAACTTTTGCTCAGTAACGCGTGGTGTCCCTCAGGGATCGGTTTTGGGGCCATTGTTGTTTTCTGTATATGTGAATGATCTTCCTAATGTCCTGTCTGACTGTGATGTTCATATGAACGCTGATGACGTTCAAATTTATGTAAGTAGACCCCTTATAAATATAAATTAATGTGTATTTGTAACTAATAATGTGCATGCTAAAATCGATACTTGGGGCAAAAGAGAATGGACTAGGGCTCAACCCGGCTAAAACCAAATAATCCGGCCAAATAATTTAACTTGGTCCAGCCACAGCTCAAAAGCAACCGGTAAAATATATGGCATGCTGCGTCAACTCGCAATTTTAAAGTCGGAATTACCTGTTCACATCAAAATGCTTATAGCTAGACAAATTCTCGTGCCGGCACTTTTCTATGGAGTAGAAGTTTTTGGCCACTGTGACTCTAGGGATTCTCAAAAGCTCAATGTTACACTATATTCAATAGCTAGATACGTAGGTAATAGCAGACGATTCGACCACGTATCTCAATTAACTCGGACGATTTTTGACCTTGACCTGAAATCGTGGATTAGCCTTAGAACTCTGACTTTCATACATAAAATCATAACAAGCAGAGAACCCGCATATCTATTTAATTTGCTAAGACCCGCAGCTTTGCAGCGCACTAATAATATTATATGCCCTAGATGGAAGCTATTATGCTCGGAGAGACAGTTTATGATAAATGCTATTCGGCTATGGAATGATCTACCTCATAATATGAAATCTATTGGAAGCGTAAATCAATTTAAGATAAAGATTAGGGAATACATGCAAAATAGTGAAATAGTACATTAATAGAGTTAAGTAGTTATAATTTCATAAATACTTAAGTTCAAATATTCCTGTCTGTTTAGATTTTATAATTGTAATAATTTAAGTTAAATAGCCAAAATGTAATGTCGTGACTAGAGCTCTAATTTATAAGTGCCAATGTACTTGTAGCGATGGGAAGAAAATTAAAAATAAAAATAAAATAAATATCCAACCAAAATATCCAAAAAGTTCGACAAGCACAGGACAAAATCTTTTTATACTTGCAGATGGAAAAACCTTATTTTTTCGCCCTAGACATATATTTGACTTACCCAGTGCGTCGTTTGATTACCAATTAGTTTTGTAATAGTTGCACGCCTTCTGACAAAAGACACATTGAATTACTAAGGATAAGAATGTATTATAAATATGATATTTTGTACAATCAAATATACTTTATATCATTAATTTTTAATAATTTTGTCGCTCACAATTTTGTAATAGTAGATATTTTAACAAATACGTACTGCGATTGTAAACAACCGTACAAAAAATATCATTCAAAATGCACTTTGTATTCAAGGACTCAGCCAGGTTTCCAGATAGGTTGCCCTATTGTTTGTATAAGTAAGTATTACTCTTATTAATACTCTTATTATGTTTTTAGCATTCAGCACTTAAAACAAGTAAGGGCGCTGCAGTCGAGTTTCCCGACCACAAAATACCCTGTTCATTTGTTTTCATTTAATTGTTTTTGAATTTGACAAAATTATCCCAAATGTAGGCAACACTTTTTTCTAGTCCTGACCAACACCCCCCCGGGTGCGCTTATCAGCTCAACTGTTTCGCTTATAGCTCCGGTGTTTTTTGTCCGATCTGATTGTACTTTTCAGAATAGATAGATATTGGGCCTAGCTTGATGTATACTAAACCACGAGGCTCTAAATTGAAATTGAAATTGTGGATCTGACGGCTATTTAGGTCTAGGATTTCTAGAGGAGGTCTAGGTTTTTTGGGGATAAAAGGGGGACGGGGTGGAATTTTTCAAATCTGAAACAAACTTGATCTGCGTACAGCATAAATCTACCTTCGTGCAAAAATTTGTGGCTCTATCTCTTATAGTCTCTGAGATCGACGCGTTCATACAGACAGACAGACGGACGGACGGACAGACGGACAGACGGACAGACTGACAGACGGACATGGCTATATCGACTCGGCTGTTCATGCTGATCAAGAATATATATACTTTATGGGGTCGGAAAATGTTCCTTCTCCCTGTTACATACATTCGCACAACTTCATGATCCCCCTTTTCCCATTTTCAATGGGAACAGGGTATAAAAAGATGCATTAGAATTGTACACGAGACAACATGTATTAAGGCAGAGTATCGAGACGTAAAACAGAACTGGTTATTGCCATCTTTGAAGTGACATATTACTCCGAATGCAGTTTAATTTAAGAATAGCATAGTGTACACCCTTGGTACATTCTCTACCAATATTAAATTATGTGAAGATAAATCGACTGATTTATTAACAAAATGATAAATATTTTGAAAGTCAAAAAGCTTCGCTTTGAGACTGAAATACTCTGAAATGATATGATGGTAGTATAATCACATTGGCTGATTAGATGCAATTTTCTTTTTAGGGTACTCTGAAGCTTTCAGCTTTTGAATGGAATTTATGGCTCCATATCTCGAAACTATTTCGTAGCTTATTGCCCTGACCAAGAATCTTTATACTTTATAGGGTCGGAGATTATTATTTCTATGAGTTTTTTATAAACAAGGACTGAAAATCTTCACCACCAATGTGCAGACAATTACTTCAGCGATACAAACTGCCTAGTTGTTAAGACGAAAAAAGATTGGTTCGGGGTTACTGTTATTTTTTCCCACCATGCACAAGGCATTTGATTGTAAGATATATTCGTGTAAATTTAATTCAACTAAAATTGTGAGCGACAAAAATTTAAAACTATTAGAAATGAATCAGTACTTCTACATAACTTGGAGAAACTTACTTGGCAGAAGTATTGTAAAAAATGCTACCCAAGGTAAAATATTACTCATAATCAATCCAAAAAAAAAGACCTGCTTGTGATTCTAAGCGGAAAATACCATGTGTTAGTCGTACCATCTACTTACTATGTACACTGAGCTTACCTTAAAGTAACCAAATAGTATAAGCGCTCCGGATATCATGTGAACCGATGCAAGTACTGCAGATGGATAAGTCAGACCAACTGCAACTTTTCTTGAAATTGTAAAATCTCCCACTATATGTTCATCTGAACTTCCTTTCACAATTAAAATTATATTATGAATTAGTAGACTGCACCCCACCACCAGATTCCAGAACCCAAGAAATTTGCATGCACACTCATCGGAGCATTGATCAGTGCAACATTTACACATACTGAAAATTTGGGATTTGCAAAATAATTTTTATATTTCTGAGTGTGTATCAACCAACTTATGAAAGCAAACTGTGTAGATGCTTAGATTCATTTAAAAAGAATAAGTAAACAAAAACAAAATTCTCGGAATTCTTAGAAATCATCTGCCAAAATAAATACATATTTATTTAGACCCTGCTCTTATTAAAAATGGGAAAGAGGGGATCATAAAGTTGTGGAATGCGACTCTAGAAATTATATGTAAGTATATTCTTGATCAGCATCAACAGCCGAATCGATATAGCCATGTTCGACATTCACTCTGTCTGTATGAACGCGTCGATCATGGAGACTATAAAGGACAGATTCACAAATTTTCCATGTAAGATTTCAGGTTTTTTTCAACCACAAAATCAGAGCAACAATTGTTAAGTTAGAGTCTCGTGAGTTTATACAAAAATCAAGAAAGTCCCAGTATCTATCTATTCTGATTCCGATGATAACTGACGTAAAACACCGAAATTATGCACGAATCAATTTTGCTTAGTGGATTTTGCTAAGTCAGTTTTGAAAACACTTGAAATCAAGGGAACAGGGTATCTTTAAGTAAAAGCAATGAAGACACAATACATTGTATATCTGTGGTAAAACTTGTCCTAAAATTTAATTTAATAATGAAAAATACAAGTAAAACATGTTTTAATAATCAACTCTCAACTCTCGAGCCCGACTATAACATACTCTGTACCAACGATACTATGCGCTCAGCATACATTTTGATGCTGCAGTAGCAGCTGATAGCAGCGCTGCTACTGCGCTGCGGCAGCCAGCAGTCTTTTGACTATAACTCGACAACCGTTCATCCGATTTTCACCAATCTTTTAGCGGATCTATAAGTTATCCTTGGTACAGAGTATGTTATAGTCGGGCTTGACCGACTTTCTTTCTTGTTTTTTTGTGAGTCTCTGACATCATTTGACAGACGAGTCTAAGGTTGGATTTTTTAATTATTAAGTTTCCATTTTTAACAGTCAGGGGAGAATGAACTGAAATTGTTATACTTACTCTTTGATTTCACTTTTTTTCATCATTGATTTAGCGTTAAATATGATATTCGTATATGGGACATTCCATATCAACTCAGCCAAACCTACTTTTTTTTCAAAAAATTTTTTATTTTATATTTATTTTATTATTATTTTTATTTACTATTTATTTTTATTTATATTGAAATACTATAGATAGATGAAAAAACCACAAAATTTGAAATGATCAAAATTAAGCCACAAATTGATTAATTGTTCATTATTTCGTTCATAATACTTGAAAAATCAGTCAAACGCCTAAATTGGATATTTTAAAAAATGGATTCCCGAGCTCTCAGGCTGTCTGCCATCCTGAAATATATTGCGGAATGTACTTAAAATGTACAAAAAAATATTCGAATGAAATATCGAGTGGCCCTCTCGAAGAAAACAGCAAAAAACTGTTTTTTTTAATCAAAAAGACTACTTCTGATATTTTTGAGAGTTGATTTATATTTTTTTACGAAAAGTTCACTAAAAGAGGTTTTTGATTCGATCAAATCCGTTACACCGTTCCAAAGTTATGAATTTTTAAACGTTTTATGTGTTTTCCGGATTATCTGGAGAACTATTGACGGTAGGGGAACAAAATATTGGCGTTTTCTCATCTATATATAGTACTTCAATATAATAGCAATTACAAATTTTTTTGAAAAAAACATTTTGGGATTGGCTGAGTTGATATGGAATGTCCCATATCTTAAGAGTGTACACTTTAAATATTACTATTGGAAATAGTTGATGAAACAAACAGATAAAAACATTTATTTTATTTATTTAAAAACTTTGTAATGGAATCTAAGGGTAGAATTCTATTAGATTTGGTTCTGGAAAACTGCGAGTTATATTCATTTGTTTTGTTTAAGTTTTAACTTTCTCTGGGGGGACTCGAACTCGGGACCTCTGGACTTGAGCACGATTGGAAGACGTCTCAACCAACTGTGCCTTCACGAAAGCTGGTTGATATACGGCTAAAATACTAGTTATATTGAACAGTATTCATCAATATATTTATAGCATTTTCAAAAATTCTCAAGTTGGAATTCCCTGCATTAGGAATATAAAAGGGGAAATTCGCCGTTTTAATGTTTTTAATCAATTCAAAGTGCTTTTAAATTAATTTAAACTCAAAAGGGGCACAGTAAAATCAAATTTTATTTTGTTAGGTTTTACCATGCGATTTTTCGCTGAGTGTATTAAATTGATCCCTTTTTTTTAAGTTATGTTCAGTTTGGCTTGCGCTTGAGTGACTGTGTAATCATGATATGAGGAAATTAAAGTTCTTGTTGCTAAGATCGGGTTTGAACCGGTTTCGAGCCGGGTCAAAAATGGTTCACATCCATATCTCAGGATTAGTTGTAGCCAAAACTGCTTGAGCTTGAAATTTTTAATGTATGTTCGGTAATATGGATATGGATAGATTACTGGCTCAGAACCGCAGTATAGTGTATGTGGCCAATATGTACAATCTCACAAATTTTCATAAAGATCGGATTATAAATGGCAGAGTTAAAAAAATGTTGCATACTTATCTGAGCTGAGACTATAACTTAAACTATCGATTTTATTCCGCAAATCAATAACCAAAAAGCACTGCGATATTTAGAACCATTTTACCCAAATCGCTAACACATTTAGAAGAAAGCTGACTTCGGTTGGTTATTGTACTAAAACACTTAGTTTAATCTAATAAGAAAGTAAATTTAAAAAGTATTTAAAGTTAATTTAAAAATAAAATAATAAAATATTTGAAATAAATAAGTCCAACATTTTAAAAATTATTCAATAACAAAAATCAGATTTTCATAAAATTGCCACTTTAGTCTTTGGATCAGAACACAACGTCTGGCACTTTCTGGCAGCTAAAATTTTATGGCTTAGAATCTTTAAAGGGTGTTCAGTATTAACAAATAAATTCCATTGGAGGAATCGGCGGGGATCATCCTTATTACCTTAGAGGACAGAGGCCCACAAAAAATAGTACCGCCAATCGAGAGGAGAATTCTACTCGATTTGGTTAAAAAAAACTACACAGAGGGAAAAATCTTAAAACATTAGACTCAAGATGAGCACAATCGGTGTCAGAAAAGGGCCATTAATGGTTTTTCTCATATGTAGTAAACATTTCTAGAGATTTCCAGCACAATCCTGAGTGTGCCCAAGTCGTTAGTGCTGAAAACGTAGAAAGCGGAGTTTGGCAACACTAGTCAACGCTATTTCAGCATTCGAACTATAATGCCCCTATAAAAACGAATCACTTAGGCAAATAAATCATTTTCAAACTATGTCAATGTTTTTGTTTTGTATTGAAGAAGTACAACAAATAAATTAATCGTATGCAAATAATAGAACTGATTAATAATGCTGTATTTAAACCAAAGCAAAGTAGAGGGCAGCATTATTCTCTGACATATCTCAGAAGTGGTTGCGATAAACGCTCATTGAACAGACTGAATTTACAGCAGGGCTTTTAGAGATTTCGAACCAAACACAGTCGCATAATGGAACAAGCCAATAAATATTTACATGCAACGAAATTTTTAAATATTTCATTTAAGCCTTAACAATTAATTATATATTCTTAGATGGTATAATAGGATATCTTTTTGCAGTTGCAGTTGATGCTACTTTTTGCCTCCCTTTTTTCCACCGCCCCCGGCAGATTTTTGCTCCTGTCCTTTCTTCGCTCCACCTTTGTCGGCGACAGCTTTGCTCTTATTTCCCGCTGGTGGCTTTCCAGCAGCTGCGTCACCACCTTTTTTCTGTCAATGAAGAATCAAAAATAGATGTTATGTTCTCGAATGGAAAGTAAAATAAGCCACGTTGTTAGGTCTAGCGAAGGGAAGAGCTTAAGTTAAAGTAGGTCCTGCCTGACCTCGATATAAAAGCAATACAAAAGTTATTTTCCGGTCCTTTTTTTGATCTTTAAGAAAGTTTCATTAATTTATGATTCTATAGAAACCGACAGACGTACAAACGGTCAGCTGATCATGCTAACATACTTTGGTCGAAGATGATTCTTTCTTTGCGTTCCAAACTTCTGAGCAAAATTATAATGCACTTGTCAAGTTTATTGTTAAATATATATTTACAAATAGCCGCTCACTTAAAAGTCATTCAAGATCGGCTTTTTAGGTAGTAGCTAGCATTAAGCCGTTTAAAGGGTACTGTATGCCTTCAGCAACATTTTTTTTCGAATTTTTAAGAACATCCTCTGAAAATTTCAATTCAAAAAAATAAATTTTTTTAAGAACTGTTTTTGAGCATAATATCACATCATGCACATTTTAGTTTCTTATATTTTTTGTATGTTGTCAAATTTAAAGTTTTCTTATATAAAAATCACGAAAATAGTTATTAAGTACTGGTTTTTTCAAAATATTAAAATTTTGAATTATGATAATTTTGTTTCGGTCAAATCTAACACCCAAATGCATTAAATCCATGTTTTAAATTTAAAAAAAAAAATATTGTTAATGGAAAACAGTTGTCGAAACTTTCAACGCGATTATATCGAAACCACTTATTCGCAAATGTTTCACACGATTTGAGTAGTAACTGTTGACTGATTTTAACAAATTTTTCTTATTAATTACTTCTTATAGAACCATTATAGTGCGAACTAAGATATTTGGGATCGGTCAATAAATAACGGAGGTACAACCAATGAAAGGAGTAAACAAAAGTAGATTTCAATATTTTGACTTTGAAACCCCATAACTTTGTTATTTATTGAAAGATCCCATATCTCCTAGTTCACACCATAATTATTTCAGTTCTTAACAAAACCATGCTTTCACTTTTACTTTCAGATAATCCGTTATCATTAAATCGTGTGAAACATTGGCCAATATTTAGAATTTGTGCCCAACTTTGAGCCAGTTTACAACAACAAGCCTAGCAACAACAACCACAACAAAAATTTATAAATTTAATTTAACCGACAACCCGTCAAACAAAGAAAACCGCTTAGTAATATCACTTTAGGTTTTTGTGTAATTTTGATTTTTGGAAACCATTGCAAAATGGCACCTGAAGGTATACATACGTCAAGGCTGCAAACTCTTAAAATTATTCATGAGGTTCGGTCCGGGGGTTCGAACCCATTGTATAATCCAAGGTTCGGTTCGCGGACCGGTTCTTGGAACCCCTGAACCCAAGGTTCTGATGCGAACCTTGGTTCGCTTGCACATAGAAGAAAAGTTTGACTTTTGAATCATAAATACGTTTAAAATGAAATATATTTACCTTTTATCCATATGCTTAATCAAAATTATCGTTACTTAATTTATTTCAATTATCAACTTTTAGAATCGACTTAGTTTAGGTTAATTGGCACTAGATCTTCCAGGAGCTGTTCATCTATACTAGCTCTTAACTGCTACCTGAGTTGCTGGTACAGCTAGTAAGTAAAAGGAATATTTTTTAAGCCTTTGTTATTATGACGTTACCAAAATGTTGGAACATTTGTCGATGGATGTAATCTTGGACAATTTTCAAAGGAATCTATAACATCATTCACATATTTTATATTTGATATTTGTTTATAGCTTTAATAAACTTCTCGACTTCGCAATCAGACGTTAAGTCATTTTTTTGACGAATTTTGAAAACTCTCATTAATCATATTAAATTGTTCAACCGAACCTCATTTTTCGAAAAAGTGATCCGGTTCGGGTTCAGGTTCGAGGAGTCAAAAATGTAAGACGCCTGGTTCATGGTCCGGTTCGCGAACCCCAAAAAAGCCGAACTGAACCGGTTCTCAGGGGTTCGGTTTCGGACCGGTTTGCAGCCTTGGTATACGTACAGTACCCTTAAGCCGTTTATTTGTGGAGGTTGCAGATCGACTTTGTATACTTTGCCACGCATAGTCGAATTGCATATGTAATCGTCTAAATTATTTTGATACCCTTGCAAAGGGTATTATAATCTGGGCCAGAAGTTTGCAACGCATTGAAATATTTATTTCCGACCCCACAAACTATATATTCTTGATCAGGGTGACGAACTGACTTGAGATTTGTCCGTCCGTCTGTCTGTCTGTTTCTATGCGTACAAGTCTCTCAGTTTTGAAGATATCGGTATCGAAATCGAACCGTTCGGATCAGATAAATATATCTCATAGGAACAATCGGGTTGGAAAATAGTTCTAGTATGAAAAACTTTTATATTTTCAACATGTCCAAACTTTGTATTCATAAATTTTCATTGTTTTTATATCATTTTGACAAGTTTGATGAAAATCGGTTAACTATATGTATTAACTATTTGTATTTGCTATATCTATATACTATATCATATAGCTCTCATACGAACGACCGATCGGAAAATGGGTCGTTGTTGGAAAAAATTATTTTTGAAAATATTATATTTAAGCGATCACTTGCAAGGGTTTAAAAACTTCGGCACAGACGAAATTCGCTTAGCTTTCTCGTTTATTGTTTTATTACACAAAGTTTCGGGGACGAAACACTTGAATGTGGACCAGCTCGAAAGTGGTTTCAAACCAAATCTAAAAGGCTTGGTGTCGCTTGCTTCACTTGAACTCAATTTATCCGCATCTCTTACTTTCCGTTACAGTTTCAGTTGCGTAACACAAATATTGCTTACATTGCTGCCACTTCCGCCACCAGAACCAGCACCTCCGCCTCCACCCCCGCCACCTCCTTTATTTTTGCCCATTTTTATCGGCAATTATTTAATTGTATATGGTGTCTGCGAATGCAAGCAAATTGCGACTAATAAGCATTGCCAAGGCGGCATTTTAATTTTGCAAAACCGACCAAGAGGAAATAAAACGAAAATAGTGAGAGCAAAGCGAGGCGCCAAATTTATTTAGCCAACGGGTTGCCCATGAGAACAGTCAAGACCTCGCACTCGGGCGCTGTTGACAAAGTCTTTGAGCTGATTTATTCACCACCACAGTCACCTGTCCCCGATGCAGCAATCGGTGGGACCCGCTGTTCTCGGATTATTTTCTTGCATTTTGTTCTCTTTTGTTTTTTTTTTTTAGCATTCCACTGTTTTGGCATATTGACTTCCCCCATCGGTGGCCATAGCTTTGACATTCGTTGAGTGACATGTGAGTCGCTGCTTGAAAATTTTTAGAATAATTTTTTTCTCCTTATGTTATTGGTGAAATTTTAGTTATGTTGAATTAGCCATTTAATACAAAGTGCCCGTGTGGTCATTATCTTAACGAAAGACTTGCTGTCCACAAGAATATTGGTTCAAACAAAAAGACAACGTTCTTCCAACGAATTTTCTATTTTCAAAGCACTTTCCACCTGCCGGCATTACAATGAAATTGCTTTGAGGACCGTTGTCTCATTTTCCTGTTTTTGCAAATGAGCGGTGGAAATTCCCCAAATTCAGAAGATTTGCAAAAACAGAAACGGATAACTCATGTGAAAGCCAAACAAAATTATGTGAATGTTAGGGCAGGACATGTCCAAATGCACAAACTGCTAGTTAGAGGTCACCCAGAAAACTAGTCAAGTAATAAACCAAATAGGGAAATCTTCAACGACTCTACAAGCATTGTTTCAATCAGGACTGCAATCCAAACATTTTTTTCGAAGCTCCGCTTTGAACCATGCCACTTGATTCAAAATACAATTTTTGAAAAATAAAGGCAGATGTAAACAAATAACCATTCTCGGCAAATCTTGATAGCGAATGGAAAATCCCAATGCCTTTCTCTTTCACAAATTCTATGTTGAATCAAGTAGCCATTTGAATGTTCCTACGAGTACGAGTCTAGCTGTCTCCCCACAAAATTTAATATGTATTTCATTTTAAACAGGCTGTAACTTTGCCAAATAAGCTGATTAAAGAGCGATCAAAATCACAATATTAGATCAAATGTTTAGCCATATGCTCAAATGGCTAAAATATTAATTCAAAAGCGGCCATAGGCTAAAAGTTATGATTTATTTTCAAAAAAATGTCATAAATCGAGAATAGTCTGACTTCAGATGCCAATTTAGACACTATCTGCTATACTTGAATAGCGCTTTTCATTTTTCAAAGACGCATTGATAAGTTCTCTGTCGCATAAAGCTCATCAATCCAGATATTTATGCCTAATGTGGCCTCCGTAATTCCTAGAGTGCCAAAAATGTAATAAAGTCGTTTTTCCGCGATTTCTTGAAAACAAGAGCTGATAGAACAAAACCAATGATGCACTTTCGTTCATTGCAATCTATATTAACATAATCTGATCAAAAAAGACCTGCACCAAAAACACTTTTGGGCTGTATTATCAAAGCAATAACTTACAAAATAGACAATTAATCAGGACTGCAAGCCTATACTTTTTATTGGATCTCCGGACCGCTGGCTCGAACCAAAACTTACCAATGGTTAGGGTTCAAAAATTTCAGGTACGCGGTTTTTGGAAGATGGTTTTGGTTCGAACCTTGGTTCAGTCCATGCTGGACACAATATTAATATAAAACAAAGCAATAATTTATTAGATACTAAACATTACTGAATTTTAAAAAATAATTTAATCCTAAACTACTCAAATCATATAGGAATCGGGTTGTTTTTGGGTCGAAAACGGTTTGTGGAACACATTGATATATTGAACACTAGAAATATAAGTTACTATGAAGTTAAATACCGTTTCGCAGTTTTTGTAGGAAAATAATTCCCATGTGAATCATTGAAAAAGCTTTGATGTCCAGGGTCTAAAAAAATAAAGGCTACTATAGATGGGGAGTACAGGCTACTAAGTAGCTCTGAATGCTATTCGATATTACTCGTAGAGTAAAAAGGGTATACTAAAGTCGTGCAAATGTATGTAACAGGCAGATGTAGCCATGTCCGTCTGTCTGTCCGCATGTCGGTCCGTCCGTCTGTATGAACACCTAGATCTCAGAGACTAGAAGAGCTAGAGCAACCAAATTTTAAATGTAAGCTAGTATTGTCTGCAGGCATATCAAGTTTGTTTCAAATTTTGGCCACGCCCCCTCCCGCCTCCGCAATAAAAAATGTTGAATATCTCCTACAATTTGTAAGCTATCGATTTTGTAGTATAGTGCATGTGGCCAATATGTTCAATCCCACAAATTTTCATAAAGATCGGATAATAATTGACAGAGTTAAAAAAACGTTGCATACTTATCTGAGCCGCTTGAGGTTATTAAACAATAATTGCCTTGAGTAACGGGTATTTCGAAGTCGGGCAGGGCCGACTTCAACTTACGCTGTCGTTTTAAATTCACTTTGCTTCCCATTTTAAGACTCAGTCGATCAAAACCAACCAAATAACAGAAAGAATACAGACAGTCAAATTTTGTGATGTCCACCATTTTTGTTGATCCGAACCGATATTTAAGGTACGGAACTTTAAATTTAATATAGCTTTAAATTCTAAAGACGTTCGGTTCACAGTAAAATAAAATTCTGAGTTCCGGGTTCGAACCAGTTCGGTTCAAAACCGGTTTGCAGCCCTGCAATTAATAATAGACAGTTAATAAGTAAGGAGTCGACGATCTGAATAATCAGAGTCTAATATGGGTGGGAATTTTAAAAGTATCTCTGAATATTTTTATAGATTACCGATAACAGAAAAAGTCGGTAGGGTTTTGAGCAAATTTTTGTAGAGTCCAAAATTTTTCTAAGCCGAACCGAAATTTTAGTTTTGGAACTTGTTCAGGTTGAGCTTTTTTACCTAAAGAGGTTCGGTTCGCAGTAAAGTGAAAGTTAAAATTCTGAACTCTAACCGGCTCGGATCAAAGCCGGTTCGCAGACCTGGGCGACTATAATTAGTCGTCTAAATTTGTATGCTTCTGCAGAACAACTTTTTTTCAAAAAAACAAAAAAGAATTATCGATTGAATGATTTCCATCATCCATTTGCACTGGATATGTCTTAAATATCCCAAGGAATGATAATTTTGCATATTTTTAGGATGATTTACAGCTCCGTTAGATGATTAAAAATATAGTAGTAGTAGTTAGTAATAGTAGTTTAAATTTTTGGCATATTGCGGGCATGGCATGGTTGCCGTGAGCCCAATGACGACTCTTCCTTTTTCATTTGATACAAATTGTACATATTTCTGGCTTAAATTTACTTCACACATTTTGATATTATTGTTTTTTAATATTTCAACTTATTGTCAACTATTAACTGGACATTTACTAACTAGACGAGACAATTTAAATGACAAAATTTACATTAACGGCGCTTTTATCTCACTATAAATATTCCTCCATTATTTGTTGCCTATATTTTTTAAAATAAAAATATAGACAAAGCAAATCCAGTCCCTGTGTATCTATCTCGCATCTTTGTTTCTGTGACCTAGAAATGATGATGCAAATTTTCTCCATATTTTCTCAGTATGTGTCGATTCGTTGAAGTGTAAGCAACATGATTTTTGTACGCTCTGAGTATGTCAACTTCTGGGCCATAACAAAAAAGAGATTTTCGCGTCATATTGTGACTGTTGATGAAAAATGGTTTCATACCGATAAACCCAAGTGCCTAGACCTGCGGCAAATTCAAATATTCACGGCGAAAACATTATGTATGCATTTGGTGGGACCAATTGTGCATCATAGATCAACTCCACAGAACTCAATTGAAACATTGAAACAAGGTAATTTATCGAACATGTTAACTCTCTGCCACATGTTGCGCGGCCTGTCAAAACACACCTTGAAACGCTGAATTGGAAAGTCCTTCCCACCCGCTGTATTACCCCCAGACATTGCCCCTTCCGACTTCTATTTGATATGCCTTAAAGATCAGGAGATTCGCTCTTTTGAAGTACTACAAAATTGGATAAATAGATCGCGTCATAAGACGCATCGTTTTTTCGATATGGAACACGAAAATATCCAGAAATATGCTAAAGAGTATTGCTAAAGAGCCAGCGATGGACAATACTTTGAAAAAATAATTTATTTACAATTTTTTACAATAACGCTTCAAAAATTCCTTTAAAATTTATTTGAACAGATTAGAAGATGAAAAATCGGCCCTTACAATCTTAGTAGACAAAAACGTGCACAGAAAAAAATTAGATCAAATATCGGCTTAGGGCCGATTTCTCATCTTCTAAATATATGCTAGGTGTCAGATATACTTAGATTTCGGACTGCTATTTGAAGGTTTATGTGACAGATAGCTCTATGTGGTAGATTAGAAATCGGCCCTAAATCTATCAATATAATTTAAACGAGAACGTAAGTTATAGTCGGCCCTGCCCGACTTCGAAATACCCGTTACTCAAGGCAATTAGTGTTTATTAACCCCCATGCGGCTCAGATAAGTATGCAACGTTTTTATAACTCTGCCATTTATTATCCGATCTTCATGAAAATTTGCGAGATTGTACATATTAGCCACATGCACTACACTGCAAAATCTAAGCTCGATAGCTTACAAATTGTAGGAGATATTCAACATTTTTTATTGCGGGGGCGGGAAGGGGGCGTGGCCAAAATTTAAAACCAACTTGATCTGCCTACAGACAATACTAGCTTACATCTAAAATTTGGTTGCTCTAGCTCTTCTAGTCTCTGAGATCTAGGTGTTCATACAGACGGACGGACGGACGGACAGACGGACATGGCTATATCGACTCGGCTATTGATCCTGATGAAGAATATATATACTTTTTCTGCCTTCTGCCTGTTACATACATTTGCACGACTTTAGTATACCCTTTTTACTCTACGAGTAACGGGTATAAAAATATCATTTGCATATCAAAGATATATTAGTGGTATTCCTGAAAGCGATTTAGATTTCGTCAATCAGCTGTTAACAGCTGCTCCATACAAATTGATTAGTGGGCCCAAAGTAAGATAGGAATTTTGTGTTATACTAAAAGATTTAGTAAAATCAGCTTTGCGGCTGACTTAGATTTGATTTTGTTTTGGTGTGACCATTCTTTCATGGCGCGCTTGGAGTTAGTTTAAAATCTGCTGTGTTGATATTATGGAGAATGTTACACCTTGTTGAACTTAAAGCCTTAACAATTAAATGCATTTTTTATTTAATGGATTTTAGAAAGCAAACGAGTCTCTTTAAAGCAAAAACTGTGGACTGTAGTGGACGGAGTCTTAAGTGCTCCAATTTTTACAGCTTGTACTTGACTTGTTCGCGATTCCATATCTGCGCAATTCTCTTAGTAAGTTCTAAATAAGAAAAGCTTTCACGATATCGTCCTGCCTCTTTCAGTTATAATCTGTACGGTCACACTGCCAGCTGTTCACGAAATCTTAATCAAATCGGTGCACAAAAAGGGGAACTCCGTCAACTGATTTACATTTGCTTACAATTAATCTAAATCAAATCTAATTCGCTTTCAGGAATACCACTATTATTTAATATCAATATGATGCTGTGATATTACATTGATACTAAAAATGTATATTAATAAGTAAAATCATCAAAGTATTCTTACAAATGCCATAGTGACTTGATTTCAGATCAAAATAGACATCGAAAATGTAAGAAAGAGACACGCAGAGTTTCTCAAATCAAAGGGAGACAGCTATAGTGCAACTTAAAAAAGGCAAAAACAATGTTAAGGTCTATGCCACAGCAAGCGGAACTCGCTGTATTCGCCATACTCTTCCGATTTGCCTGTTTTTGCTTTCGTTGCTGATTGCAGTTCCCAACTGCTTAAAGCGGTGAGCGCATGAAGAGACATTCAAACAGCAACTGTCATTACCGGAAAGCCTACTGAAGGTTGAATCGGGAGATTCATGAAACAGTACTGTATAGGCAACCAGCTCTTTTTTTGTGTAGATAAATGCATAAGTTGCTTACAGTTCTGAAAAAACGCAGTTTTTTGGGACCTCGAGCCAACTAAAGTCACTAATTATTGTTTATATATTATATATCTCTGACATTCGAACCATGTCCTATAGGTACTATAAAAATATAGCTTTGATAGTATTAAATCCACCATTGGTAATACCCTTTTGATATTATTAGAATATATATTTAATATTTCAGCCATGTCGTACAAGTATTGTGAAAATACTGCATTGATACTATACAAAAACCCGATTGATACTAAATATCACGATATTTTTTTCTGTATACAGCTCTAAGAATATGGAAAATTTAAATATTGTATGCATTGTATGAAGTAACTGTATGAACAACTAACTATTTAGGGCAGCATTTTAGGATTAAAAATTATAGCAAAGTACCTGCTCTAGGTAGTATCGTAAACCATTTGTTGGTACCTGTGTGTGTTACCCAGGAAGATCCCCACACCAATTTTAAAAGATTAGATTTCACATCTGCCTAAGCTTACCTTCTTTCCTCGCATCGATCAATATATAAACCCACAAATGTAGCGGCCTGACATCAGTCGGTATTTCTCATCATGCCACGACGCACGCATTCTCGCTTCATCTTCGAGTCGGGGGAAAATGCTCGTACATTTCGCCATCAGCTTTTCAAAAACGATCTGTGTGTGAACTGTGAGTCCTGTCAAAATTCTGTCGCCGCCCATGAACCCTACAGTCATCACTGGCTGAACGAAATGAGCCACGGCAAAGGTTGTCTTAAATTGTGTCTAGAGGAGAAATTGTTACTGAAACGCATCGAAAGGGAACGCATTGAATCCTTTTTGCTTTGCGATGAGAGCGCTGTAGGCCGAACTGACGATTTCCTTCTGGAGGCTGGTATCCAGGCGGTGCCCCAACTCTTGCGTTTCCTAATCTACGAGGCCACCAAGCTGGAGCTGATGATTGGATTTTATGTGAACGTGACCAAACAGCGCATGTATTTTGAAAGCAGTTCCTTGAATGTGCTGCATCATTTGGATATTGGGGAATCGGTGGATATGTTATTTTCCATGCTGCTGGAAAAGATTAGTAATTATGTTATGCTGCATCAGCGGGTACCCCTGGAGGCTTGCGTCATAAAGCGTATGAAAATAACCGTTAGACGTCATTGGAATGCGGCCGAAGAACAGCTACTACCACTACAATATCGTGTCAAACAGGATTGGCGAGGTGCCGGGAGCCATCAAAATTCACCCATCGATCTTACTTTGCTCACGGATAGCTTTCTAAGCTATCAGGGTCAACGGTTTGCTCATTTCCCCTCCAGTCTGCAAGTGAATCTCTATTGCTTTCGTGTCTGCCAATCTACCAAAGAACTATATGCCGTTCCATATTTATTAAGCTCCAAAGAGGTCAATAGTACGCCCTCCTTCATCATACAAACAGATGTGACGGGCGAATTTCGTGGGCTTCGGGAAATGAAGAATGTAAGACGATTCCTTCGGCCCGATTTGCAGGATCGAGTCGTTGTGTGTCGTACGTGCCAGTCCCATTTCGCCGAGCGTGTACAGTTCGCTCTGCATAAGCAAATCGATTGCGGTCGTGGTTTTATGGCTGTGCATTTGGGTGACTCCACCGCGGCCATTGAATTGCATGAAAATTGCCTGCCTTTGCCGAAAAAGTATTTTAAATTTGCCTGGTTTGGGATCGGCCCATCTGCCTAGTTTTAATGATGACAAAACGTTACTTAAAATACCAACACATATTCAAACTACCCGCGCTTCACTCACGAAACTATCGCCCATCTCTAACAAAGCTGCTGCGTTTTTCTACTTGCCGGTTGGGGTCACACTGTTCGCCACTTGCAAATTTGAAAGAAAAACAAAGAAATTACAATTTAAAAATGAATCCGCTGGACAAAATACACGCCCTAGACGAGATCGAGAAGGAAATCATCCTGTGCATGCAGAGTGCAGGTAATTAGTAACGAACATTTCACAAATTAGCCGACAATAAATGATCACGTTCTCAATCTCAGGTCAGGCATTGCAAGAGCTGGGCAAAGAGAAGTCGTCGCAGAAAAACGCCGAAACCCAATCACAGCAGTTCCTCAAGAGCCTATCCAGCGTCGAATCCAAACTCTCGGAACAAATCAACTACCTCACCCAAGTGTCCACTGGACAGCCACATGAAGGCTCTGGTTATGCTTCAGCTAAAGTTCTACAAATGGCCTGGCACCGCATACAGCATGCTAGATCTCGTGTACGTGAGCTGGAGGAGACCAAGGCCAAGCATTCACACGCTGCCAGGCAGCAACAGAAGCGTCAGCAGGAACATGCAGCTGCCCAGCAGCAACAACAACAGCAGCAGCAACAACAACAACAGCAGGCGGCCGCCGCAGCCGCTCAACAACAGCAGCAGACAGGAAGTGGATCGGGAGGTGGTATTAGCGGCATGTCCGGCGAAGCTGGAGCCGGCATTAGTGGGGGTGGTGCTGATGCCAATGCTGGCATGCCTTCGAATTAGTTTTAGGTTAAGATCCTCCTCACTTTTTATATGAAACTTTGCCCAAGGTAAAGGGGCGCTTGGGGAACAAAACTATTCTCAAGGAAGAAATATAAACAATTTTAATTTTACAACGATGCAAGTCACCAAATGAAGAACTAGGGGAGAAATAAGTACTGCATATGATATAAACTATTTGCAAATTGTGAACTAGGAGTAAATAACACGCATCACAGAGATGTCATTCAGCTGGGGAACCAGCAGAGTGCAACCATGGACAGAAGAGCTAAGTTGACGGAGCGGCGGATAACTCTTTTTCTGGGCCTGTTTGTCACTAGATATGATATATATGATATCTACTGATATGCATATTGATCTGGGCGCAATGGCAAAATGAACAAATTGAGGATTTTGGTTGTGTGCCTAGCGGCTTCCACAGGTCAAGGAAGTACACAAGTACATCGGACCACTATAAAATATCGCTATGCTTGGCTTGAGGAGCCTGTCAAGCTACTTCGCTTTGGCTGCAACACTACCTGCTTTCCCGGCTACATGACCCTTCCATGTTTCTCATAGAAATGGGAGCTTTGGAACAGGAAGATAGAGTTATGCAAGTCTTCCTCTACTATTCCTAATCAATCTCTAAGAAATCCAAAAAAGTGGTTCAGCCTAATCTGGAGTGTAAACTGTTTTTAAAATGGTTCAATAGGGAACCATTTCTGGTTAAATTGGCAGTCTCCTTTAGCCATCTGACCTAATAGTAAGATGATGTTAAGGTCAAGCAAATTGCTTTATCGAGAGTGTCACAGAAATCTGTACAGTTTTACATATAAACGTTTCCATTTCGAATTAAAACTACTTGCCTCTATGTAAAATTTCTCCAAAATGCTAAGCTACTATACTCCAAAGCCCAGTAGATTTAGAGCGTACGGTTTCCCTTCCCTAAAATCTAGGAGCCTACATCTTATCACATTACATATTATATATAAATTCCTCCTAGTTTAGTTTATAGTCCGACCGTTAATACAAAAGACTCCAGAGATTTCTGGGACACCCCACTATATGAATTGAAGCACTCATTGCATTCCTGAGTGCAGGGCGAAATTAATGAAAATTCTTCCTATGCAATGGAAATGGCTTCCTATGCAGGTCACAAAAAAGATCCTCAGTGGGCTTCTCTAAGATTTTCTAGTAATTATAAATATTTGCCGCATAAAGTGTTATAATTTAACATAAGCTTTCGTTTATAGGATAAGTCACCTGTCCGCCTCTCTACAAACAGCCAAACCCCTGGTTCTTAAAAGCATTTACCCCAAGGATTTGGTTTGAAGTTTGGCTCATAGCCAATTGCATTCCATGCATAAACTCATACGAAGTGAATATCGCTCATTAGTTGTTGAACAAGCATCCCAATTGATAGATAAATATAGATCAACATGATTCAAGAGCATCAAAGGTAAATTAATTTGATGTTGATTATTTATGAACGTTTGCAATCATCCAAAGGCGATCTGCGGTTTGATCTGAACCGGTTCAATCTCGGAACTCCGACATATTTGTCACCCTGAGCCAAAACAAGTTATAAAAACTAATTGAACCCGATCTGAACTTTCTATTTCAGTTCAGCTCTCGACAAAAAAAAATTCCTTAAGAGCCGAAGTCCTCGACGCCAGCGTTTTTCGCTCTTATAATTAATTATAATATTATTATTAGTTTAATGTATTATAGTTAATTTTAAAATAAATAAATAAAACTCCTTAAGGGTCGTTTCTACCCCTGGCATTTTGCCACTATTTTTTTGTTTAAGCATACTATTAGGGTCTTAAAAAAATTAAATAAAATACATTTTTCCCAAAATTCACACGTACAATTTTTCATCGCTCGTCGTATTTCTTCACATATCAATTTACATTTGTTTTGTTAGTAAAAAGACTCGAAAGTCGAAGAAGTGATATTATATAATAACATTTCTTAATATAAGTTTTTAAAAATATTTCGTCTTAAAAAAGTATTGAATAATTTTTTTACACGTCTCGGCGCACTTGTCCACAAATTTCTCGGGAAACAATTTGGATGATATTTTTTTTGTCATGCATAAAAAACTATTTGCTAAAAATTAAAAACTTAGTTGAGTGTGTCGAAAACAAACACCAAACTTTAAGCTCGATTTTTTCAAAATCATTGTTTTTTGAACTGGTTCATTAAAAATGTGTAGTAAATATTGACCGATTTCAAAATATATCTTTTCGGATTTACTCACAAATTCGACCACATTTCGCACCTGCCTCGGGGAATCGGGTAGAAAGAGGCTACATTGAGTTTACGCAAACAAAATACATAGATTTTCGACATTTTGACTTTGCAGTTGAGTTTAATTCCAATCCTACCACATCAAATCAACTCTGAGCAATATTTTTTGTAGTTTTAGTCTAATAGTGAGGCATTTAGCAATGGGGCCCAGGGGTTGAAACTATACTTAAAATATCTTAATAAATACCAAGAGATTTTTTTGGTTATCTGGTCGGAAAAATGCGAGAGCCTCGAAATTCTAGATAGGTATACAATTTTGCTAAAATTTGATCACATAAAAGCTAATTTTTTTAAGATCCTCGAAGTTGTCGGAGTAATTTCCAAAAACATGAAGCTAAACACCACATTGCTTATACTTATCATATCTTAAATAATAATAATTAAACACCACATTGCTTATACTTATCATATCTTAAATAAGCCTCCAATAAGCCTAAATCACTTTCAGTTACCTCTAGGTAGTTAAATTCAAATGTGTAAGCTCAATAAAGATTATTTAAAGAATATAACGATTATTTATATATTTTGTGTCTTCAAACTGCACATCACACTTAAATTTAAATTAAACAATTTTTCCATAAATGAAGAAGTTCAGATTCATTTTGTGTAGATTTAAAAAATTAGTTGGGTTTTTATTTAAATAAGGTAAAGCCGAAGCCAAGCGAGTTTTTCTTACATTACCCATTGGTAAATTTGGTTCGAACCAACGGAGATCCGACAAAATGTTTTAGATTTGCATGCCTGTTTAAAACTTATTCGCGTTGCAGAATCCCTTCAACTCAACATATTAAGGACTTTGTAAGTTTTATAGGATATAGAAAGGGACTCATTTAAGAGGAAGTCGAATCCGTTTCTGAATAAGATGTAGAAAAGATTTAATTGAAAAGACCTGAACAGGTACTTCGTTTCATGCATTCGGCCGTATCACAATTACCGGAACTACGTTTAGTTGATTAAATGGTACAATTTGTTATATTTTCCTCTTGATCATGGGGTTTTACTCCAATGCCAAAGAATTCCTTTTCACACACAAATCGTACACATTGCAGCAGTACATTTCGCTCGTGGCGGATATCTGAAGCCAACAATTTGGATAGCATGGTACTTTGTTTAGTTAATTGCTTGGCTCGCTTAAAATTTAAGCCATAGTGCCGCTTCTTGGGTTGAGGGACAATATTTTTGGTTGAAGGTTTCTTGACTTGTTTGGGGAAGGGTTTTTTGGTTTCTTCAGATGGTGGTGACAGTTCCTCGGTTAAGCGCTCAATGGGCGCTTCATCAGGTGCCTCATCATTTGAAGAAACAACGGCGTCAGGCTCTGTCAGGCCGTTGTTAAAAGTTACGTCATCCGTAGAGAACGTTTGTTCATTTAGACATTCAATGGGCGTTTCATCTGATTCAGTTCGATTTTCCTTGATTTGAATAGGGCTATCTGTCTTGGTAACTTGTTTTAAATTATCTACGTCAGCCTCATCATTAGTCGATACTTTCTCATCATCATCCTCTTCCTCTTCACTGTCTGTACCATACATGCCTAATAGATTACTTAAAACACTAGTCTGTGCTGTCTTAGCTTTATCCTTGATATGCCTATAATCTACCATGTGAGCTGTGCCTCCGAACTTAGTCAACTTTTTAGAAGAGTTCTGCTCTTCCTCATCCTCTGGCTGTTTCTCCACTGCTGTTGCTGGCTTTGGTCTCTGCATTTCTTGGTGGTTATTCCCTTTACGTTTTTTGTTATGTTTCGCTGCTTTGGATTGAGGACGCGTACGTCGTCTATCTTCAGGCTTGCCAAAACGTGCTCGAGAAGCCTCCAAACGTTCACCACGTTTCATGCGCTGTTCCCTGGCTCGCTTGGCCAGCTCGACATTGGCAGCGGTCGGAAATCTACCAAAGAAGAATGCTATATTATAACAAATGTAACACTAGCTAAGAACTTATTTGAGTGCTTGCCTCTTTCGCCTCTCTGCGCGCCAGGCGGCTATATCCTCAGGTGTCCACACTTTCTTCACCTTCTTATACAATCCTGTTATATGATTCGCCTCCATATGGCGCTCCAAAATCCCAGCCAAGGCCGAGAAATCACAATCTTCCGCAGGACAGGGCTCGTGCTGCTGCAAATGCCTTTTCATATCCTGACTAGTGGCCAATTGCATTCCACAGTTGTGACAGTGCTCGGGACGAGGTGGTGAATTGTAAATGGGAGGCGTGTCTGCTAATACCTACTAATGATGGTGAAACACATTTCAATGGTTTTTTCTAAAAAGAAGTTCCTACCTGTGGAGTTTGTTCACCTTCCTTTAGGTACTTTGCTGGCACTGTGCTGCCCCGCACGCCGTACATGGGCGGCGGCTGTTTTCCTCGTGGCAGCAAAGTCATGCCACAAGGCGTCAGATAATGCAGTGTCGTCCTACTGACATCTTTATGGGATTTATTGAAGTTTGGCGATGGCAACACAAATTTGGGTGCGCTTTTTTCATCCATTTCTGTCTCGAAAAATGTGCGCGTTCGGTGTATGAAATTCTTTTAGAGATGGTAGACTATCGACGGGTTACAGTGTGGCCCCATACACTAGTTCCATTCTCTATGAACTAGTTCAGCTTGGTTCAAACATCGGAATGAATCATTCTGAATTCTTCATCCACATCTTGAGAGTTAGTTGGCTTTTCTAGATTAAATTGCACTGTAAGCATACATATATGCATTTCCCAACAGAAAGTTTAACAGCCCGTTCTTTTTGTTCCACTTTAAAATGAAACGAAAGTGCTTTAAATCAAACTATGTATTAACTATTATTGGGTAAAATCTAAAACATTTTAAAGACATATCAATGAACAACATTCTAAAATTAGTCATTTTAAAACATTACCTCAGAGTTTCCTCATTCTGTATATGTCCCGTGCGAGTGCCCTGCCTTTTTTCGACTGTCGTGATAACAAAAAGATTTCAAAAGACATCCTTAGCACCAATTATCGGACCAATAAAAAGTTATAAGTAGACAGTGGATTTTGCATATTTTCCAAATCGATTTAAATCCTACAAAACTAGGCAAAAGTGAATTTTACAAATCGTTTCAATTGATTTTGTCCTCTGACGACTTTTCAGCTTATTCTGTTAAGGTCATTACTTAAGGTAATCTTGAAATTTAATGCTGATTTTATTTTATTTTTTGGAAATTCATTGAAAGCATTTTGAGCTGTGCTTCTGGGCTTCTTTTTCTTTTATGGTCCATTTCAACAGAATTTACTTAGCATATTAAACTTAAACTTAAAGAACTTTTAAGTCAGTTAGTGCAACTGGTTCACCAATGCTATCGATATCGACGTATCGATACTTGCACACCTCTATCGCCATGCAAAAACACAAAAGAAAGTTGTTAAACGGTGCAATTCAATTAAAGGAAAGCAATCAACTTAATAATTTTGTTATAAACATAGTTAAGAACAAAGCAAAATACTCAACTCGGCAATAAAATGCAGAGTGTGTTGAATACGGTTAAGGGCACTGCCCTGAATGTTGCCGAATATCTGACGCCCGTGTTAAAAGTAAGAAGTGTGTTGCTGTTGTTGCTGGCGTCACGCATGCATACATTCATAAACATATTTAGAGATGAGCAGATCTTCGATGTGAACACTGTACAGTGATGTGATGTGATCAAGGGAATAAACAAATTAAACATTTTATTACATTGCACTTATGGCATAATAAGACACTGGAAAATTATAATATATAATAAAATATATATATATAATATTATATAAAATTTGGAAGTCATATATTTATTAAAAAAAAGTCCCCTGAAAACTTTCCAACATACTTATGAGCATCAAAACAGCGCCAAAGTGTTTCTATTAATATGAAGCAATGAAACGAAATTGGTTTTTGTTCATTTTGTGAGTTAAGTTTCAGCACTTGATTCATAAAGATGGTTCACAAACGATCCTGAACTACTTTAATCGAGGGAAAATATCCAAAATTCAAATTGTGAATCGAAAGAACCGAAATCTGCTTTCTGCTATAATTGGAACCGTTGAATTCGCCTGCATTCGCTTCGGGATAAATTCCTGCTCCATTCCGAACCACCTGTTTTCACGATCTTTACGGCCTCTACGGATCCAAGAACAAAAATTCTTAAATAAATCCATATATCAGATAAATTTAAAATATTTTGGAACTGTTCTGTCCAATCTATTCAGTTTTTCAATCAAAAACTGTGACCAAGTCACTGGTATTATTGCTCATCTCTATGCGGGGGCGCTGTGCTCTGGCGCCTTCTGGCCGCGACTCATTAAAACCATCGCCCACTCAATCTAATCAAAATTTCTCTTCCTCCCCAAGGAATCGAAATTCCGTGAGACTGGCGTCCTGACCCCCGAGGAATTTGTTGCTGCCGGCGACCATTTGGTTCATCATTGTCCCACCTGGCAATGGGCAGCGGGCGATGAAACCAAAACAAAACCCTATTTGCCCAAAGGTAACTATCGCTAGTTACAAACCAAAGCAGATTCAACTAATTACCCGAACCTGCAGATAAACAATTTTTGATAACTCGCAATGTGCCGTGCTATCGACGCTGCAAACAAATGGAATATGTGGGCGAGGAGACTCTGGTGGAGGAAGAATCCGGCGATGGTGGTTGGGTGGAGACGCATCAATTGAATGATGATGGCACCACGCCATTGGATGAAAAAATCTCTGAGCTGACCATGGAGGAGACAAAGGTAAGACTTGAAGCAAAGCATTTCAAAATAAACCTCCGTTGAACGCTTCTTTGTTTTCAGGACGAAATGCAAACGCCAGAGAGCGACAAGGCAGGGGCTGGCTCCGGATCTGCTCCTGATATGGAAGATGTCGATGATGATGAGGACGATGACGAGGCCATTGATATGGATGATTTTGAGGAGAGTGGCATGCTGGAGCTGGTTGATCCAGCGGTGGCCACAACCACGCGCAAAGTTGACGCGGATACGAATAAGCCCAGTGGCAATTCAGCTGGTGGCTCGACGTCCGCGGAAGCTAGCGGAGGAGACTCTGTGCTTCATACGCGCACCTATGACTTGCATATTACCTATGACAAATATTACCAAACGCCACGTCTCTGGGTGGTCGGCTACGACGAGCAACGCAAACCCTTGACAGTGGAGCAAATGTACGAAGATGTCTCACAGGATCATGCCAAGAAGACTGTCACCATGGAATCGCACCCACACTTACCCGGGCCCAATATGGCTTCAGTGCATCCATGCCGACATGCTGATATTATGAAAAAGATTATTCAGACAGTGGAAGAGGGCGGCGGCGAATTGGGAGTGCATTTATATTTGATTATATTTTTGAAATTTGTCCAAACGGTTATACCCACAATTGAATACGATTTTACGCAGAATTTTAACATGTCCTAAAAAAAAAACAATACGAAATTCATGAAATACGCTTGAGACTCATTGAGACGCTGCAATATACGAAAAAAGTAATATTTGAATTATAACTAAATAAAGCAAGGAACAGCACACCTAAGGCCCTTTGATTACGCTTCCCATAGATGGGCCAAAAGTCACTTTAATAAATAATATAGGGCAACTTTTTGACAATCGGAGACCTTGTTAATTATTTTCTGTTGAACTTTGGATTCAATTTGAAACCTTGTTAAGTGAGAGGTGTAGTTGGAAAGAAATGGGAAAAGTTTTCGTTTGTTTTTTGAATATTTGAAAGATTAAGGGCCGATTTCTTATCTTCTAAATAGCTGCTAAGTGTCAGATAAAATAAAATTTTCCTCTGCTATTTGTAGGCTTAAGTGACAGATAGCTCTATGTAGAGATTAGAAATTGGCTCTTAAAATATGACATTGTGGACATGTAAATGAGAGGAAGAAATTTTCAAATTTGTAGTCATTTTTAAAATTAAATTTTGGTTTAAGTTATGTCAGGGCAAGATTGTGAAAGATAAAAAAGCGAAAGCCTTCGTCGTAAATGTTACCACTGAGAAGAGGAACGATTTATTGTAATCCCTAAACAGAATGCGAAGCGGGCAAATGGAAGCATGTAAAGAAGAAGCCAAAGGAAGACTCAAGGATATAAAGTTTGTTTTGATGGGACATTTAAGTTCACACACCTAAGTAGGCACTCTGCGTCAGTGTTACCCTTTATAAGACTGTTTCAAAAACACTACACCCAACATAGAGCGTCTATGTACAAGAGTTGGTAAGTCTAAGAGCTGTAGTCTGGATATACGTATAAGGAAGAAGCCTCAATTGTGGTTCCCAAATCAAATTGCGAAGGGCTAACACAAAGGAGCTGCTTCTGGACGGATTTGATGCGCTTATAGAGGATTAGTGATTGGGGGTTCCAAACACCCTTTCCAATCTTCAAGACAGACCTCACTAGGGATGTATTTAGGGATCATTACACTCTTAAAAACAACGTTTAATAAAACTTATGGCTTTATTTCGAGACAGTTCAATGTGAGTTCCGAAAGCTAGTTTATGTTCAAGATCATGAAAAGATTCGACATGTTCAAGCAGATAACAATTCAGTAAGTAACTATTGAAAAGGGGGACTCTACGATAAAACATCATAGCCTTACACTCAGGGCGGCAAACCGGTTTTTAGCCGAAACGGTTCGAACCCGGAATTCCGACTTTTATTTTACCATGAACCGAACCTCTTTAGAAATTAAAGCTGAACCCGACCCTGTTCCGAACCCAAAATTTCGGATCGGTTCAACCAAACTGACACAAAAATTTGACCTGTCAGGAGAGTGGAAAAAAAATCTGGCAAAACGTTAGATTTCCTCATAAAATCCCTACCCATAACAGTGTCTGTTTTTAAAGCTTCTCGACTCTAAAGCTTCTTAAATAATTCTCAAAAGCAAGAGTCTAGCATTATATTGGTAATATTTTTTGTATGAAAAACACAAAATGGAATTTCACTAACTGAAAATTATATATTGAATATTTCCATGTTTTCTACTAACCAATTTCGACCCAAAAACCACTCGGTTCCCAAACAATTTGGGGAGTTTTTAGGTCGAATGCTGTTTTTAAAACACATAAAAGACAAAAATTAGTAAAGTTGTATAAAGAATGGACTGAACCAGGGTTCGAACCAAAACCTTCTCCCAAAAACCTCGAACCTTAAATTTCCGAACCTTAACCGTTCGATAATTTGGGTTCGAACCAGTGTACCGGAGATCCGAATAAGTTTTTTGGTTTGCAGCTCTGCTTACACTTGTGCCTGTTTAAGTACAACACATTGTCAGAGCACAACAAATATATGGAATGTAAATCTTCCTAAAGCAAAGCAGAATCATTGAGTGAACTATGGCTATTGCTCTATGGCTATGCTTATTCACACTAGGCAGGTATTTAGTAAATAGAACGAAGAGAAGAGGTCCCAGAAGGCTGCCACGAGAAACTCCGCAGGTCACAGAAACTGGATAAAAGGTGCAACTATTAAACACAATTTTCTGAGTTTTAGACTGAAGATATGATGGGATCCAATTAAAAAACCCTCCTGAAATTACAACAAACGCAATTTCTCTGACAAACACTGTCGAAAGTCTTACTTAAATCCATAAAAATAACATCTGTTTGTTTACCTTGAGTAAAACTTTGAATTGCTGTACATAGAGGTAAATTCCACTAGGTTTGTAATAATGGATCTGTTTTTAAGATGTAAAGGAAACATGAATGCTGAAACTGACAGGTTATAATTTGTTCAAAGAGTTTAGGTATAGCAGAGAGCTTCGCAATACCCCTGTTATAAATAAAAGATTCTTTCAACGAGTAGGAAATTTACACTATTTAAATGATTTGGAAAATAAGATGTGGTTTGGATAGGCAAGCGAGTTTGCACATTGCTTAAAGATGCACAAAGCTACATTATCCGGTCCAGGAAAAAAAGTTTGATTTTATCCAGAATAAACCACTTAGAACAAAAGAAAATTAAATGGAATTCAAATAAATAAATACCCATTGCAAACATCTGACGACGAATATGTCGATTGTAAAAATTTGGCAACGAGACTTGCAATGTCAGTCAAGGCAATGTCATGGTTGTAGTAAAAGGAAGAAGATAAAGCGTTCGAACATCGTGTGGCTTCGTCGAATTCGAATTGAAAAACTCGTGGTATCCTTAAAGAAGTTACTTTGAGCTCGAGAAAGATAGCTTTCATAGCAACTAGGATTTTTTTTTTTGGGAATTTCGCCCTGGCAGTCGAGTATTTGAAGAAGTCTGTTGCTCTTCCCGATCTCTTGTATGCTTTTGAAAAGGCGAGACTTCACATTCTTTAAATGTCTTAGGCTTGCACAGCTCCATGGTAGATTCTTGTCAATACTCTTTACGACCTTCTGAAGAAAAAAACGACAGCGTAAGTTAAAGTCGGCCCTGCCCGACTTCGAAATACCCGTTACTCAAGGCAATTAGTGTTTAATAAGCTCAATTTAATAAGCTCAGATAAGTATGCAACGTTTTTTTAACACTGCCATTTATTATCCGATCTTTATAAAAATTTGTGAGATTACTAATATGTCAGAACCGAACGGATCGGACGACTATATCTCATAGCTCCCATAGGAACAATCGGAAAACTAGTTTTAGAGAGAACAACTTTTTCTTTTCAATGGAAACGTCTCCAAACTTTGTATTCCTAGGTTTTCTATGCTTTTTTCCAATTTTGCTAAGTTTAATAATAATCGGACAGCTATTTGGTATAGCTGCCATACAAAAGTTAGGTCTGAAAAACAGTCTTGGGTAGAAAAACTTTAAAAAAAGAAAAACGTTTTTAGCGATAACATCCCACCCAACATTTGGAAGATCATTATTATAAAAATCGCCTTGATGAGTCTTTTCCGACTCCTTTTGATGATCAAAAAGAGATGCCAATCATATGCTATTAATTGAGACTCGAAAATGTCTCATGAATATGCTCAAAATGTGGTTTGGTAAAATACGGCTAAAAAAAGACTCAAGTGACTTATGAGTCTAAAGTGATCTGAAAAACGGTTTAAAACCGACTCTTCACAAAGTGTCGCTGCTAGGGTACCATTTTCTCCCGACAAAAGTATCATTTACGATCAGAAAACGAGCCCATTTTTGACTATTTTAATCAGATCGAGGATTCAAAAAAGGCTCGAATGGGATCAAAAATATGATAAAATGTTTGCTGGGATTCTGCATTTTTGAATTTGCTTGTTTTACATGCTTTCATATGGTCCTACAAATTTTTGTCCAAATTGGATGACTATATCATAAAACTTCCATACGAACGAACGGTCGAAAACGGGTCGTTGTGCAAAAAAAAAAACATTTTTGAAAATATTTAAGCGATCACTTGCAAGGGTATATAAAAACTTCAGCACAGACGAAGTTAGCTTAGCTTTCTCTTTATTTCAATATCTAAAACAAATAATTTAATTATTTAATTGTAGTAATTTCACCAGCTATCGTGGTCAGCTGTGAAGTAACTAGCCATAAAAAAGATTATTTCCTGGTCTCTAGTGCAAAAATAAGCCAAGACCCAGCTAACATTTTAAATAATTTTTTATCACATTCGAGCCTTTTTTGAATCCTCGATAGTAGGTTCGCTTTCTGATCGTAAATGATACTTTTGTCGGGAGAAAATGGTACCCTAGCAGCAGCACTTCATGGAGAGTCGTTTTAACCATATTCGAGTCATTGGCGAATCTTTTCAATTCGAATTTCAATAAATCACATTTTGAGCATTTGCATGAGCCTTTTTTGAATCTTCTTTAATCGATAGTTATCATTTTTGAATCATTAAAATGGCTCGAAAAAGACTCATTAAGCTGATTTTGCCAAATTGACCTTGCAAATGTTGGGTGGGGAGATTGAGAGGAGCTCCGCTTTGACCCCTTGGACTGTGTATAAGCCCAAATATATTTATGTTCACCTTGAGAATGTGTACATCCCCACCTCGATGACCCAAGGATTAATACAAATGCTGATGTTTCGTTTTATAATTACTTTTTATTTCACGTTTTTTGTTTTGTTTTTGTTTTTTTTGTTGGTTGGTTGGTTGCATCTCTGAGATGAAATTTATGTTAACATAATAATAAACATAATAAATCAATTAATTAATTAATTATGCATGTAGTTTTTAGGTAGTTTTGTTTCTAGTTAAATGATTTTTGTTGTTTTGTTGGTTTTTTTTTTTGCATTTTCAACAGTTTTTCAAACTTAAAGTGTGTGTGTTGTTGTTGCTTGCATTACATTAATTTAACTGTTAATCCTTTCGTTCTTTTTTTTTTTTTTGTTAATTTTTGTTTTTCTCTTTGTAATATATATGTATATATATATATTTATTTTTATTTATATATAGATTTGCTTAATAATTAAAATCACTTTTCATTTGCAATAACAGGTTCACATCGTAATCAATCATTTTACAATAAACATGCCTAACACTCCTTGTATATATATATGTATGTATATGCCCTATGTGTATATAACTCTGTAACATCTGTTGACGTTAGACGTCCGACTTGCCCCATATACATATATATATAACCTGCCTAAATCTAACTTCTCGAACTCCACTTGCTCCTTGCCATACATTTTTTAACCTTTTGTTGTTGTTGTTGTTTTTTTACAGAAGATATACATACAGACGACATGCTAGAAACCTAAATACATATTACATACATACCTAGGCAAACCTATTTTCTATATATATATATATATAGATAGAGATGTATAATTATGTATATATATATATATATATATATATGTACGTGTATATAGAGATATACCCACTATAATTATTTATGCAATTTAAACACATTGTTTTTTTTTTTTATCGTTTTTGTTGGTGGTTGGGGGAAATAACATTCATAAAATTTAACTTTGCTGCCGTTTGGAAATTGCCATATGTGTGAAATTTTTAAATATGTGAGTGAGTTTTCAAATTTGTTCTTTTGTTTTAAATTTTTATAAGGTACATTTTGTTTAAGCGCAATGCCTGAATCCACAAAATTGAGGACTGGGAGGAAATTTGTAAAAAAAAATAAGACTTGTAAGCCTCTGAAAAGACGGTTTACGCGAATTACTAACTTTTTGTGTTTTTAAAACATCAATATTAAATGGATTTTACTAGTTTTCTCACTGAAGTTGCCTCTCTCTTTCATAGAAAAATCCACAAACCATTTATTCTTTTTTAATATCCTTAAAATTATGAAATTATTTTAGTTTGAAGACCGAAAACCACAATTAGTTTTATGTTTTTGGGAACAGTTTTCAAGATGTTTCCCAAAAACCGATATATTTTTTTATTGGTAAAGATTGTTAAATTTTTTGTTAACTAATGAAATGAGAATCTAACGACTTTTCCTCTATGCAAAGCTGCACGCGTCCTATAACATCGGGATTTCCGTGGTTAAGTTTATATTACAGAAAAAAAAACTTTCAACGAAAATGTGTGTCCTGAGCTTCGATACTTACGTTACTTTATTACTAGAACTGTAAGGGCCGATTCCACATCTTCAACATAGAGCTATCTGTCACATAAACGAACATATAACAGAGTTAATGCTTATCTGAACCATAGCAGCTATCTAGAAGATGAGAAAACGGGCCTAAGATATGACATTCAAGAAATGTTTTTACTCAGCTCAGCACACATAAAAAAGAGCAAAAATGAAGCTAAACCTAACTCGGTCTGTGCATAACAGAAATGTGAGAGCTGGCTCTGTGGTCGAGCAAATATCATTCAGCTAATCAATGAACAGGACAATCTTAGCGCAATCAAGCGCTTTTGATACCGCAATGTTCAGAAATATAAAGCTTTAAGGGTTCTTCTCATTCTTGTGGAGATTAACAAAGCTTTTCCGAAAGCAATCACATTCCTGATCCTCTTGTTCGTAGGTAAACCCTTTCCCCTATACAACTTCAATTCGTATTCAAGCATTTTGAACAAAAATTATTGATTACTTTGACCATTTCCAAAAATCTCGACTGCTGCTGAGCAAGACTTGGATGTCTGAAACCATTCCACAAACAGAATCTAATCAACACATTGGATATATTTTTCATAGACTGCAAAACGAAACCGCATTTCTTACTTTCCTACCAGAAAGCGTTGCGGAAAGTTATCTCATTAAATTAATTTTCTCTGATTCCAAGACTAACTAAAAATCGTTTAAGTACAGAAAAATTAAGACGTTTGGTATATTTTTTTTGTTTTATAATAAAATTAAAGTGGACAAATCGTGTTACTAACCCAGGCTCACACCTAAACTTTTTACAAAAATCTTTGAAAGCGTTCTATATGATTTTTGGATATTTTTCCACCACTTTAAGACTTGTCTAGTTAGACGGGCAAAGACAACAGGATGTATAACATTCAATCAAGAGAATGGCATGGTGAAATTTCAATGTGGACCAGAGAACTGCACCTTTGCTTTGTTAGACATAAAAGTAAACTCAGCATTTGGGGTTTATTGAGCTTGTCCCACTGAAAATATGTCGCAAAATCACTCGTGTATTGCCCAGTACAGACACTCTCAATAAGCCGTAGCTTCTACAGCGAGGGCTTGTTTATATGTGGACCTTCGATTTTATATGAGTGTGCTGTGCATGTGCGAAGTCTACCAAACAAACTTTGCAAGCAAAGCAGAACTACAAATCAGTTTTGAACCGAACCCAACATTCACACTTTCAATTTACTGTACAACCTGAATCAAACCTCTTAAGGTATAAAAGCTGAACCAGAACCTGTTCCGCACATACAATTCTGGTTCGATTCAAGGTAAATTATAGACTATAAATAGAAAGATATATAAAACCCAGCAACTTCTTCTGTTTTCTTCTTCTGTTTCTTACAATCGACAGAAAAAGTCTATTCAAATGTTCAGAATTATCTCTGCTTTGTAATATCCTTCACTTCAAGGCGTATGAAATGATTCACAAAATAAGAGCCAAGAGAAATGTAGACTACGAAATGAAATTTTACTTAATAGAAAATAAAATTTTTTATAATCCCACACAGAGATAAAATGGATATTAAAAATTATGCATTGGATATTTTACTGTATCCATTTGGAAAAGATATGTTTTAAATATCCTTTTAATCATCCAACGGAACTAAAAACCATACAAAGGATACGAAAAATTATGATCATTTGGATGATTCTGCAGCTTCGCTGGATGATTAAAAGGATCATCTTTTTTGGATCTTTGTTTCTGTGCATGCGATGTGCTCTACTAATCACTCTAGACCCAAAATCGACACCGTTCTACAGTTATTAGGTAGATTGCTATATAGACATGTGTAAAGCAGGCGCTAAACTAAAATTCGAACCAAAACCTTCATCCAAAAAGCCTTAATCTAATGGTTTTTTTTTTAACCGAACCGAGCTTGGGCTTTGTGCCCTGACACAGACAGCACACAAATGTAAAATCGAAAGTCCACATTGCAAACATCTCTCCACATAAACCTAACATTTAATTGTAAGGCTGTTACGCAACTTGTATTTCTATGTCTATGTTTTACTTTCGAATGGCAGAAAATGAGAAAAAAATCTTGCTGTTACAGATCCAACCTCGTGATATGGATTAAAGTTTAAGACAACTCCGACAAAAAATTGTTAAATTCATATCTCAATAAGAGTTTTTTTTACTTAATTTTGGAGGTCGGCTTTACAAAGTACATAAGTAAAAAATTGTGGCTCCTATGAAGAATTTAAACTAAACAAATTAAAAAAACACAATTCACATTTTTCTGTCATCTAAGCATCAACAATCAAAATTTTTAGTACTTAGCAACCTTTTATTGCCTTCTATTTACAAAAAAGTTTAAGACCGTTTTTTTCATGGATTCTCAATCAAAAATTAGATGCTAGACGCTTAATCTCCGCGATGAAAGACCTACTGATCTTTCCTTGTCAAGTTCTTAACACTAAGAGCGACCCTTATTTTGGTCAACATCGCAGAAAGACAAAATATAAAAACAGCCGAGCTCCCATTCACAGCTTACTTTTAAGATGGATTTCAGCACTTGCATGCTTTCTTGATTTTAAACTTGAAAGTTGACAGGCACGAACACGCACGAAATTAGATTTTAAATCTCAAACACGAGATGAGTCGTGCGTTCCCATTTTGGAATGGAAAAAGTGCCAAGAGAGGTCGTTCCTGAGAACTGAATTTCAGAATCCTAATTTATAAAGATTTAAAAAGAGTTTATAAGTAAATTTGTCATTCACAGCGAGTTTTACTGTGCTCGAAGTTGTATTTGCTTCAAACTGAATGCATCTTTCTACCAATTCTCTATTTAATATGGTTTTAAGAACCTTGAAAGGTAAGAAAAGATAAACAACAAGAGCCTGAAAGTCTGTTGTAGGATTTTTGGCATAATGCTTAAGATTTGAAGCTGATATTTTAGGTTGGAATTACAATTTAAATTTCTTTAAAGATTTTCTTGGGTTCTTAAAAGGCTCTTGCTGAAGAAAGATAGGTGTTGAAGGGCAATTGGTACAAACAAAAGCTTTGCAAAATCTACAATTTATTTCCTTTTGAAGTCTAAGATCAGCTAGAAACTTTGTTCAGTAAGGGTCTGTACTCAGCACCTCGGAATTTCCATATCGTCACAACATATATAAAAAAAAAGAAACATTTTGGCTATGCTTTGAAGTTCATGAGCTGTTTTGTGTTCTAATTGGTGCTGAGACCAAACACAATCAAATAGGTGGCCTGACAAGTATGGGAGCTGTTTGATAGTATTTCTACTTATATAAAATATTGTGACAAAATCAAAATTCGGGAGGGATGCGGGGATACAGATCCAAAAAATCAATTTTCAGGCTCCTAAAACAAATGAGATCCGTTTCGAAAAAATAACAATGCTCGAAAGTAACAACAAGGACTCTACATAATTGAAAAAGTATTTCAGTTTCCAGGACGTTCCTCAATTTTGGACTCAGGCATCAGGTTTCGTTTGGATTAATATATATTTTTTTTTTTCAAGATATTTTCATTTTTGTATGTTTTCTCTTTAATCATTTGTATTTACCCTTTTTTTGTTGTTGTTGTTGTTTTGTTTTTCTTCTGATTTAGCATTTTTGAACTTGGTTTTTGGTTGCACAAGAAAATATATATATATTATTATGTATTTTATATGTAGAATGCGCGTACATATTCGGTTTCGCTTTTGCTTTTTACACACAATTTCAAACTTGCAGCTTAACGTAGTTAAATATAATATATATATATATATATCGATATTTGCCATATAATTATTTAAACATGTTTTATCTAGAGAATTTCGTTCTCTCTGCATTTTGTTGTTTTGTTGTAGGTAGTTGTTTGCATTGTTTTCTTTTGTTTTTTTCTTTTCTTTTCTTTTTTTAACACTTACTTAGAACTTAGAAGAATTAGAAATTAAGATAATCTTTTTACATACAGAATCGTAGATTATTTATATATTTCATAATGAACACCTAAAATTTGCTTTTTGCTTTTGTTGTTGTTGTTGTTTTACTATGCAAGACACTTGGCTTCACAATTACACAGAGAAACAGACAGTGGTTAAACAATTTGGTGAAACGGAAAGTTGCAAATTTGTTGAAATTAATATAAAAAAAAAACAAATACTTGTTAAAAAGTTGTAGGACGCTTCAAAATGACGCCGATTCACATAAAAATATAGTTATAGTTATAGTTTACATACATATATATAAAAATAAAACACTTTTGTTGATTCTCTCCTAACCATTATACATACATACACATACATACATACATCGTACACTTACTAACTGTTTGTTTGTTTAGTGTTTAAAAAAATAAATTTAAGACCGAACTAATTAATTAGTTTAAAGCTAACATAATAATAATTAACATTGAATCAACAAATGTGTGTTTGTGTTTGTGTGTGTGTGTGTGTGTGTGATTGTGGATGTGTCGGTGTGATAGTTGGTGGTGTATTGGTGGTAGTGGTGTTGGTGGTAGTGATGATGCATTTTCCATTTAGCTTCGCATAGCAATTTCAACTGCGGTGTTTGCCCTGCCATCTCCTTCGTGTTGGATTATTTACAGTTACATTCAAATTTGTTTAAGTATATTCATAACTCCTCCTCCTCCGGACGCTGCCACCCCCCCGCTGGCCGGCCTTACACCTTGCGCTTGGCATGCAACATCTCCATAAGCAGCGTCTGTGTGGGTGCACTACCCGCACAATGCTTCGAGTAGAGATGCTCCTCGCCTCGTGCGGCCATGGCATGGATTTCTGGTAGTATATTCACTAGCCTACTGAATTTGTCCTGAAAGATACAAAAAGAGAAGTCGATTGACATTTGAAAAGAGTTGATTGGAAATACAAATTACAGAGAGTGGAAAAACGTTTGTGATATAATTCTAAATATGGCTGGGCCTGCTGCACTAGCATGCTGCTTAAAACAAATTCAGAAGCAGTGACTGTATAGAGATTACAGATTAACTGAACCAGGCTAACTAAACAAAGGGGGGAAAGGATTGAAGACAAACAAAGTACCTTTCCATGGGATAAAAAGTCTGACTTTGGTTTGACAAATTGAACCCAGGCTTCCACAACTGCACAATACTGTCACAGCCGCATTTTAATGCCCGAGTCCACAACCGAACCCCTGAGAACCGGTTCGGTTCGTCTTTTTTGCGGTTCGCGAACCGTAGCATGAACCAGGTGCCTTACATTTTTGACTCCTCGAACCTGAACCCGAACCGGAATGCTTTTTCGAAAAAGAGGTTCGGTTCACAAATTTAATATGCTTAATGAGAGTTTTCCAAGTTCGACAATAAATGACTCAACGTCGGATTGACGAGAAGACGATAAGCTTATGAAAGCCATAAACAAATATCAAAATATGTTATAGATTCTTTTGAAAATTGTTCAAGATTACATCCATCGAGGACTTAAAAAATATTGCTTTTCTTAAGTTTGTTCTGGTATAGCTGGTATAGATGAACAGCTTCTGGAACATATAATGCTAATTAGCCTAAGCTAAGCTGATAATTGAAATAACTTAAGTAATGATCAATATGATTTAAAAGGTATAAATGTTTCAATCTAAAGTCAAACTGTTCTTTAATGTGCAAGCGAACCCGAACCTTGGGAACCAGAACCTTGGGTTCAGGGGCCCCAAGAACCGGACCGCGAACCGAACCTTGGATTTTATAATGGGTTCGAACCCCCAAACCGAACATCTTGGATAATTTTAAAGTTTTGCAGCCTTGCTTCATACTATTTTTATCAAACAATTCTGAATAATCGAAAGTAATTGTTTTTTACTCTAAAGTGTGGTACTATGATTTTCAGAACGTTTTGAAGTACTAGCGCAATTTTTGTATATAACAGTGAGTTGAAAAAATCAACTTGGCTTTAAAATGGAGATTTTCATTGGAATATATATAAGACAACTTTTGACTTAGATCGTGGTCGTTGTCGCTCAGCGACTACGTCCGTGAAGGTGGTCCATAATCGGTGGCCACCATTTATATGATAAAATGAAGAATTTTAAAATTCGGAAAACAATCGCCGATCGATTATATACAGAGCTCGCAAATGAGTGTTAACACATTTTTCAAATGCGATCAGCCTCAGAACAAAACAGAAACAAACGCAGCACAAACGCTCTCTCACTGAGCGAAACACTTATTCTCTCTCCTCTTCTGTTTTCTGTTGCGTGTTTTCGGTTGAGCAAAACAAACGAGTCGGTCTGCCGAACACCACTGACAGAAACACTTTAGAGCGAGTGCTCATCAGAAAACTGTCTGCAAATGACCAGAACACAATAAGTGTCTGCGAAAAGTGTTTTTGTTTTGCGCATTTGGTAGGCTGTGTGTATGTATAAGTGTGTATGAACATACTTTGGAAGTTTGCTCTCGGCAAAAACGGTCAGTGAAAGACACGAGAGAAACAGAAACGAAAAAATGTGTCTTTGCTCTGATCAAAACAGTTTTGAGCAAAAACAGATCTGAAGGTGTCTTTCGCTCTCTCTTTTCGATGTGTCCGTAACCAAACTGTTTTTTGCAGACACTAGGAAAGTGTTGAGAGTTACTTGCGAGCTCTGATTATATATCATATCCATTATCACTAGGATATTTTTGAATTCACAAATTTACAAAAAAAAAAACTGCTCGGTGAACATTTTTATACGCCCTCTCTCATCATGGATCAATGCCTACCAACTGTTAGTCCATCAACTGTTTCTCTGTATCTGCGATGGCATAAATGTTTGGGAATTCCAAAGCACCATGCGCGCAAAACATCGAAGGCAGCGTAGAACTAACAGCCGTTTTTGTGTGAGTGCGCTGCTTAATCGTTGACCATAACATTGTATGCATAATTGCATTCAAACGGGGGTTACGGTTGATATTATTTATATAAGTAGACAGCGGATTTTGGGTATTTTCAAACCGAAATTAATCCTAGTAGACTAGGGCAAATGTGTTTTTATCACCGATCGCAAATTAGAGTTGTGGGTCTTAAAAAAGTCAAAGGGAAAAAAGTTTCCTAGATGATTGCAGAGACAGGACAGCAGGATAATTTAATAGATTTAATTTAATTTATTTGAAATTAGTTAAATTTAATTGTTATTTTTTGAGCAAAAAAAACAAGAAAGAAAGTCAAGCCCGACTATAACATACTCTGTACCAACGAAATTATACGCTCAGCATAAATTTTGATGTTGCTGCTGAAAGCAGCGCTGCAGCAGAGAACAGTCTGTTGATCATAACCCGACAATTGTTCATCCGATCTTCACCATTACTTTAAGGGATCGATAAGTTATCCTGATAACTAAATATGTCTAAAAGGAACAAGCCATCTATCTTTAAAACTGTGGGAGATATGACGTTTTTTCTAAATTGCGGGGGCGGGAGGAGGCGTGGCCAAAATTGAAAATAAACTTGATCTGCCTGCAGGCATAAGAAGCATATGTCCCATACATGTCAAGCCTCTATCGCAAGATATTTTCAAGATTACCTCGCTTTTCCAGATTAACTCAAATCTTTAAGATTACCTCGCTTTTCCAGATTAACTCAAACCTTTTATGAGCGCAAAGAATTATCTCACCATCAGCTATTGTATTTTTGTGATAACTTTTCTTCCGATACCGTTGAGAAATCGTAACGATGTTTTGAAATTTTAGTTTTAAATCATTGTGAACTATTGAACCGAACCCGTTCTGGTTCCCAAGAGGATTCCACAAACACCCGTCTAGCCTACAACCAGGATCTCAAGTTTCCACCATAAACTTCAAGACAAACTTACATTAACTGAGGGATAACACGTTAGCGTGTAGTCCAGTAATGCTGCCTGGACATTATCGTGTCCCTCGGAGACGGTTTTCTTGTTGACAATTCCTCGTACATCTGGAAAAAAATGCAACGAATTATGAAGATTAATAATTTCGAATAGAATTCCTCAAGTAAACTTACTGGGATTCAACAGGATTAGGAATTTCATGCATACATAATCGCCCATATCGAATTTCAGATCCTGCAACTTATTTTGCAGCTCATTGAAATAGTCACCCAGTTGGGGAACGCCCAGCAGGCCAAGACTCATGAGATTGAAGACCTGACCATTATTCAGTTGCGTCTCATCGGGCAGGCCATTATGGATGCGATGGTGCAGATGATCGAGGACGAGCATATCGGACCAGGAGTGTTGCAGTAGCTTCATTTGATCATCCACCTGGTGGGCAAGGAGAGGTGAAGAAATACAAATTAATACATCAAATTTCTGATTTTGAATGGGAATTTGGGTTTGTAATAGATACATTTTGGTGGGTCTAATGGATAAGGCCTAGCTTGGGAGGCTGGGATTACAACATGTGCTCTGTCTCTCCCTCTCTCACTCCCTCTCCCTCTCTCTCTCTGTCTGTCTGTCTACGGCGCTTGTCTCTTTTTGGTGCCCCAATGCGCGTTGGTATGGGTGAGATGACGACGACTCGCTCAGTTGCGTCATTTGAATGAGAGTGAATCGCTGGCGACGCTGACGACGGCGTCGACGGTGTCTGACTGGTTCAGCTTTGCTTGCTAAGTAGGTCAGACACACCAAATGAAATCGAAATTCAATGCAGATTTGAACACACACTCGCACCAGCGGCGGCGCGGCGGAGGCGGCGGCAGCAGCAGCAGCAGCGACGCCGCTTGGTTTACATAACATGCCGCTCAGACTTGGCCCCTAGCTTGGAAACTGGTTTCTGGCTTTGAGCACTATGTGATGGTGGTTTGGTTTGGTTTTGGTTTTGGTTTTGGTTGATTTTGGGGGCATACCTTCAAATCCTTAAAGAAGACGGTGTTTCTTGCCCAATCGACTTGCGAGAACAAATTCTGATCGAGCACTTTGCACATTAGCTCAAAGAGATCCACTTCGACTTGATTGTAGGTCTGTTTCTGCAGCAAGGCAAACAGTTGCGTTTGCCATTCCCGATCATCGATCGATTGCACAAACTCACGTATCATGGGGGAGACTCTGTTGTTGTTGTTGTTGAAAAAGGAGATTTGTTGAGATCTTGCACATTTAATTTGTCAAAAAAAAAAACTCACCTCAGGGGCTCTATGAGCGCATCGGCTGTGCTCGATGGATGGGTACCAGAATCGAAGCTTTTTTTTTGTTTATCGAGAAAGAAAAGAAAAGCAAAGGAAATGAGAATGATAAGCAGAGATTTGATTGAGTATCAATTCGACTCGGGCCATGGCACATTTGCACCCCGTCAAATTGAAACCGCTTTTGGAAATACAATTTTTGGTACGTTTTTCGAATTATTGGTTTGTTGCTCATTTTTGGTTGGACGGGTAAATACCACAATTTCGATTCGGCCGTATTCTGCAGAGATCCAATTCCAGGTTCATGACAATTGCTGCCATTACCGCCGCCTCCTCCTCCACCGCCGGCTCCACTGCGTTGCAGGCCGTCGCCAGAATTATTGCCACCGCCGCCGCCGCCGCCGCCCGCATTATTGCCTCCTCCACCGCCAGCTCCGGTGCCGCTGCCTGTACTGCTACTATTCTGATTATTACTGCCGCCGTTGCCCGCAGAGTTGCCGCCAGTGATGCCACCAACATTGCCAGCATTCATGGGCGTGGTTATCACACCGCCTGTGCTTACGTTCACCTGACCCAAGGCAATGGCTATGGGGCTGGGCGATGAGTCGGGCGATTGCGTGAGTGAGGATACCTAAAAGCAAAAAAAAGGAAAGAATTCACATAAATAACATACAAAAAAACTCAGTAATGATCAGCGCGATAAATAGAACTATAATTTAATTTTGAAAATCCAGATGGGTCCTTCGGTTTCAACCACAAACAAATATAGACATTCTAAGTTCTAAGAAACACTGCCTAGATACTGTGTTTCAACATCTCCTAGAAATCTGAACTGGAGAATTATATGGTTTTAAATCAGGATAATGCAAATCAAACACCAAAAAACAAAACAATTTTTTAAGCTTCACCTTCAAGTTCTGATCTAATGGGTAAAATAATCAAATACCCTCCAATCCTCGCTTAAATTTAAAACTATACGTTAAAATATTTATATATACAAAATTTTTTTTTAATATTCTGCAAATTAATTGCTAATTTCAAGCAATTTGCAAGCGAAAATCTTCAGGGATCTTCAAGCGTCCAGGGTTGCAAACCGATCAAGAATTAGGGCCGGTTCAGTTCAATGCTTGATGAGGTTTTAAGCCCGTACGGTTTGTAGATTGGGTTTAGAATGTTTAGTTTACTATCCATATTCAAGCAGTTATAAATGATCGACCTTTTAATTATTTTTCCAAAAATTTAAGTCGTTATGACTTTATATCGGGTAATCAATCAGAATCATATATCGGTTTCGGTTCTGGTTCTAATGTATTCTGGTATTAGGTTGTGTATTGGTACCTGGATTTGTATTTCCGTATCCAGGTTGGTATCGGCATATATATAAACATATTTACCAGGGATGCAAACCGGTTCTGAACCGAACCGAACCGCTTATTCCAGCCGGTGAACCGAACCGCAAACCGAACCGGCTTCCTTTCAGAATTGCTGAACCGAACCGAAAACCACAAATAAAAACGGTTCGGTTCGGTTCAGTTCTCTGACTGAAATCATGCCTAAAATCAACTAAGGTCATGACGTAGTAGGACATGTCAGAGTAAAATCCATGGCCCAAATTCTCAAAAAATTATGTCATGAATTCAGGACCAGCCCTTTCATTTCTGAGCTGATTTAGCTATGATTCAGTTCTGAGCCTTACTTAAGGGATATGATAAATATAATAATTACGATGCATAGTACGTATTTTCTCTTCTAGCAAACATTCTCAATTTTCGAGAGTATTCATCTAGGAACTTATAGACGACTCCTGGAAATCCGACATAATAAGCATTGCACATTCTTCTAAGGATTTTAAAAATATTTAAATGGATTATAAGAATTAAATTTCAAAAGTGTTCGACAAGTCACATTACTACCAACAATCATAATATCTCATAATGTGCCTTTGTGAACCACTGAACCGAACCGAAACCGCGGTTCAGCTAGCTCCAAAAACAATGTAATGAACCGAACCGGCGGTTCAGAAACTGTATGAACCAATGAACCGAACCAGTCCTTATTTTCGAGTGGTTTGCATCCCTGATATTTACATATACGGGCCTGTTCCAGTTTTCGATTCCGATCAAATTATTTGAAATCGGAATTGGAATCTCTTTCCTTTTCGTAATGCCGATTGTTTGACTCGGCTTTTATCTCATAATGTCGAATCCTCTCCAAAGAACAGTTTTGAAGGCTGACAGCTTTAACCGATTTCTCTAATCAACTCTTGGATATCAGATCTCTTCCCTATTCCGATCGATCGAATTCGGAAACGAGAACAGACCTGGTAATCTTGAATCTAGGCGGATTTAACGCACTTGCAAATTCACCAAATGCATTGGATTGCTCATTTTGGGCATGAGCTATGCGTAAAATCGATTTGGATTCGCCCAATGAGTAACATCAGAAACGGACCTTTGAGAAAGTTAGGGTCATTGTATTTCTTCCAACCGATTCATTGATTTGAAAGATCATTTGAAATCTTAATAATCCATGTTTAAGCTCAGAAAAGTCTTCCAGATGTTTTGTTTAAATACTGAACTATTTGTAACGTCTTTTCACACACAAATACACTACACGGAAATAAAAATTAAATTTTAAATATTAGGTTTAAAAACGTTTAATCTTGAATCGAACCGTAACGGGATTGTATTAACTACTCTTAGTATATTTTGACGTTATTGACGTAAAAAAAAACGATTTATAGACTGCTAAGATTCCCTAAAAAATAAACAAAAACTAGAGGAAAGTTAACTTCGGCTCGTCTCAAGTTTGTATAACCTTGCAGCACGTTTTTCTAACTAATTTTAAGGGCATTTCCAGACTTTAGTCGGTACTCTAGCTCCTGATACTTATTAATTTGGGAATTTGTTTCGTTATATAGAGAATTTTATACTTGGATTGAGAATGTTCAATGTTAGAAGTTCGGTAAGAATGAAAGTTCTTGATCCAATAGTGAAATTCTTGATTCAAGTATGAATTTTTTATACCGTTATTCTTGATCCAAGAGTTTTAATACTTGGTACAACTACAAATCATCCTCAAGTCAAGCAGTATGGTTCTTAAATCAAGTGCTAAACATACTCAAATTCAAGCTTGCTCATTCTGTAATTAAAAGCACACTGTCATGTTCTTTTAGTATCAAGAGCCCATCAGATTCAAGAGTAAGTTCGTTTACTCTTAAATCATGAGCTTCACAGATTCCATTCGTACAACAATTTAAAACTAGTAGTTTTTGCCATTTTGTTTAAATTTATTTCATGGAAAATTATTTCATAAACCATGTAGCAAGTTTAAGACAGTTTGCGAAATACCCAACACCTCAAAGCAGCATCAGTCTTTGCCTGTTAACTGTCACTCGGACAGCCGTCTCTACATGCCAGCAATGCCAAAACTAGTTGGGAATTCCAAAGCAACATGAATTCTAAGTCGATTGCGCTCTTCACTCGATAGCGTCTCCAAACACCCTTCTCCCATAAAAAACAAAACTGAAAGAGCGAGTTCAACGCTATGCTCTCTCAACTGTGGTTGCTCTCCTTTCTGTTGCTTTACCTCACTCCCCTTGCCTAAAAACATTATACTAAGAACGAATTTAGTTTGATTCCATGAGCGAAATTCTTGAAAATTCAACAACGAATATATTTTTTTTTTAAGAGAGTTCGTTTTTTAGTTATTTGTTCTACTTTTTTCTGGGTGTAAGACCACTTTTAATTAATACGACTTTTCGTTCAACCCTTTACATCCTTAGCGATAACGTATCGATATAACATTTAATGATAACTTAACATAATATTTATAACATGTAATCTTGAAAGTCTTCTGCAATTGCTCGCCGATCTTTTAATATACTTGTCATTAAAATGCATTCTTTTCTTGAAAGTAGAAAGCCACAAAAGTTTGTTCTCATACATATAATATGATAAACTGGGTCTTTTCTATTCTCTGTTTATCGACTAATCCTGCAAATACAACTTGATACATTTTGGACATTCTTCTAAGGATTTTAAAGATAATCAAACGGTTTATAGCAATTCCATTTCCAAAGTTTGCGAAAAGGCGCATTACGACAGAAATCATGATATTTCATAATGTGAATTTATGAACCAATGAACCTAATCGAAAACGCGGTTCAGTTAGCTCTATAAACCATGTAATGAACTGAAACTATGTGAACCACTGAACCGAACCATAACTTATTTTCGAGTGGATTGCATCCCTGCCAGAATGGCTTATTTTTTCGTCTTCACTTTCAAACTTTCTGCCAACTTCTTTAACCCAAACTTCTTTTGGTTTAAAGAATGTCATTGTAAAATATTGAGAGCAGGATATACGCGGAGAACAGACACATCGATGTAAAACTATAAAGACCCACCAACATTTGACGGAGTTTTGGTTTTTGTAAGTCTTTCAGAAAATTAAAGAAACATTTTGGTCGGACTTGCCTGGAAGGGCGTATCACGATAACAACGAATTACACCATTTCACGCATTTGTAGCTACTCGTCTAAATGGCGGCTTTTACTTTTCTGTTTGTTGGTTTAGATAAAGTTGTGTTGTGCTCATTTCAAGCACTTTTCGAAAATTTTCTTTGAAAACTTTTAAGAAACTCTTGTTCTTATTTTCAGTTTAATGGAAGTTATTTTCCGAACGAGTTTTTCACTGAATGTGGCAATGAGATGTGTTTGCCACACTAAATTAAGTTTGTTAGTAAACGTTGGAACGTCTTCCTTACCTGAGGTATTTGTATTTCTTGCTTAATGTTCATATTTGGATATGCTTGCTGATAGCCAGGCGAGAGGGGCGTCGGTTTAATATCCGTGCCCATGGAACTGCGCAACGCTTGTAGTGCCAATTGTCGTTGTCTCATCACTTGCAGTTTTCGCGCCCGATCCCGCTTGTACATGGGTCCAAACTTATTTCGTCCGCCACGCATTCGATCCGCACGAACAGCTGGAAGAGATTAAATGAAATTAGTCAATTTAATATCAATGGTAGATGGTATGGGTTTCGTAAGAGCTCTCAAGTTAGCAAAACCGACATGAGAGATCAGAAGTTGATTAATTAATTTAGACCATTCAGAATTGTTAGAATCATCTTTAAATCAATGAAAATAGAAACTTTCGTTATATTTATCATAAAATTCACTACTTTAAGTCCTTACTTTTCTGGCTACTTTGACAATCTAATTTTAAGAACAGTTTCCTTCTTTGTGGTAGAATTTATTAATTTTTCTATATTTCTTCAACTTTTTTGTTTGACATTTCTAGTTTTAACTCCTATGCATTCATCCAACTTGTGTTTTAAATTAAACCAAGCGGTATAAGAAATAATAATAATATATTTTTCAGAAAGTTTTATCTTTCAAACAGCCCAAATACACTACATAGAATTCTCATGCTGTAAAGTTGCCTAACTTGGAGAATCTAAGAGCCAAATCAGAGTCATTTGCCCATCTAAAATTAAGAGTGAGGCTGCAAACCTTTAAAACTTTGCAGAAGGTTCAGTAAGGAGTTACTTGGTTTCCTTAAAATTTTGATCCATTCTTATGGTAAATTTTCAAAAGCGTTAATTTTGGACAGTCCACATTTATAGTCTCTCCCAGTCTAATCCTAGTCTTTAAAATTGGAAGGTATTGGTATTGGAATTTCGAAATGATGCCCAATCTACTAGTAAAACAAAATATTTCAATAATTGTAATAAAAAAGACTGTGTCGAATATATTTCTGATCCACCCTTTTTCAAAATAGCGCTTCGATCGAAACTGCTCAAATATTTATGCATGTTTTTAATTGCTTCTTCCTTTTGTGCACTTTTTCTTTATTATTTATTCTCATATTTCTATGATTCGGCCTTCTACAGTTTGCTTTGCAATTTTGCATTTAATTTTATTTGTAATTTTAAAACAAAATTTTGAATAAAATCCAAACATGAATTGAAACCAAAAAAAAAAAAACAAGACCATAAGAATCCAACATGACAAAAACAAAGAGCTCACCCACATACACATTCTCGCACACTTTCAAATATATTGCGCATACGCCGCATGAAAACAAAAACTATATTATACGTATACCTAACAGAAACACAGAAACAAACTAACTGAAACGCAATAAAAATGCGCTTCTTATGGCGCAGCACAAAAACTGCAGAATGAATGAAGTGGAGAGGGGGTTGAGTGGGGTGGTGGTACTAGTTGGAGAGACAACTGGACTATAGGGGGTGGTTTGGCAGTGCAACAGCGTCGGCAGCAGCAGCAGTAGGTTGATTAGGAGACGCAATTTCCAGTTGGTTGAGAGGGGTGGCAGGGTAACCGGCAGGTGGCGACCATAAAATATGCATTTGAAATGCAATTTTTTTTTCTTGCACCGAACAAGTAACTGTAATTTAGGTCAAGCGTATTGTTTACAAATAATCAACGCACATGTGTTGGTAAGTAAAACGCGCGCGTGTGTGTCTGCTTGAGAGAGCTCTTGTATTTGCGTCGGCTCTCAAACGATTGGCTGCGGCTCTCTCTTTGGGGCTCTCTGCTCATTATGCTGCTGCTGCCACAGCCGCTGCTTGGCAACTTCGAAAAGAGCTTTCTATTACGACATTTCTCTCGCACACACACACACACTCTGAAAGAGGCGCTCGCTGCTTTGCCCATTAGACAACTTTGTTGAGTGGAGTAGGTCAAGGACAGTGTGTGTGAAAACTGGGACAGCATGAACATTGTTGTTGCCATCCACAACACACAAACTCTCCCAAAACACTCTCACTCTCTTCTTTTGTGTGTTTGGAAAGTTGTTTGTATTTGTGGGCAAATTTACTTACAACACATTGGCTTTATTTTTTTTTTCTTTCCGGTGCTTTGGGGGATTAAGACAATTTATGTTGGGCAAGTCAGAAAAAAAGCATATTTTTTGATGATGCAAATCAATTTTGGTAGGAATTCTCTAAGGGAAAATTAATTATCATATTAAGCTCGCTTAACCCCTCCATATTGTCTCTTACATAATTAACCCCTTTTTTTTACACATATGTATTTATCTTTTTCGCTTTCCAAATGCTTTAGATTTTCATGGTGTTAGTTTAAAGTAGAGTTTCGTTTCCCACACACACACAACTTTGGATGGGAAATCGATAAATGTGACCCCTGTTACTGGGCGGCGCGTTATTTTTAAGTCAACATTTAGGTCAATGGTGCGTATGAGTAATTTTTTTTTGTCTTTTCAGTTTGAATAATCTTGTTTGGCTAATAAAAAAGGGATAAGAAAGAGGACGCCACAAAGTGATGTTTTAAGATATTTATTTCTCTTCAAAATCTAAAAATATCAATCGGATATTATATTCCGTATACGCCGTGTTGTACTGAAGTTGTACAAAATGTACATTAAACATGCTTATTCGAGTTCGAATAGAAGGAGACGGCAAAGAAAAACTAAATACAAGTCGAAATTGTTTCAAGGCCTGTTCCACTCTTCAAATTTTAAATTCAATCACATTGTAAAACAAAAAATTTGAAGTTGAAAAAGGGTAGGCTTACTTTTTTGAAGAATTTAAAAATATTTGAATATATTTTTTATAAAAATAAATTTGAAACACATCAAATTTTGGGAGTAAATGCACTAATTCCATTAGTATATCCCTTTAATAATTCGTTGCAAGACAACAGTTGAACAAGAGTAAAAAACAAATTTTTGTATTTCATTAAGGCACGAATTCCATAATCTATCTGAAATCGTGCATGTTCGTGAGTGTCAGTTTTCCGCCCACGAAACACGAATCAAACTACTTAAGTGTCAAAACTAATGTTACATGTTAAGTTCACGTTAGTAAACCCAAAAACTTTGGTTTTCATTTTACATATAAGTCCTGTACTTTTAGCACTAATCAAATCTAAATAAATATACAAAAAAAGATAGGTTATTCTCTAAAAAAAAAAACCAACGAGTAAATAATTGGGTCAAAGCTTCTAAAGCTTATTCATCACCTTCTGATGAGACAATAGAATCCTTTTACTGACAAGGTCGAAGATAATGTAAAAATACCAAGTATTTTCAATTAGAAAACGACTGCATCTTTTCTTAAAATATGTAGGGAATATTCAATTAAAATAGAATAAACCTAAAATAAACTATGAAGACACTTTAAAGATTTTGTATTTTTTTTTTTTTGAATCAAACACTTTGTAACTATATTTTGAAGAAAAGTGTTCTGCAACTATCAGGTTCTTTAGGATCTTTTATTCTTGGTTTAATCTCTGGTTTGGTTTCTTGGTGTGTAAAATATTTATATATTTCAACTATATTTTCGGGAATTTAGTTAGATTAGGTTAGGTTTGGACCAGGTTAGATTTGGACCGTTATTCTGACTGTTCCAAACTGTAAACCGAATCTTGAACCGAACCAATTAAGAACAAACAATCAGATCAGCAAAGCTTATGGGCATTCTAACAGCTGACATACTGCCTAAAGATTTTGAAAATCTGGTCTAAAAATCTGTAAAAAAAAGTATCATGACTCTAAGGTCATTTTATTTGGACATCTCATCAAAGCAAACAGTTTAAAATGTTTTTTGTCTGATCTAAAATGGTGAAACTATGTCTCGATATCGGACTTACAAACTTTAATTTTAGCTTCACGATTAAATATTTAGAAACTAATTGTTATTATTCAATCAAATTCGCTCTTTCACAACTTTATAACACATGGACCGAATTAATGATCGAATTAGAACCTTTGGCCAAAAACCTTGAACTTTAAATTTCCTTACACAAACCATTGATAACTATTGTTTCGAACCTGCAACATGGAATTCCGCATAAACTTTTCTGCTTTGCACACAAAAAATATTAGGGTTCCGGTTCTAGATTGGTTTCAAGCCTCACAATATTGCGGTTCCGCTTTGTTTGAGATTGTGAGAGTTAAAAACGCTGGTGGTTCTTGTATTCAAGCGCTCTTTGATTTTGAATATTATTTAAATGCTGACAATATCTGCAAGCTAGATTTATTACTTTAATTTCTAGAAAGTTCGGCTGAGAGCTTTAAGCTTATGGTTAAGCTAAAGATTCGGTAAGCGTAACTGTTTATTTAAGCTTTATGCTTCAAGATATTGGTTCGAACCTTGGAGTTAAGTTTAAAATATTTGTAAAATATAAAAATAGTATAAGTTAATCATTCGAGTATTAACATATTTTAGGGGGCGGGGATAAGAGTCTGTGGTTAATTCCAATTCCAAGTACCAGACGGGTTTTCCTAGAGAGGAAGGAATGGGCTAATATGCTTGCTATTCACACTGGCTCTACATTTTGAAGGCGGATGAAGGGACAAACCATGAGTTTAGCACCCCACCCGCGGGCTAACTGCGACAACGACAAACTAGTTCGCATTGCAGGTACAAGATACAAAACAAACAATATGAAAAAATCTAACATTATTACTTCGTATCGAAACTTTACCTATACCATTGAAGTTTGATACTTTTCGAACCGATTAAAAAGAGGCTTACAGCCATATCACAGAACTTGGTGTGTTGGTTGCTAATATGAATACAGGTTCAACAGTGGTTCAGAACCATATCTCAGAAGCTATTGAGGCAAAGATCTTGGAATCTTGTGTGTGTTGAAATAAAGTTGTTTAACATTTTCCTCATGTAAGACTTCGGTTTGACTTATTAGAAATAACTTTTTTTGATGCGCACCTTTTTACAGAAACGGCTCGAGCGGTGCCTAATTGGAACAGTTTGGTTCCACTAACTAGAAAGCAAAAAGTTAGAAACAGGAATAATAGGTAGAGAGAATTGTTTTTGCTTCGATATACTTGTTTGGACTCGGTTTGAGCTCAGAAAAAATAATCGAAATAATAATTTTTCATTATTAATCCAAAAAGATGTGTGCCTCATCTGAAACAAAACTAAATAGTTTTTTGTATGTTCCACCATTGTCAATCCTTTCACGTTTTAATTGAGTTTGATTTTCTAATTAGTGTCCTGCGTTGAATAAAATATGTTTAAGGTTTTAGAGTCGACTTCTTATCTTCTATATAGCCATATCTATATCTATATCATTAAAAATTTTAAGCTGGTCTATCTGACACATATCAGCTATTTGTTCGACTTGTTTATTATGTGGGTTAAACATTTTTAAATCTCCGCAAAACAAATCAGCAGTGGCACATTTTCACTTTAGCAAACATTTTGCAATTTAAAATTGAATTTTGGACCAAATTGGTCTTCAAATCCCAAAGATTTGGATTTAATTAAAATGGAAGCATGAATGCAATTTTTCAATTTTTTTACAAATATTTTCTGATATTCCTAATTTCTATTTGTTACTTCAAACTGTAATTTCCTTGCATATTTTTCGAGATAAATTAGAATAGAACATAGAACATTGAAGGCATTTTGTGTGCTTCAGGCTTGTGGGTTGAACAAAAAGAAAAGAGGCAGCGATAAATACGGGCCTGTTCCCGTTTTCGATTTCGATAAAATTATGTGAAATCGTAATTGGAAAACCTTCCCTTTTCGAAAAGCCGATGGTTTGACTCGACTTTTATCTTATAATTTCGAATCCTCTCCAAAGAACAGTTTTGATGGCTGACAGCTTTAACCGATTTCTCTAATCAATTCTTGGATATCAGATCTCTTGCCTATTCCGATCGAATTCGGAAACGAGAACAGCCTTCTACCTTCTATAATTCCTTAATCACTTCAATCCTGAATCACTCCTAAAATGTCACAATACCTTTAAGTCCCAAATAAGACCGAAACAAAAACAACAAAAAAAACCATTACCACATTTTGTATTTTTTGGTTGGGTTTTTTTTTTTGTCCCCAATCTCCCTCTCCAAATCTCAATTTGTAATACGCTTAGTGTAATTTAAAATCCCTATTGTTCCACTCTGCTCACATTCGTTGGTCGTAATCCAAAACCCAACTAAGCAACAACAACAACAAGCCATATGGCCATATGAGTCATTGGGCGCTTAAGCCCAAAGGCAAGCTCGATTTTTCAAGTCACCAAAACCAAAAAACCAAAAAACTAAAACTAAAACTGACGAAAGCGTTAAGAGATTTCAACACACAATCACACTCACGGCACACAAACACACTCACATGGAGTGGGTGACTAAAACGGAAGGACGGAACGGTACGAAACGAGGCGAAAATGTTCGTAATAATTCAGTGAGTATTAAAAATACAACAAGAAAAAATCGTATAAAAACGCACACACCAAGTCCTCTCTACATGTTGCATTGATTACACACAAACACACACACAGCTAAACACTGCCACACTTATGTATATCACGTGCACTTATACACAGACACTTTGGAATCTAGGTCATGAGCGCAAGAGATGGCACTATGGGCCAAGTACACAAAAGCGGAAGTGAGATGGCAATACACTGATATACAAACGTACGTTGAGCTTGCGAGTGCCTGTGTGTGTGTGTGAGTGTGTTTGACATGAGAGCGGCAATGGCGCTCGCGCCCGCTGAGTTTGAATTGTTTGTTTGTGTTTGTGAGTTGGCAAAACAGAAACCCAAAAACCGAATCGAATGCTCGTAAATTTGAGGGAAATTGGTATTTTTTTTGTTGGTTGTCATGTGCTTGCAAAAAAAAAAAAACGGAAGCATAATAATCCAATATCAAATTGCTAACAAAATTGATTTTGGGCATCATCACAGGAAAAGGCGATTGCAAAAATATGCATAAAAAATGTGGACCAATAAAAGATATAGAAGGATCAGCTTCTAGGTTCAAGGGATGCTCAGTTATCATTACTAAGCTTCTTCCCCTTTCTTGTATTACAGCTAAATACCCAAATATAAGGTAAAAACTGATTCATTAAGATCCTTTTGAAATGGATATTGATGAAATTCTTTTCTTAAAATTAAAGTATCATTATTTATATCCTTTTGTCGACTTCTAGATTCCTTGGATAAATATCAAGTCATTAACAAATATCCTTTGGAGTTTATTGAAATATATTTTAGTGCAAAGTTACGAGTCGTAACTTACGAGTCAAAAAAAAAATAAAGTCAAGTCCCCGATTGACCAAACAAGGGTTTTTAAAAATGGCCTTCTAAAGCTGTGGAGAGAGAGCGAATTTAGGTGGTCCACAAAATGTAACTAAATACTAGAGTTTAAATGTAACACAAAATGTAACTAAATAATAGAGCTGGCAATCAATCCGATTAATCCAATTTTTTTGTATTTTCAGAACCACCGATTTCCTTTTTTTTAGAATCGATTGGAGAAGCCTCGCTGACACAACTCGTGCTTTGGGTAACAATTAAACTATAAATAGTTAAAACAAGCACGTCCGATTCATTTGTTGTTAATATTAAGGATAAGAACGCAGAGAAAAAATATCCAGTTGGAATGCATATTTATAAGGATTCTTTTTATACCCTTGCAGCGGGTATAATGAAATTGTGCAGATGTTTCCAACGCATAGAAGGAAGCATTTTCGACCACATTAAGTATATATATTCTGGATCAGCATGACGAGCTGAGTTGATTTAGCCTTGGCCGTCTGTTTCTATGCTATCTCCTCCGTCAGTTTTAAAGCTGTCGCTACCAAATTTTGCACAAAGTCTTCTGGTACAAATACGCTGCACATTTGTAGGAACCGGCCGAAGCGGAGGACTCTATCATATAGGTGTCATAGAAACGATCGGTCGAAAAACTAGTTCAAGTGAGAAAAATATTTTTGTTTTCAAAGAAAACGCCTCAAAACTTTGTATTTTTAATTTGCTATTTTTGTTCATGATTCCACTAAGTTTGGTCGAAATCGGACAAATAGTACAGTACAAAAGTACAGTCAGAAAAGTAGTCTTAGTGCGAAAAACTTGTTGGTTTCCAGTGGAAATGTCCTTCAAATTAGTTCGAATGCTGCAAGGGTGTAATCTGAATAAAATTCTATAAAAACATACTTTTGCCAATATGAAATCATGATCTGGGACAGACGAGTATCATTTTGGCTGCACAACACAAGAATAATTTATAAAAATATAAGAATCACAGCTGAGTTTGAAGTAATTGAACTTTTATATGTTCAAAGAAAATAAAAAAAGAATATTTATTATCATAATGCTTTCAAGAAAGATTTTAATACGATTAAAACCTATTTTGATCAAGGTTTTTCTTAAAAAGGGATTATCAATCATGGCTGCAAACCTCTGAAATTCTTGAGAAAGTTCGGTAAGGGGTTTGGTTCCCGAACCAGTTTGTTAACTTAGCGAAACAAAGGTTTCTATTCGAAACTCGTTTATGAATTTTTAGATTGTTGCGACATTGTTTTTGGTTAAAGATCCTTATACTTTTTTTGATATTAATATATCTGATATCCGACGTTTTCAAAATTAAGATCTATTTTACATCAAAAGGAAATTTGAATATCTAGAAATGGATATAACAAATAATCTATTCCAAATGGATACTTGAATTCATTCAATGGACATTTTAAAACATTCTCTTGGTTCTCGGTGTAACAAGGCTTAAAGAAGTACCTGGACTGGAAAGCTTGCCTTTTCCTTCATACGTATTTTATTTCCCATTCAAAAACTTGAACTTCTCTAAGAGTTTATATGGCAAGTTTGGATATGATTTTTAAATTATAATGCTCCGAATCTTCCATTGACAAAAGTTATTTTGCAAACACAGCAATGTGTTTCATCCGAAAATCGAGCATTCAACTCTCTTTCTTTCGATGCTCTTAGATTATGAGCATATTATTTATCTACACTGTCAAGCCAAAGTCAAGTTTAAACATGAAGACAAGAAGCTGTTTTTTGTTTTAGAGCCCAGTTTTAACAGTAAATTAAGATGAGAGTTTTTCCTTTCATACCTTAATTCGCTTAAAGATAGAAATCGGAAGCCTTTCCTAAAAACAGGGTTTAGAAGCTAAAGTACATCATTTAGAAATTGTTTTAAGGGCGCAAGCTTTGTAGAAACATACAGCCGACTAGTTTTGGCACAGCTTTACGTCTATTTTGTATCAGAATGATTTTTTATTTAACAAAAAATTATCGTAACTGAGTAGAGAAAAAAAAAATACCCATTACATGATTTCAGGATCCATTTGGAATGGTTTTTAGATTTTTATCCAACGAAGCAGAAAATCATCTAGAGGATATTTTAAAAAACATAGAAAAAAGGAAACAGTAAAAGGTCCATTCCAAATAGGTCCATTCCAAATAGGTTCTTGTGTGTTCTTCACTAAATCTTAGACTAATCAACAAAAGAATAGTCCCTCAGATATCTTAAGTATTCTCTTTTCTGTTAAAAGGAAAACTATGCCAAACTAAGGACAATAGGGAATAACCACAACAAAAACAGTGCAAGGAACAGCACATCTTTTAGTGCGCTCAAAAATTTAACTCGAGTTGAACTGGGCAATAAATTTGATTGATTCTAGTACATCAAAATTGGTTGGTGGGGGCTCGAATAGACCAAAACTTTTTTTGAGATTGGAAATTATATTTCTAACATGCTGTTACTCTTTACCATGCAGTTCTATGACTGAGTACTGAAATTTTCAGGGCTGATTCAGACCTGAGCATTAGGAATAACAAAATTGCATGCCTTAATTCAGTCATGCATCAGTACTTCCCATGAAACTCGCCCAAAAGTTTAGCACTGAAATCTGGCCTAAAATCAGCATCACGTAGTAGGACATGACTGTGTTAAATTCATGGCTGAAACTCATATAAAGGATGCCATGAATTCAGTTCCTGCCCTTCCATTTCAGGGCTGATTCAGCTATGATTCAGGTCTGACCCGAACTGAAGGGTATGTTCCATAGAATCATCGATATCGCTGTATAGATGTCTGAAATAAGGTGTCATTGTTTTCGAACGAACCGTTTCTGCAAATGCTCCAGCCTATTCACATACTTTGAATTGGAAGAATTTTGTAGAATAAGAAGATAATATTGCGTTCTATGCATTCAAACACTAAGGTGTGTTAGATAAACTCAGATTTTGCTCTGTTTATGTGTCAGATAGCTCTATGTAGTATATTAGAAAACGGCCCTAAATGTGCTTTAGGGAAGATATAATTTAGATGCTCAGACACCTGGAATTTGGAGTTAAGCCTCTTTCCCTAATCCAAGGGAAAATTTGAGCTGTCGAGTCTTCTCAGAAGGTCTTTCTTACTCTTCATCTCATCTATAATTCGTACAGAATTCAAAGTAGGCCAAAGGGTCTCTACCAGAAACGACAGGTGTTCCCTTCTCTAAGTTAAAAATTGTGTTGAAACGTTGCTGGAATTCTGAACAAGTTAGTCTCAATAGCGCCTGTTTTTGCTTTAGAGTGATGCTTGTAGCAAGTCATAGGCATGGAAAGGAGAGTAAAGGAGTTTGAAAATTGGGCTATATTCCGGAGTACAAGTATTCAAATCAGGTGAATACTGAAGTGTCACTCAACGAAATTAGTAACAGGAGGACACATTCTGCGAACGTCTTAGCATTAGCTGTGCACCAAAAATGCGTCTAGAATGTCCGAGACTAAAACTGTGTATAGTTTGGTACTCAATTAGACATACCAAACTTCCAATATTAATATATTACTTAAAATTGCAACATAGCAATTGTGTCTGGGTCGTATGAGAAATGTTGTTGACTGGTGGATAGTCTGAACAATACATCTCAAATTAGTATAAAAATTAAAAATATCTATATGTCTGTCCACGTACTATGGCTCCACTTGTTTATTATTGAAGAACTCGAAACGATTTCGAAAGGGAAGTTTGATTACCTTCAAATGCATTTTGAGCTGCTCTAACAATGCCCCTGAATGTTATCAAACTTCAAAATCGGGGGAAAAAAACTGCTTCCCTCTGACAACCATAATTTTCACACTTTTCACACTTTGCATAATAATTTTTACAAGCTTCAGTTTAGTCTTATGGCCCATTTAGGCTGGCACACACACACACACACACACACATAACCGTGCATGAGGCAAGTGAGCGTTGCAAACACAAATTGCGCGCGCTCATTTGCAAACAAGACATGAAGAAAAAATATTACAAAATTCAAACAATGTTAAAAGAGCGCGTCGAACAAACTGACAGTCACACACACACACACACATTTACACACACACACAGTCTTGACGAGCTCAGCTCAGTTTTAGCCGCTCTGCTCTGCTGCTCTTTGCTCTCCCAAAACACGGTCGCCATGCGGCCGCATTTTGTATTTTTGTTTTGTGCTTTGCTTTTGCGGCCCCGACAACTGTCAGCGCCATACGCAGCCACCTACTGCTCCTCCTCCTCCACCTCCTCCTGCCCCTTTTTCGTGGAGTACTCTCGTTTTGCGTTTTCTTATTTTTAGAGCGCGACTTGTGGGTGAAGCGAGGGCGTGGAATTCTTTTGGGGCCGGTGCATTCTGCACTGACTCTGACATATAGAAGGAAATAGTTGCATATATACATATGTATGTACATCTGTATGTAATGGAAGTACATGGCTGACTATATGTGTACATATATGCAAGTACTTGCATTTATGGCGGGGGGGCTTGAGTACCACGCCAAAGCAAAAGTTTTTATATTTTCCCCAAATCGTTGTCAATAATTTTAATAATATTGAAAGCGAAAATCTTTTTGTATGGAATATAATGATATCTAATCAAAGATAGAGGATACAAAAAATATTTTAAAAATGTACAAAAGGAAAAAGACAGGGCACAATGAGTTTGTTTGAAGCCAAGCAAACAACATTTAAGACTCTGGCAGCAAAAAAAAAAACAGCTCAAATTTGCAATAAACGTGGCTTGGAGTTGAACCTCCTATCCAAAATGTATTAAAGTTTCACTTTTTAAAGCGATGCGTAATATTGGCAAACCTATGTTACACAATTCCTTTTAAGTTATAAAATATTCAAAGTGTTTTTCAAAGTTTTAAAGCTTTGGATTTGATTTTTAAATTGGAAGTTTCTTTTGAGTTTGATTCGACTTCATTTGGAAAGGAGATAGGATATTAGTAAAGCAGTCCTAAACCGATTAACCACCAAAAGTAATTTTTTATCAATTTGCTTGTGTTGGTGAGCACTAAAAAACTTCAGCCTCAACTTCAGTTACTGGTTTTTTGTACTCATTGATTGACACACTCTTTAATTCGTCTAGCCTCTGATTTATATTGATACAAAAATCCATGATGTGGAACTGAAGTCACTATGAATATCTTACAGTTTCAAATGGAAATTGGACGCCCAATTAAACTCCGTTAAAATCTTCCTTGTATGGTGTCCTTAAGTAGCAGGTCCATGCCAATAATAAACAGGTGCTGTATTCAGGTGGACATATCCACAGCTTTTTAAAAAACTCAGCCTGTGATCTGAAGTGAGCTGAAGTCAAGGAAAATTGGATATATCCGATGAGGTCCAACCAAGAGAAATCGGACAGAAACTCAAAATTTTAAATTTTGTTTCAATTTCTATTGATTAAAGAAAGGTAAGCTGCAAGAGTAGCATTTACATTGCCCTTACTTTGGAACTGATTTGATATATCTATGAATTACTTGTCATTTCTCACCAAATTATTGATTTAAATATCCAAAAGGTTTGATTGTAATGAGAATGATCAGATTAACTCTTATAATTTATAAATTTAATTTAAAATCAATCATGTTCAACCGAAAATTACAAGCACAAAAGCAAAACGGATCGGTTTGGTTCAGTTATACAACAACATCTTTACAGTATCACATGTCCCAGCAAAACAAATTCATGAAAATTTCGATCACATTCGTGTCTTTTTTTAATTGCTCAGTCTGATTAAAATATAATTATTTGTGCTTGCTTTCTGAACAGAAATTATACTTTTGTTGGAAGAAAATGGTGCACTAGCCGCGACTCTTCTTGTAGAATCGTTTAAAACCCGTTCTCCAATCAGTTTCGACTTATTTTTGAGACATTTACGAGTTGTGTTTTTTTGAGTCGAATTTCACTAAGCCACATTTTGAGAATATTCATGCATCATTTTCGAATCTCTTTAAAACGCACATAATAGGAATATCTTTTTAATCAGCATAGGGTTCGAAATGTTTGAAGGGAAAACCAATTTCGGAGCGCTTCAAATCATGTGACAGAAAAGAGGCGAGCTTAAGAGCGTTTTTAGAGTAAACATATAAATTTTAGTGTTTTTGGAGCACATGAAGTGATCTTTAAGCACTTGTGTCTGAGCATTTTCAGAGTTGAAGTAGAAAATGTTATTTCGGTTGCTAGTTGTGCTGCGGTCATTTTAGACGCCCAAAGCCCACAGATTAGTTCACTTTTGCAATTAAATCTGCACTCCAATATACGTCTGAAAAGAGCCTTTCCGGAGGCGATTCAATCGCCTTTACAGTGCCCAGGAAGGTAACTTGTATGTGTTTTTTATGAGAATCAAAAAACTTGTACATTAAGTGCAATCGATTTGTTAGAAAAAACGCCAACTCCGCTCTCTTTTTGTGGGCACATTATGGAGGTGAATGCTCACAAGAAAGTGTCAGAAATCGCACATATTGCTTGCTGCTTGGGCCGGGACAAGATTTTGCGTTAATTCTTCAACTACTTGAATCTAGTTGAAACAGTCTTTTCAGGGACATGGTGGGTCTTTTCTCGAATATTTACAGAGATAGTGACTTTCTCTCTATTTGTTTCTTAACGGGGATGCTATTCTAAAACTTATAGACGAAGCCTGCAAATGTGACTTCTTCAATTTTGGAACATTCATATAGTTTCATATTCACAATAAAAATCATAACATTTCATAATAGAACTTCATCAAATCTAGAAATATATATCTCAACCCACAAGCAAGACCGCTTATCCAAGAGATCACCACAGTAGGATCAAAACAATTACGAAACTGCGGTTTAGCTAGAACCGACAGTTCAAAAATTGTGTGAACCATTCGACCGAACTATTCTTTTTTTTATCTTTGGTCGGTTTGCATCCTTCATAAAAACACTTAGGGCCCTTTACTGATGTTCCTGCTTTACACATCTACACAGAGAAAAATAAGATCCATTTGGTTTGGATATGTCTTTAATATTATTTTAATCATCAGAGCTGAAAATCATTCAAATGATGATAATTTTGTATATTCTTTGCATTATTTTCAGCTCCGTTGGAATATTAAAAGTATAACTAAGACATAAACAGTACAAAAAGATACTGGAAGTAATCCAATGGCGAATTTTTGCATAACCTTTCCTTTTATGCGTAGATTGATTTGATAAAATCCCAATACATTTGCAAAACCCACGTGAATTTACAAAACTGGCAATATGACAGAAACGGAGGGTAATCCAAATGATTTGCCTAGGGGGCAAAGAATTGAGGAAAGGATAGATCAGGTGGTCAGAATCATTCGTTCGACTTAATCTCGATAATATTTTTGTAGTCTTTGGGAAAAGCAGCTGGGGAAACTCGAAATAAAATAATCACAAAACTTAATCATTAAAGTTGCTTTCAATAGCCGAATCAAACGGCATTTTTATGTAGTTTGAACTGCTGATTTAAGATTTTTTTATTGTCTAGCTTTATTACATTTTGTTTATGTTTTAGCTAAAATTAACTAGGATCCAACTTGCACAATTTTAGTTTTCACAATTCTGCATCAATGTTTTAGCAATGGGCAAACCCAGGCTCCTATTGCTCCAAAAGTTATTTGAGGCCAATTGGCGCCACGCAGAAGTATTAAAAATTACCTCACTTCTTGGCGCCGCCGCGCACAAGGAGGCAAAACGCAAATGCCTCGATTCGTGGCGAGTTAATACCTCAAATATATTAGCTCTTCGAAATTTGTATAGGATTAAAACTTGTCTTGCTTGGAATGGAATGGTAAGCAGCAGCAATTGAAGATTTCAATCGAAATTTAACGTAACAACGGGGACCAATGTTGATACAAAAAAAGTCTAAAAAAAGTCAAAAAGTGTTGAATATTCCAAAAAGTGCTAAAACGAAAATGATTTAGATTAAATTATTAATAGAGGATTTGACAAACGAACCAGAGTTCAGCCGAAGCGAAGCTACAAGTTCTGTTTAATATACGAAGTTGAAATTTTGAACTTAATATTATGTAAATTTTTAAGAATTCTGACAGTTTCATAACAAATTTTCGCTCCACAAAGTTCAATAGTCTCTGTGTATCCCTAATTTGTATCCCTAATTTGATTGCTTAAGTTCTCTTCTCTTATTTCAGTTGAGCTCAAAAATGCACCATTCACAAAAGTTAACTCTTTACATCCAAAAACAACAACAAAGAAAACAAGCATAAAATGCTGTGAAAACACAGAGAGACAAAAGCAGAATCGTTTGTCTGGCACAAATACTGTTGACACATCACCAGCAGCAACACCAACAAAGCTGGCGTCACTGGGACCTACCCAACAACAAAAATAATAATAATAATAATAATAATAAGAAAAAAAATACAAAAGTACAAACTCATCTACATTATGAATTTCAGAATCTTGGGATAGGTCTGGAGGAATACAATTTTGTTTACCTTAGTATTAAAAAAAAAAAACCCCACAAACAAAAATGAGGCCACAGAGAATTGAGAACAAAAACTGATATACAATTTTTGCATTTACATAATAATCTTTGTATAATTAATCACATATGTACCAAAGTACGTACATATATATTATAGATATGTGTATGTTCGTTCGAACAATTGTACGATTGCAAATCGCTGGGGCACTCAAAGTTTCATATTTCGCATTGAACATTTCGAACATTTTGGTTTTTGTTTGCTGCTCGCATTTATAAATAATAAGGAATATCGATTTAATTTCTTTTGCAATTGCAGGGCAGGCGAAAAACTGCCAACAAGGGGAGGGAGGGAGGGTAGGCGAGGAGACCCTGTCATATAAGTCTGTTGTTGTATCGTACATTTGGGGCGTAAAAAAGGGGTCATGGTTGGGGCTGCCAAATAGAGTCAACAAAAGCGAAAGAGAATGGAAAGTGAGCTGATAAATAATTATTATTTGAAAATAAGCCGATGCAAGCTGAATCAGTTTAGTTTTCTAGTTACAGTGACTAAATATCTGAATGATTTATTTCCATCTTACTCATGTCATTGAAGGTGTGTGAGCAGATGCTTGGCGTTCAGACCATTGAAATTTATACCAAAATCCAAAAAAAACGACAGTTGATTCATCAAATTTAAATTACTTTAATGGGGGTAGGTAGACTTAGCCTCAAATCCAAATTCCTAGAAGTTTCCAGTGCTATGCAAATAGCAAATGAGAAAAACAAGTACCACAACAATGAATGCTGAATTGCATATCAAAAAGGCTTTTGGCCTACACTCAGGGTCAGCAGCACGCAATGTGATAAACAATTTTTTGAGGGTCAATTGGGAAAATACGTGATGCATTGACAACAATTTTTATGAAACTGAATTTACATACGGTATTACACATTAAGTTCGTTTCAACATCGGGACTTCTGAACTTTTAAAACTTTTACATCATCGGTCACCTTCACCACCTATTGGCGACAGCCATTCAATCTTTAACAAACTTTTTGGCATATTTGTACTTTTTGATTAGTTTTATTTCATTTTGAGACAATTCCTTTAATTTCAGAATCATCTTAATAAATAAGGTTGTTTCCAAAAGTCCTACATTTTCCTACATCAAACTATTCAAAAGAATAAACTTTCAAGAAATAGTTATTAAAGCTTAAAAACCTATACTTTTGCATAGATAGAAGCAGTTGAATAGTTTATAAATCTGAGGGCTTTTGAAAATCAGTCTTCTTATCTCATCTGAGTAAAGGTCAGAAAAACTTTAATTGAAAAAGCTATTGGAAAAATAAATCTTTCGTTTTTGCATTGTCATAAATTTAAATCCATAAAATCAGAGAATTGCATTAAGGTAAAAGATCAGGAAGTACCTTCCAGAGCTAGAAAAATCGAATTTTAAAAAGGAGTTTCAGACCGAATATATGACTTTAGGTCATATTTTAGACCAGGGCTGCCCATGAGCTTTTTATGAGTGCGTTTTTATTTACACAAACAAAAAACCAAAATCAGAAACAACAACTACCACAAGTAGTCGAAAGAGAAAACCGATTTCTGCCGGTTGTGTGTGTAAGTAAGTATTGTAAGTATTGTTGTTGCCTTTAATTCCGGAAGACCATAGGAGAGAAAGAGAAGAGAGACACATACGCGCTGTCTGCTAGTTTTGTTGTTGCCAGCCTATGCCCATGCGTCAGCCTTATGCGCCTGGATGAGGCGTTTGCGCATTACAACAACATTGGCGCATGAAGCGTATAAAGCATCAGTATCGCTATTTTAGACTATCGGTGGGCTGCTATTTGGATTGGGTTTTGCAGTTTAATAGGCTTCAATCAAACGTACAACGTGAATGAATGAGAAAAAATGTGAAATCAAGACGTAGCTTGATTAGAGTAAACTACGAGCTCTATACGTTCAAATAGTGATTTTTAAAGCAGCAGCAAGAATATTTTCTGAGCTGAATATAAACAAAATAATACGGCCTTAAATGGTTCAGACTCGTTTTAGCGAATCAAATCAAGTATTTATGATAAAGTGTCTATCGTTACTAAGATTTTATATCGAGCAGCTGTCTAATTTAAGCTTTCCCAAAGATTTATATAAGATATTTATAAATCGTTGGCTTAACTTAACCAAGAATAGTCAATAGGCACTACCTACCAATAGATGTTATCTAAATCTTCCATAAGTATAAAGGAAATATAATTAATAGGAAAGAAAATACGATATATCTATTTTTCTTGGAGTCGATATTTCAAATATCGATTTTGTTAACTTTTTTTATTGAGATTATCGATTTATGATATTTTAAAATATTTCGATTGCCCTACTAAGAAATCCTATGAACCAATTAAGTTGCTTAACAGCTAACTTAATAACACCAACAAATTGCAACATAATTTTTACAAGAAGCGCCTTAATGAGACTTTTCAAGCATTTTTGATTAATTAAAACAGATGACTATCATGACTCAAAAATGACTCAAACACATTTTCAGCATGTGGTTTATTAAAATATGACTTGAAAAGGACTCAAATGACTCGAAACTGTTCAGAAGAACGGCTTAAAAACGACTCTTCATTAAATGGGGTGTCATTTTATCGCTCCAAAAGTATCATTTATGATATGATCAGATTTTACCACTTTAATCAGACTGAGAACTCGAAAATGACTAATGTAATGAACAAAATTTCAGAAATTGTTTGCTGGGAAAAACGAATCCCTTTAAAGCCCCTTTGACTTTCGAGCCATATTAAAAGCAATTTAGGCTTGCAGCTCTACAGTGAAACTTACTAAAACTTCATGTTCCCTATGTAACTTTGTTTCTAAAAACAATTAAGTAAGATTGAAAGACAAAGAAAACAACTTATCATCGAAAGTCAAGAAATGCTCAGCAATAACCTAATGTGGGGTATACTATATGTATGGATATCATGCAAACAATAAATTCTCTTATCGTATTAACTATTCAAGAAGCTCAGAAAACTCATAAAAAAAATAAAATTGAATGAATTTATTCGAAATTTTGGGTTAAGTCAAAAATAAAAACAACAAATAAGTTTCGTATGAAAGAATTGGTACTAGTTTTATGATACTAAAACGTAAATTTAAAAATGTCGGGAGTAAATAATTTGAGTCTGGAGCTCCCCAATGAAATGAATTACATTTTCAAGCATCTTTATGTGGCAGAGGAGAAAGTTGGCATTACTTCTCCTATATTTCACCTCGAGCCATACAAATATTTCTTATTTCTTCAATGGAAAACTCATCGGAGAAAAGCTGATACGCTCTTATAGAATTCTTTCATCAAATGTTTTACTTTGTGTTTTGAAATAAAATGTAAAAACAATCTAAAATAGTTAAATATAATAATTTACTCAAAACATCTTCTAAATACAGAGTGACTTAGAGTTTACTCTGCTACATGTTAGTTTATCAGAAAGATAGCTCTATGTAGAAGAAGTGAAATCGACCCTTAGTCTTTAATTCTGAGTTACATCTTTTCCTTCTTTCAGCATAAATTCTACCATTCCTACCACCTAATCATGTTTATAGGGTCATAAAAAAAGGATCAAATTGAATTGTCTTATCTAAATCCGCTTTGAGATCTGGTACAGAAATAATCATTCAATGTTTTATGCCAAAATATGTGCAAATTTGACATTTTTAAAAATGAAATTTCAAATTTGTAATTTCATTTTAAAAAATATTTGCAACCATATATAACATTGTCTAATTACTTGTGTAAAAACAACCTCAACTGTCAACCCTAACCCCAAAAAGATGATAAAATATCAAAACGATAACTTTCCGGTACTTACCCTCCAATTTCATGCCCACTTCCAAGCATTTCTGGAAACGGCAATAGGGACATCTTTTCCGCTGCGTTTTGTCAATGTGACACGATCGTTCGGCCACACAGGTGTACACCTTCTTGTTTTGTACCGTACGCTTGAAGAAACCCTTGCAGGATTCACAGGTTAGCAGGCCATAATGATAGCCACTGACTTTATCGCCACAGACCGGGCACAGTTCCTCGAAGAGATGCTTAAAATCAATAGCCTCGCCCGACGAGTGTCCCGAGGTGGCGCTGGTGCCGCCATGTGGATGGCCAGAGTTGTTGTTGCCGCCGTTACCACCACCGGGACCGGAATTCTGTGGACCGCCACCGCTGGACATGTGGCCGGAATTGTTGTTCTGGCCCGAGGAATTTGTGGCAGGCGGGAGTAGCATGTAGCCACCGGTTGAACTGCCGCCGGAGCTGCCATTCAAAAGATTGCCAGCTCCGCCGCTGCCGCCGCCACCGCCTCCTCCGCCGCCACCGCCACTCTGTTGTGAGTGCGAGGAGGTGGTATCTTGATAGCCTGTCGGGAATATATACTGTGAGTCAAAATTGTATATATACGAATAGGATGAGGAATTGAATTGATTGGCATTGTTGGCTATATTCTGTTGCTGCTGTTGTTGTTGTTGTTGCTGTTGGTAATGTTGCTGCTGCTGCTGCTGTTGCTGGTGATGGGTGTGGTGTGTGGATCCGCCACCACCTGCACCACCCGTCAGTTGCAACGTATAGGCGCTGTAGTCGTTATCGGAATTCAATCCATCATTATCATTGTTGTTGTTGTTGTTGTTGTTGTTATTGTTGCTATTCTGTTGCTGCTGCTGATTTGTGGCCAAAGCGGGACTGGAGGGCTGCTGTTGCTGCTGCTCCAGTTGCATGCTAAATGGCGACATATTCAGCGACGAGATGAATTGCACTGTCGCCTGTTGTTGATCCATTTCTAATAACATTTCATGGATTTTTTTATTTGGGAGATGTTTTTTGTTGGACGGCACTTGAAATTGTTTTCGGTTTTTGTTTGTTTTTTTTTTGTTTTGTAGGGGAAGAATTTGTTTTTAAAGTAGGTTGAGATTTGTATACGGTGGTCTGGCCTTTGCTTTCAATTGTTGCTGTTGTTGTTGATAATGTTTAAGCAACATTTTTAAGGCATTTGTAATGGTAAATGTTAATTTTCTTACTGCTTCAATTGGGTTTTAATAAAATTTTATAAGTTTTATTCGTTGATTTGGTAAGCTAAAAAATTTTAGAAATTTCTTTTGCTTGATTTTTTAACAAGAAATAGTTTTATAAATTTTCTTGTTGTTGATGTAGGTTTTATGTCTTCGTTGATTTGTTATAAGTTTTGTGAGAACAAATTAAGCAATTTCTCGTTATTATGATTTTTTTTTAATTTTAAACTGTTTCCTTCTTTTTACGAACAAGATATAATTTTAAAAATTTTCTTGTAGATATTTTTTTTAAGCGATATACAATTTAAGAAGTTTTAGAACAAATTTGAGAACTTTTTTCGTTGATGTTTTATATTCTCCGCGAATTTCGAAAACTTTCTGTCTAAAGTTTTGTGGTCTAGTTTGATTTTTTTGAAAATCTTAATAAATTTAAGACGTTGTAATTATAGTTTTGTTAATTTACATGTATATTTCTCCTTGGAGAAATTTTAGCTAGTCACTTTATAATTTTTGAAATTTGTTTCACATTGATTTTAAGCACAAGAAATAATTTTAGAAATTTTCTTGATATTTTGTGTGGTTTTTTGTTTTGTTTCAATTTATAATTTGAATCACTTGCAAATTTTAGGGTATTTACGAACAAAAAATTATTTGTCAATATTTCTTTGAAAGAAATTTTGGTATTTTAGACACTTTCGGGGTTTGTTTTTGTTTTTAACTTATTTACAAATTTTTTCAAGTTGCAGGTACTTTGACGAGGTGAGTGAAGAGAATATAAAGACAGCAAAAAGGATGTTTTTGTTGTTTGTTTAATTATAGCCAGGTTAGAGGTAGGGCTGATGTATATATATATATATTTATATATTGATTGTGTGCGTTTGAATTTGAAACAATTTGCTTTACTTTGTTGTTGATATTTTGTCGATCAAAACACTTTGTGTATTCGGTTTAACACAATTTGCCTTTCTTCTATCTCACGACACATGCAACGCAGCAAGAGAACATAATCCTGGGGCTGTTCTGCTGGTGATGTGATGATTTTTCAATATTGGAAGTAGGCAAATTTGTTGTATTTTATTCACACACACACACACATACACACCACACTTTATTTAACAATTATGTATATATGTTGATTTAATTTTGCTATGCGAAAAACACGACCAACATCAACCACGTATCTCGATTGACTAAAACGCCAAGTAAACGCCGAGGATACCGCCATACACTACACAGTCGCTGACTTGCTGTCGCTGCACGCTGCTCGCTGCCAACGCGGGCGGCAGCAGCAGCAGCAGCACTTTTCCACTCTCGCTCTCTATATTACGTATACGTTTAGCTCTCAGTTTCACTTTCAATAAGAGAGCTGCGCGACCATACCGCTCTCTCTCTCTCTCTCTCTTTTTCTGTCTTTCTGTCTCTCTGTGTGTGTGTGTGTGTGTGACTTAGTGGCCCCCTTTTTATTGTGTTTGTTTTTGTTGTTGAAAGCGAAAGTGAAACTTTTTGGTATAGCTTTGAGCCACTGTTCGTTCAATTCTTTCGGAAACCAAACATTATGAAAACCTTTGCTGCTGCGGCGGCTGCTCTTTTAGTATTTTGTAATTTTCGTTACTCACTGTATAAACTGGGAATTTGGTTTTTGGTCTCTTCTTCAGCTTTGGTTGCCAAGTTGGCGCTGCTGCTGCAGCAGCAGCAGCTGCTTGGTTTCGTTTTGTTGTTGTTGTTGTTGTATTGTTGGTCTCAATTAGTTGTGGGTTTCTTATTGTTGTTGTTGTTGCATTTGTTCATGACACGGTTTTCATGTGGCGTGTTTTCGTTTCCTATTTCTTTCAAGTTGGTTTTTTTTGTTTTTTGTTGTGTTTTTTAGTTGGCTTTAATATGAGTTTTTTGTCTATTTAGCTTTTTAACTTTGAAGTTTAACTTTTATGTATTCGTTTTTAAATTTAAGATTAATTTATCATAATTTTACTCTTTTCATTGATTTTGTTGACCACAATATTTTGGAATCTAAATGGTCAACGAATTGGTGGCACCAAAGGACGATAATAAGTTCTCGATTTTTTGTCTATGACCAAACATAGATTCCCTTGCCAGTTTTATATTTCTTTTTTACTGCAGAATATCTTCATGAATGATCTGTGTTCAGTTCTGGGTTAATCTCGTATGTGTGCCTCGAAAAGGGTATTAATATTTAGCCCAGATCTTAACAACCCATTGATTTTCATTTCCGTACCCAATAGACTATGTATATCCTTGATCAAGGCAACAGATGGAGTCGATTGAGCTATGTCCAATCGTACTACTATCCCTTTATAAGAAAAGTATTCTCTCAGTTTGAAAGTATTGAAAGGATATTAGAAAAATATCCATTGGATGATTTCCGGTATCCATTTGGGAAGAATATGTCTTTAATATCCAGCGGAGCTAAAAATCATCCAAAGGATATGAAAAACAAGAAAGAAAGTCGGTCAAGCCCGACTATAACATACGCTGTACCAAGGAAATTAAACGCTCAGCATAAATTTTGATGCTGCTGTCGCAGCTGAAAGCAGCGCTGTTACTGCGCTGCAGCAGCGAACCATCTTTTGATCATATCTCGACAACGGTTCATTCGATCTTCACCAATCCTTTGGCGATTCGATAAGTTATCCTTATTTCTAAATATGTTCAGAAAGAACGAACTATCTTTCTTTAAAACTGTGGGAGATAAGACTTTTTTCTAAATTGCGGGGGCGGCAGGGGGCGTGGCCAAAATTGAAAATAAACTTGATTTGCCTGCAGATATAAGAAGCATATGTCCCATACATGTCAAACCTCTATCTCTTACCATCTCTGAGATCTGTGCGTTCATACGGACAGACGGACTTGGCTATATCGACTCGGCTGTTGATGCTGATGAAGAATATATATACTTTATGATATCGGAGATGCTTCCTTCTGCATACATTACATACATTTGCACGACATTAGTATACCCTTTTTACTCTACGAGTAACGGGTATACAAAATAGAGGAAAGTTAGGTTTGGCTTGGCCGAAGTATGAATACCCTTGTAGCTCGTTTTTCTAACTAATTTGAACGACATTTCCACTGAAAACAAACAAGTTTTTTCACTAAGACTAGTTTCTCGACCGATCTTTCCTATGGCAGCTATAACCTATAGTCATCCGATTTTGAGAAAACTTTGAAGAATTTAATCTTCTAATTTTTAAAGAGGTTTACATTGAAAACAAAAAAGTTGTTTTTACCAAGACTATTTTTCTTACCTTACTTTTCTAAGGCAGCTAGACTATATAGACTAATATCCGATTTTGACCAAACTTGGCACTATTATGGAGAAGCATTGAAAACTAGTAAGTACGAAGTTTGGAAACTTTTGCATTATAAACAAAAAAGATTTTCTCACTAGAACTACTTTTTCGACCGATCCTTTTTATTGCAGCTATATGCTATAGTCATCCGATCCAGCCGGTTCCGACAAATGTGCAGCGTATTCGTATGATATGATAATGTCGGTCCTGCCCTTATTTGGTATACCAGTTACGCAGGGAAATTAATGTTTAATGGCCTTCTCTAATATATTTTTTAACAGAGCATTAACATCAATGTAATCTTATCACCATTTTGTTGGCAAGCCGCTCATACTGTTCTGAAAAGTATGCAACGTTTTTTTAAAACCTTTCTAGCCCGGTCATTAATTCTACGATGTTTATCAAAATTTGTGAGATTGTTGATATTGCGAGTATACACGACTCTGCATAATATGAGATAGATATCTTAAAATTAATAGGATAAATTCCACTATTTTTTTACCCTGTTCCCATTGAAAATGGGAAAAGGGGGATTATGAAGTTGTGCGAATGTATGTAACAGGGAGAAGGAAACATTTCCGACCCCATAAAGTATATATATTCTTGATCAGCGCGAACAGCCGAGTCGATATAGCCATGTCAGTCTGTCTGACTGTCTGTATGAAAGCGTCGATCTCAGAGAATATAAAAGATAGAGCCACAAATTTTTGCATGAATGTAGATGCATACCGTACGCAGATCAAGTTTGTTTCAGATTTGTAAAATTCCCGCCGTCCCCCTATTATACCCAAAAAAAACATCACACCCTAGACCTAAAAAGCCAAGATATCGGTGTTCATACAGACAGACGACTCGGCTGTTGATGCTACTCAAGAATATATATGGTTTATGGGGTCAGTGATGCTTTCTTCCTAAAAAGCAAACCATCTAATTTGGATTTAACTATTAGAGAAGCTTACAATTTTGTAGTTTAAGCCTCCCAGTGGAGCTTTGCTATAAGAATCCAACATTTAAAGCGTCCTTTTAAACAAAATCAAAGCCTTTTTATTAACCGAATTTTTTTTAAATTCACCAAAACCGGAGACAATACATTTTAGTAGACTGTTTCCAGCGTAAATTCATTTGTTAAAATATTTGAAATGAAAGAGAGAAAAAAAAACAGCTTCAAACGGTTGCCTCCTCCATACAAATTACCAGGCGTATACGTAATAATTTTTTTTAATTACTCCCCTTTAACAAAACGCCATTAAAAATACCTGAACAACCAACGCACACCCAAATAAGGATCCGAAGGGAGCTCTGGGTGGAGAGTCACCATAAAAAATCGCACAAAAAAGCGCAAAGTCAGTTACATAACATCGAGATCCCCGCGAAAGGAGCATAAAACAAAAACGTGGCCAACAGAAAACTTTCACCAATTCCTTTACTAACCAAAAACGGAACTAAAGAAGAAAACGATGACACCCATTTAAATGCAGCGTCTTTTGTGGGCAGTTCATGAATCACAAAAATGCCGCAAAATATTGCTACATTTTCGGTGTTTCTTTTGGGCAAGGGTAAAACCCGAAATGCAGTTAAGGTGAACTTTCAACAGACAGAGAGCCAGGGGCTCTCGGATGCACGTGAAAACGTGTCTCCAACTGTTTGCGTATGACGCAAAGTGAAACACGTTTGTGCCACCTTCATGTAGGCTGGCTGGCTGGTTGCTGGGTTACAACATTTCAACGCTCAATTACCCGAAGAAGATGAGCACACAGAGCGGAGGCTCTGTTTTCTCATCTGCCATCAGCGCCACAATTGGGAGAAGCTTACGAAATACGGCCAAACGCACTTCCCTCCGCAACACAAAGGCACAATTTTCATTTCCTTCCAAATGTTGTTCGTGACCGTAGCCAACAAGACGTTGGATCTCTGGTCAGGTAATGACAAAACACCCAACTGAACGACTGACTCGCTCGCTCACTCTCACTCTCGGTTGGGCCAAAAAAACAAAACCAGTTTCGTATTCGGTTAGGCGAGATACGAGACCTACTTCTGCAGCAGCAGCTTCCACTTCGCTACTCCATTTAAATGGCCTGTGTATAACTGTTGCCCAAAATACCCAAAAAACAAAAAAAAACAAAAAAAGATCTGTTAAGTTTACTTTTTTGGGTTCGTTTAGTTGCTCTGCGTTTTTTTTTTTTGGTTCTCGTTTTTGTTTCGTTTTGCGTTTGCCTTTTTGACTTGTGCGCATGCGCAATGACTTTTTCGACAGTTGTTTGTCAATCGTTTGGCAGCAGCAACAACAGCAACAACAAACTCTGCGCACCAGTTGACTGCCGAATGCTGGCAGCAAGCATGGTGCAGGCGACAAACGTAACGAAGACGATAACGAAATTGAATTTGGTGGGTCTGTGCAAAACGAGAAAGATAACTGCTGAGTCGAATTAAGCAGTAAAGATTCTTGAAAAAATGGAATTGTAGCTACAATCAAAAAAGCTTTGTTCTTGAAGCCTCCATAGGTGAAAATTTTCCTATTTCAAAAAACAAGAAAGAAAGTCAGTCAAGCCCGACTGTAACATACTCTGTACCAAGAAAATTTGTCTTTTGATCATAACTCGAAAACCGTTCATCCGATCTTCTTCATTCCTTTGGCGGATCGATAAGTTATCCTAATAACTAAATATGTCCAGAAGGAACAAGCCATCTATCTTCCAAACTGTGGGAGATATGACGTTTTTTCTAAATTGCGGGGGCGGGAGGGGGCGTGGCCAATATTTAAAATAAACTTGATCTGCCTGCAGAACTAGTCAGTCCGTCTGTCTGTTTCTACGCGAACTAGTCTCTCAGTTTTCAAGCTATCGAGCTGAATTTTTCCACAGTCTTTTTTTTTTGCTACACACTACTAATATGTCGGAAGCGACCGGATCGGATGACTATATCTTAAAGATCCCATAGCAACAATCGGTCGGAAAACTAGTATTAGTGAGAAGAACTTTTTTCTTTTCCATGGAAACGTCTCCAAACTTTGTAATCGTAGGTTTTTTATGTGGTTTTATAATTCTAGCAAGTTTTATTAAAATCGGACAACTTTAATGGTATAGCTGCCATACAAAAGATAGGTCTGAAAAACAGTTTTAGTTAGAAAAACTTTTTTGTTTTTAATGGTAGCATCCTGCAATTTGTAGTTGTTTGTTTCACATGCTTTTACATAATTGTACAAATTTTTGGCCAAATCGGATGACTATATCATATAGCTGGGAGAACGAGTATTTTAGAAAATATTTAAGCGAGCCCTTGCAAGGGTACAAAAACTTCGGAACAGACCAAGCATTCTCGTTTTTATTATTTAAAGTGGATGCAAGAATTCATAATCGCATTACACAGAGCGATTAGACTTTTGGTAGAACAAATAAATTGTATAACTAGAGGTATCAACTAGCAACACTTTATTTCTAATTTTTCTAGATCAGCCCGAGTTCCCGTTTAATTTATACATTTCTAATATCAACACACAGATACAACATTCTGTTGCTGTTTGAAAAGCTATATTTTCAAAATATTTACAAATATTTGCTTTGCTATCACACTGTCGTTAAAGAAAGTCTTGAGATATATACCCAAACATATAAAATGCCTTTAGACCTCAAAAATAACTCAATCAAAACCAGGGATCGCAAATAAGACTTAAGGGGCTTAAAAAATCAATGCGAAAAAAAGGGTCCTAGATGACACCCCGAATCCTGTTTTTAGTTGAGCTATCCAAAAACAGAATAAGCTTTTAGTTGAAATTTATTTCAAATTATGTAAATTAAATTCTTATATTATATTTTGAGCTAAATAAAAACTTATTATAATAGATATGAATATGAGGTTTAGCGACTTGGTTTGATTTTATTCAAAGTGGATGTTGGCTTATGATAATGATGAATATGAAATTTGGCTTATAAAATTGTTAAACATTTATTTATTTATTTATTATTTTTAATTTTTTGATTAATTTAATTTTAGTTAAGAATTATTTTCAATTTTTGATTTCAAAATAATGAATAAAAATTAAAATTAAACATAATTGAATTTAAAAAATAAAAACTAAAAACGATTCCTAATTAAAGTTTATTTAATCAAAATTTCAAATAATTCCTAATATTATTTTAAAATACAAATTTTTTTTAAGAAGTAAATATAAGGTCACTTTTCCTTAACCTTTGTAATGTCAATTTGAGCTCTCAGCTGTCGTCATGTACATTATTTAAAATTTTTCTAGTACCATTTCCTATACTTTTTCATGCCTTAGTGCTTTTTCCGATAATTTTCGGAAACAGAGCATGTTCAGTATGTATGCAATCCTGAAATTCATGTCTTGATCTCGGCATTATCCCAGATGGTATTGATTTTAGCTTGCTATCCGAACTCGACTTGATCCCTTAGATCACTTTGTTCAACAAGACTCCATATTGACTGAAGTTCGAAATTTGTATTTGATTTGATCTTGAAATCGGCTTGATGCAAGTTTGCCCGAAATTTGACTGTCCTTGATATTCAAACTACACACAATCCGAAAATGGATTGTTTCAAAAATAACCGAGATTGACTTTATCTTTTTATTAAAGTTTTAGGTTACCCCAAAATGAGTTTCCCCATGCTACTTATTAAACGACCATTTTGGTTTTCAAACTAGAAAGTTCTTGCCTTTCTACATTAGTCGTTTGCATTGCCCCGGTTCCATCTTTAATAGACTTTAGCTTCCTCCTCATGCCAGCATTGCTATGACTGTTTGGGAATTGTATGTCATCATAGTAGCAAAAATCGACACATAAAATGAAACTCTTAGCCTCATAGTATCGGTAAAAGAGATATTCTTCCTCTCAGTTTCTATCGCTATTTCATTTTGACATGATGCATCCGAACTCACTTCAATCTCGAGTCAGGATTTTATTTGACTTTGAAGTACGGATTCGCGATTGTCTGTAGCCTTTTCGGATTGATACACGCTTTTCTGGATAGGTTTAATCCTTTCGAGCTTGTATCAAGCTGACTTCAGTACGACTCGAGCTTTAATCTTATTGCACTAGATTTAATCTCAGCATTTCTTTTCGGTGTACGAATGAAATCGAAACGTCTAAAGTACATTGTGCAGACCATGTTAGGCCTTAAATTTTAAGTTTAACTGATTTTGATGTAGAAATTAATTCTTTTTGAATAGGTATAACTCAATTATTTCAAACAAAAAAACAAATTAAATTTATCTACTGTTCCGGGGTCAAATACTCCACAGTGCATCGGTCGAAAAATGGGTCTAAATTAAAAAAAAAAACTATTTTTTTCAATATTAGCGTTATTTAACTCTGTTATTATTAATGATATGCGCTTTTAAACAGATTTTGCAAAGTTGGGTTCGAAATAAGTGTTTCCAAGCGAGCAACGACGGCACAGACAAAGCCAGCTTAGCCTTCTCGTAATTCATTCAAATCCTGTCTATCACCATTCAAACGACCTAAGTTCCCCCCTTATTAATTTACAACTTAACTGCAAATACTTACAACAAAAATTACCAAATAAATAAGCCCTTCTCTTGCCACATCAACAATGGACTTACATACATGTTGTAAATATATGCCCAAAACAAAAACCTTACCTAAAGTCAAGTAATATTTGGCAATCGACACATAAATTAAAGTACTACCAAAAAAAAATTCCAGAATTAAGCCGCACACAAAACATAAAAATTAACTGTGGATTGCGTAAAAAAAAAAAAAAAACAGCAACAATGACAACGACAACAACAACCAATACAACAAAACCATTTTACACAAATAAATAAACAAAACCTTCGACGACCAACACACACACACACACACACACACAGACAACCCCAGCCCGAACCCAAACCGAATCTGATTCCAGTGACCAGCGGTGGTGACTTGTATTCTCTGCACGTTTCAAGTAAATTTTATACGTTTTAATGTTTTCTTATGAAATTAAGCAAAGGCAACGGCAACTGGCCAGAGACTGGCCAGCAAATCAACGTCCATCCGTCACTCATTCACCAGTTGGACACTGTGCCAAGTTGAAGTCCCAAAAACAGAATACCAGATACAGTCCAAAAACAAAACATTTCGAAAACTAAAAAAATAAAAATAAAAAAGAGCGGAGTCTTGGCTTTAGTTTCTGCCACACGACATTAACATTTGTGCCACCAGCATCCATCAGGTTAGATGCTAGAGAGGAAGAGGGCGGGGGCGCACAGCGCACATACGGAAGATCAGCGGTGGGGGCATGTCGCATTTTTGCGCCACCTGCCAAAAATGTCGAAATTGATTTCGAAATGTCAAGATATCAAAACATCAAGTGTCTAGAGTTAATTTTTGAAATGGTTAAGACCAGCTGGCATATGAACATTAAAGTAAGCACTCAGTGTTTCAAGAAAAAGTTTTCATTACCTACTTTAGTTGTAAGTAGGGTCAATGGTTCTCAAAGTATCAAAGTATACAAAAAACTGAAAAGCTATTGAAGAACGCCTACACCATACGAGTAGCCATTCTATCTGATCTTTCCAATAGCATTACTCTAATGCCCGGTTCTCACTACAGCACATTTTTGCATTCCTGCATTCTTGTGTCGGATGCAACATTCACGCCATATAAAAATCATAGCGGATAGTGGTAGCAAACAAGTTGCATCCATTCTGGATGCGGTTGCATCCATGACTTTTCGAGTAGTGACTTAATATCGTATCGATAATTTTGCCTATCGTAAGAGTATCGTTAAAGCTGCCAGCACTAACAAAAACAATAAACAGCTGTAAAACTTTAAGCGCAAAAAAACAATAGACAATCGTCAGACAGTTGCCCTCCCTTGTTCACAGATTTTGATTAGAAAAATTCACTTTTTCATATATATTTCGATTTTCTTATATGTTTTTAAAGATTGTTTCTTATACCAAATCAAAAGCAAGTTTGTTTTATTATTTAATGCTGAAATGTATCATTAAAAAAACATTAAGACAAAGCTGCAGCACCTTCTTGAAAAGCTGGCTACGCCCTTGACAGAAACCCATCATCTCAATCCATTTGATTTCCACCAACTTAACTTTTCACAATGTCAACAAATCGCAGTCAGCTGTTCAATGGATGCAAGAACACAAGAATGCAATATTGTTGTCAATGCGAATACCTTTTCGCATCTTTTCGATAAATCGTGATGTCGATGACAAAATCACGGCGGTGAGAACCTAGCATAAGATGAAAATGACTCAGATTTCTGAAGTTAGAATATATTATCAATATAACTCAGAAGTGAAGTTTATTAAAAAAAACTTGAGTATCGAATGCATTTTCAGACATCTTGGGAGGTTCCTCCATATATGCTCTCTAATAACGCAATTGGGTTCAAGTTGTCTTCCTTAAGAGGTGGGTTTAACCGCTGAATTGTACTCCATCTTCAGAGTAGTCCCAAACTGAACTCAACGGCCAATTTCAATGTGAATTTCAATTTTTTCTGATATACAGCTTGTAAAAGAATCCATAATCTCCCATATCAGCACACATAATATCATTTGAGAATAAAAAGAATCGTCAAACTGAAATATCGATATGTCGATCAAAATATTGACAAGCTTAGTTGTAAGGACAGATTTTGTGGAACTTAGACTGAACCACAGGTACAAAAGCATCTCCGACCCCATAATGTATATAAGGGAAAATAAAACTCTATTTTCAATTCGTTCTTTACGTGGAAGGAAAGATCTTAGCTAGCACTTTGATTATTGCTTCAGTAAATACCAATCCTGTTTTAAAAATATTGGAATAAATGCGATTCGAATGAGACAATGATAGAAGAAGTTTACGTATCCTTCTGTATATATCGAATATGTCGAATCCTTAGGGTCAAATAGTTCTAATATCTTATAAGTGAATAGTTTTTTCAAATGTATTTTGATTGATTTGGAAATCTTCTCTACTTTGTCTTATGATATATTGATCTGTGTCCATACGTGACATGTCGAACGCGACTTTTCTTGCATCAAGATATTTATGTGGTTGCAAAGCAAAGTAAAAGCTTACAATTATTTGCAACCAAATAGTTTGGTATGATTTGTAATCCATCCTTAGGATGATGCAACGTTTAGGCACTTTAAAAAAAACACTAATAAAAGGAAACTACACTCCGGAGAAAAATCACATACTTAAAACTAACACAATCATATTAGATTTTACTATGCCCCCTTTGTATTTAAATTAAATAGAAATAAGTTTGAATTGACTAAAAATATATTTATACGGCGAGTTTTAGTTCCCCCTTTTTTTAACAATTCAGGCAAATTCGAACTTGAGAATTACAAGCGGTTGTATTTTTGCAAAATGACAGAAATATATTGATGAATACCTTTTCTTAGTTCAATATTAGTAGTATTTTAGTCTCCTAGCAGCCAAAGGTCCCGAGTTTGAGTCTCCCACGATTTATTTTATATTTATTTTATTAGTCGTTTTCAAAACGAGTTCGTTTTGATTTTATTACGAAAAATAGAGAAAATTAAACTTCGGTTAGGCCGAAGTTTATATACCCTTGCAGCACGTTTCTATGACAGCTATGCTATATAGAAGTCTGATTTCGACCAAACTTGGTGGAATCAACATAGCAAACTAAGAAATACAAAGTTTGGAGTCGTTTTCTTTGAAAACATTAACTTTTTCTAACTAAAACAATTTTTTCTACTAATCATTTCTATGGCAGCTATAACCTATAGTCATCCGATTTTGACAAAACTTTAAAGAATTGTGTGAAAGATTCAAAAATAAATATATGCCAATTTTAATGAGGCTTACATTGAAAACAAAAAAGTTTTTCTTAGTAAGACTATTTTTCTAACCATGCTTTTTTATGGCAGCTATACTATATAGAGATCCGATTTTGACCAAACTTGGCAGAATCGTGGAGAAGCATAGAAAACTAGTAAATACGGAGTTTGGAGACGATTGCATTGAAAACAAAAAAGTTTTTCTTACTAGAACTTTAAAAAAAATGTTCCGACAAATGTGCAGCGTACGTTTAGTTGCGATAGCTTTAAAACTGACGGAGGAGGTAGCATAGAAACAGACGGACAGACATACGTACAAGGCTAAATCAACTCAGCTCGTCATGCTGATCAAGAATATATATACTGTGGTGGGAAAAGGTAGGGTTTCAAAACTTAAAAAAAAAAACAAAAATTAACTATTTTAGGGCATACTGGCGCCCCTTAATTCGCTAGTTTATGTTGTATATTTAGCGAGAAATAAAAACGGTGAAAAAGTTATGTCAAAGTTGACGCGACGAGTCTCCAAAGTTTTGGATGTTACTCATACGCAGTGTTGCCATTCAACTTTTTATAATTTTGTAGTTGCCATTGATTTCTATCTAAATGTTTTCGTACTTTCGAAAGGATACTCTAAATTAAACTTTATTTGGCAAAGCATAGGACGAGTTTGGGAAAGTTTTTATCTTCAAGATAAGTCATGGGACAGATACTGAAATACTTTTTGCTCCATGTCCATTTTTGTTCAAAATTGAGCAATTTTATTATCAAGGTCGAAATTGCTGCAGGACTTTCAAGAACTGAAAACTCCTCCCATGTAGCACAAATCTCAGTATTGATATTTCGATGTAGATTAGGGGGGGCATGGGTTATTTTTTTCATTATATCATTAATACTGATATTTAAAAATTTTTTTTTGTTCAAAATGTTATTTTCTATTATGCAAAAGCAATCAATTAAGGGGCGCCCTTTCTAAGTTTCAATATTGGACCTAAAAAGAACACAGCTAAGATATACGAAAATCATATTTAATGCTAAATCAATTGTCAAAAATCAAATAATATCATTTTTAGAGCATTTTTCCTTGACTGTATCAATTTGGGTAAAATGTTAATTGCGAGATTTTGCGCTCGAAAATCTTGAGGAGAATTATGAATAAATGTAGGATTGGCCAAACTTAGTTAATTTTTATTGTTTCTCTGGGAAAATGTGTTTCGTGGAGGTGGACTTTTTGTTTGAAAATTACCATATATTTCCAAATATTCGTAAAATTTGGTTTACTCAGGGTCGTCCATTTGTAAAAAGTAAGTCGAATCCTCATTAGCTCCAGTGTGAAACATTGGGCAAAGGCATGGGAACCGATCTGTTTTACATTTTTGGTGGTAATATTAAAGGTTCCAGATGCGATTAAGAGTAGCTGTATGATCGAGGTAGCTGTAGATTCTTCTTTGGCGCTTTCTGACTAAGAGCTTTTAATATTGTTTTTCAAAGTTGTAAAATACATTTTTATTTATACAAGTAAGAAAGTCTTTCAAGACCAACTATAGTAATACTTTGCACCAACAAAAGTGTACACTTAGGATGAATAAGGATATCTGCAGTAGCAGCTGAGAGCAGTGCTGCTACTGAGCTATTGCAGCAAACATTCTTTTGCTCATATCTTGACTAACATTCGTTCAATCTTGGACAATCCGGACGGTTCGATAAATAATCCTGAAATTTAAATGTGACCAGAAGGTATGAACATTTTATCTATAAAACTGTGGAAGTTTTAACGTTTTTTCCAAATAACGAACCAGCCCTGGAACCGAACACTAAACTTCATGATGAGTTTGAAGGGTTGTTAGGCTCACTTTTTTTGCAGCTTCCTTCCTTCCTTACAGCTCTAATAGAGTAAATTAAAGTACGCATGAGACGCATTCTCGGACTTGAAATTGTCAATCAGAAATCTCTTACCAGAGATGCAAATCCACATCGGAGAACATTGGTTTTGTGCCCATTGCAGATTTAGAATACGAATTATAAGGAATTTTCTAGTTTAAAAAATGATGATCCTATTTGACCTTCTGCTGATTTGTGTAGAAGCATTAAATCCAAATTAAAGAGGAAGGTAAAGAAATTTAACTTTTTGGAAATCCTGCTGAGGCGAAATACAAATTTGTGTACCAAAATCACACTAAAGGGTGCATCCAAAACAAAATAAGTTCATAGCGAACAATAAAACAGAACCGGTTTCTTAATTTTGAAAACATTTTAAGCTCAAAGTTTGATATGACAATGGTTTAAAATTTAAATCAATGGTAAAATTTACTACAAATATTATGCATACGCCGCATGGGTCACATCATTTTCAAAATTCCCCCCATCTATCTCTTCAATTGCATCCCGAAAAATTTCATTCCCGAATCTCCATCACCCGCAAACAATTTTCAAATGAGGCAGGTCACTTATTCTGACGACGCACAAATCGCGTCTCGATTGTCGCCGCTGCCATCGCCTTTGGTTGCCGTCATCGTTGCCCGTCCAAGCAAAAACAAAACCAAACAAAAAATACAAGCATACATACAAACAGCAGCTAAATTTAGAAAATACAACAACAATATTTTTTTTCAACCGCAATAAGAAACCTAAAAAAACATACATGCATACATATGTATAGAGTTGAATACAAAAAAAAAAAAACTGAAAAACTCGTCTTAACCTGAAACGAAACCTTGTAACATTTTTCCCCAGCTTGGCGACGACGACGACGACGCTGCTTAATTGACAAGCCGGCAACGGCATGGCAGAGGGGAGGGCGGGGATGCTCTTGGCTCTCAGCTCTGCTCTTTTGGGGCCGCCTCTGATCACTTTTGCTTTCAATATGAAATAATCGAAAACGTAACAAGAGAGCGCCATGAACAAGTTTCGCCCACAAGTTTGCGCTCTCTCTCTCTCTCTGTCGCTCAGTGTTTGTGTCTCTCTCCCCATTGAATAATGTAATAAGTGAAAGTGTCTTGCTGTGTGTGTGACAACGTCGACGAAGTCGAAGCCAGCCGTCGCCGTCGCTGTTGTGGCGGCCGGCGTCGCTGCTGCAGTTGACCTACTTTTTTGTTGTACAGATTCAGGTCTATGTTAGAGAGATTAATTTCGATTTCGTTTTCGTTTCACAGTTTTTATGCCCAAGCCTATGCCTTATGCGTGTGCGTGCCAATAAAATAGTGAGTGGTGGTGGGAAAGGGGTGGGTGGGGCGGCTGTTCATTGTAATGGAAAAACTGTTGCCATGTTGGTGTAGGTTGTTCTTGTTGCTGCTGGGTTACGGACTCCCCCCAACTGTGCAAGTCTTAGGATAGGTTCCGAACTCTATTTTTATATATACAAACATACGTACGTACATTTTTTTGCGTTTGCTGTCTTTGTTTTTTGCTTTGGTGCTGCTGTTTTTCCCTTTTTCTTTGCTCTTCATGTTAATAGGTCAATGGGAAGTTTAGTGGGGCGTGTGATGATGTTTTGGGCACATAAATATGTGTGTTGGTATAGGCTCGCAGTGTTAAAGTAGCCAAATTGGATGGTGGGTTGTTATGCCATAAATTTTGGTCTGAAATAAAAGCCCAGCTGTTTGGCTGGGTCCCCTGCATATGTTTGGTTACTCTAATTGGGAAGGCTTGAACGAAAATTTTGTGGTTCGGGATTGGGTTGTGTTGTGTTGAGTGTGTGAGAGGGAGAACAGTTACAAAAAGTATACATGTAACAGAAAGAGAACTAGGATAGAAAGTCTTGACTTAAGTATAAAATTCTTGATTTAAGAACGTTTTGTAATATATTAAGAACATTTTAAACTTCTTTGGGGCATAATACTCATACCAACTTAAATAAGAGTATTTTTAAAAGTCAATTTCTTAAGAGAAACCAAATACATTCATAAATTTATTAAGTGCCAAATATTCTAGGTCTAAATTTTGAATTGAATAAGGTTATGCATTAACCAAAGACCAAGACTGTAGCTCAAAAATCCATCATTACTTTATAATCAGTTTGAAATTGAAAAAAAAAACAGGTTTTTTTTAAATAATTCTAATTTTTCGTTGCATACTTTTTTGGCTTGGCATTTTCTTGTATTAATTAGAATCAATTTAACCCAGTCGGACCTGAAACCAAGAAAAATGCGAATCTTTCATACGTTTCTTTCACCTAAGATGTAGTTCCCAAGAGGTAATAAGTTCCATTCGCTTTTGGTAAGGCGTGAAACCGTCAATGAATGCTTCCTTGAGAACGTAGTTTAGTATGTGTTTTTGTTGTTGCTTTCAACGAACTTTCTTTTTGGTTAGACATGACAAAAGTACAACCCAGAGAAGGGACGGTTTCAGGTTAAAGTGACTTTTAACCATCCAAGCTCATTAAAAAATAATGTAGTTACAATTTCATATAGATATTTTAACATCTATCATACTTAAAAAACAATGTAGTGACTTTTTTCTAGAAAAAGAATTATGAAAAATGGCATTTTCTTGGGAACCACATTCTGAAAGTCCGACTGGGAAAGAACTTGGCCCTTGAATTAAATTGGAGTGAAACCTACTAAAAGCCCGATCGAAATAATATGGCCAGAATTGAGATCGGAGTGCCCAAAAGGCTCCGAAGGCTGGAACAGCGTTGAGCAGCTCTTAACATACCTTAGCACTTTGTGTGATTTATGAATACTTTGGAAGGTGCAAAGTATGTTATAGTCGGGCTTGACCGATATTCTTACTTGTTTTTTATTTTTTATGGTAGTTTGTAAATTGTCCTTATTTTTTGCAATAGACTGTACTCCGTAATTCGATTTTTTACTTCAATGATGTCAATATATACCAGGGATGCAATCCGGTTTTGAACCGTTTATTCCATCCGGTGAACCGAACCGGCTTCTTTTAAGATTTGCTAAACGAAAACCACAAATAAAAGCGGTTCGGTTCGATTCTCTGACGAGTTTTAACGGGAATCCCTTTCCTCTAGCCAATGATTTTAATTCATTTGGGAAATTGAATAGTCTCCCGAAGATTATTTTCATACATTTCGTTCGAATCACTACATATTTAGAGTTGCCGGATCGTTAAACTTGTCAAGAATGACTTGACGAAAATTTTACAACATGTAAAGCTGTAAGTCTTATGCATTTTATATACCTGTCATCAATCTGTATTTTTCCTCTAGTAGACAATGTTTTAAATTTTCTGTGGTACTTCTTTACTTTACTTTTACTTACTTAATTCAATCTAAGACAGATGAGATTTTTCTCATATAATCCCTGCAGTACTACGTTTCGGAACTGAATTTTTCAGGGCTGAGCAGTAGGTATAATTGAATTTCATTCCTGAATTCAAGCATGTTTTAGTACTTTCCATACTACCATACTACCATAGTACTGAAATTATGCCTAAAATCAACTAAGGTCATGACGTAGTAGGAAATGTTAGTGTAAAGTCCATGGCTGAAATTCATAAAAAGGATGTCATGAATTCATTACCAGCCCTTCCATTTCAGGGATGATTCAGCTGTGAATCATGTCTGATCCTATCTTAAGGGATATGATAAATAGGGTAACTAGCCGACATTCTCACTTTTCGAAGGGAACTTATAGACGAATCCTGGAAATCCAACATAATAAACATTGGGCTTTGTTCTAAGGATTTTAAAGATATTTAAATGGATTTTAAATCCATTCGAATCGATCCGAAACCGCGGTTCAGTTAGCTCCTAAAACCTTGTAATGAACCAACCAAACTGTGTGAACCACTGAACCGAGCCAGTACTTATTTTCGAGGGGTTTTCAACCCTGTTTATAGTTCGGCTTCTAACTTAAAAATTACATCCAAATTGATCTGCCACGGCCAAATGTTTTAGGCAAATGCTTTACTCAGCAACGTGTATCAGTATAATCGGAGACGGCCTAATGGAAGATTTTACAAAACCAAACCAAAATATCATTAAACTACATGAGTCCTTAGAATACGGATAGTATATTCTTTAGTTGGCATTTTAAGTCTTAAGAATCGAGTAGCGATATTATAATTTTTTTGCAATTTCTACTTACTGAGCCGACACTTCGTCAGTTTTGGATTTATTGGCTGAAAACAAACGTTCTTCCAGATTTTCGCATACAAAATTTCATCCGTTAGGCGTTAATGGGCCAATCGTTTCTTGCAGTTCAGAAGATTCAGTAATACCGATTAAAAATATCCGTAAAGTTCTGAATAATTTGAAATTTAATTAAATATCTAAAAACTGGGAAATTTATTTTTAAAAACAGGTACAATCCCAGCCTGTTATATCAAAATTGTTACACTGCTGAAAAACCTACACAGAAAGAATAAAGATCTTGAAAATCCATTTGACATTAAAATATATTTTTTTTTATATCCTTTGTATGATATTTAGCTCTGTTGGATGAAAATTAAAAATCTATTTAACATTAATTGGATATTTTCATATTGAGAATAAATACTTTAAAAATTATTCCTTTTTAATATCCTTTATTTTCTCTGTGTAGAAAATACCAAAACAAACATTGTTTTAGGTAGCTTGAATGGCAAGTTCTGGCAAACTAAATAGTTTCCGTCTTTCGACATAATTTAAAAAACTAGATCGGACTAGATAGATTTTCTTCATCAACTATCTATCCAATAAAAAAAACCGTTTGTCAATATCTCTTATAGTTTTTGTGTAATTCGTAGTTTCCCAGGGGTGGAAACTACCCTTAAAAGACACTTTTTCAAGGTTATAATAAAACGCATAATTTTGTGCAAATGTGTGTAACATCCAGAAGGAAGCATCTCCGACCCTATAAAGTATATATATTCTTGATCAGCATCAACAGCCGAGTCTATATAGCCATGTCCGTCTGTCTGTTCGTATGAAGGCACAGATCTCAGAGATGGTAAGAGATAGAGGTTTGAAGGGTATGGGACATATGCTTCTTATTTCTGCAGGCAGATCAAGTTTATTTTCAATTTTGGCCACGCCCCCTGCCGCCCCCGCAATTTAGAAAAAACGTCATATCTCCCACAGTTTTAAAGATAGATGGTTCATTATCTCTGGACATATTTAGTAATAAGGATAGCTTATCGATCAGCCAAAGAAACGTGAAGAATAGCAGCGCTGCTTTCAGCTCCTAATGCAGCATCAAAATGTACGCTGAGCGTATAATTTCTAGTCGGGCTTGACCGACTGTCTTTCTTGTTTTATCGTTGCGTTGCAAAGCTTCTGTGTAAAATTTGTATACCCTTTGCTTCAGGGTATTACCGATACAGCCTTGCTAGGATCACAGGTGTACAAATAAAGACCAAGTTTTGCACCAGAGAATATATTGAGCTTTCATCAAGTATTTTTGACCACAGAATTAAAATCAATTGTCCGTTTTCCAGCTCGACTGACTCAAGATAGCTTTGGTCACACTTTGCTATCTACCCTGGTGCAATACCTTGTATAACTGTAAAAGCTTATAAAAACTTAATTCAGAATTTATTAAGAAAATACTTCATTTTTCCACTGTGTACTTCATCATTTCTGTGACATCATTAAAATTGTGTATTTTGATTAAAGTTTTCCGTGACAGATGACAAGACATGCTTTTAATATTTAACTTATGCCTCTTATTTGTTCTAAGTATTTCTAAGAGAAGAAGCAACCTCATTCCAAATATTAATCATTTATGTCTACACAAACACGGACACGTGCCTTCTGCTTTTGACCTAAAAATAACATCAAATTTCGTACAGTCCTAAACCTACCTCACCATTCGAATGGAGGCGACAACACACCCTCTTCTTCCACCTGTTTCATTAATACCATTACATTATTTTGTTATCAGGCCCTTCTTTTGGGCCTGTGTCTGCGCGCGTGTGTGTGTGTGTGTGTGTAATGAGCACACAAAAATAAACGCTTGATTGACAAATGAAGCCATAAACCCAATTAAATGCAAGCGCAAATCTCAATTAAATTTAATACATAAAAAAAATCCAAGCAGAAGAAGAAAAAGTAGAATCAACAATGCAAAAGTAAACAATAAATAAACTTATGAAAAATATCGCCAACAATGCACAATTAAATAAAAATAAATCGAGAAAAAAGAAGAAGAAAATATATAAAACGATGACAGCGTAAAATGAGCAAACACAAAGAGAAGAGCAAACAACGGCGATTACAACAAACGGCAAATCGAGAAACAGAAACAGAAACGAGAAACGCTACGAGACTCGGTGGGATGGCGGGGGGAGCCAACGGTGGGGCGGGCGGCGGCTACGTTTTCTCTGCGCTGACGTCGCACGTTAACGCTGCACAAAATATTATTCAAAAAACCTTGACACACTTTTGTATGCCGCACACACACACACATAGCTACAGAGTCGTACATACAGACACATTCGCCCAGGGACGGTTTCGACCGCAATTCGCCGCCGCTCGTCGCTCGCCGCCGCTCGAGGAGGTCAGCTTAATGTAGATTTGTATAATTGTGTATATATGTTTATATATAACTGATATTTGTGTGCATATAGAGTGCTCTTTTTTCAATGCAGGCGGTCGGCGATGCGCAATAAATTTGATTTCCAACAAATTATATTAATTAACGCATTTAATTTAATGCAACTAAAATTGATGGTGCTAATTTATAATATTTATTTATTGCTCATTGCAATTGAGGTCAGTAGCAAATGTGTGTGCTTAACTTTTTTAGATCAGCAGAGCAGAGCACCCTGTCAATTTGTCAATATCAAAATCGAAGCCAGGTGCGGCACCAGATATGCGGTTTTTGAGTGTTATGTTTATATGAAGCAAAGTGCTTGGCCTAAGGGTAACAGAATGGTCCTTCTTTGTCTAAATATTTGCATTGGGTATCAGCTGTTGGTCGAACTAATCATTGATCATCCGAAAGAGAGAGAGGGTACAGACAACGCGTCGACCTACAAATTGTGTGTTGTCTTGAACACTGAAAATCGGTCTACTTTAAAGAGCTATATCTTCTAACTAAAAACAAGAAAGAAAGTCGGTCAAGCCGGACTATAACATACTCTGTACCAAGAAAATCTTTTCTTTTGATCATAACTCGAAAACCGTTCATCCGATCTTCTTCATTCTTTTGGCGGATCGATAAGTTATCCTAATAACTAAATATGTCCAGAAGGAACAAGCCATCTATCTTCAAAACTGTGGGAGATATGACGTTTTTTCTAAATTGCGGGGGCGGGAGGGGGCGTGGCCACAATTGAAAATAAACTTGATCTGCCTGCAGACATTAGAAGCATATGTCCCATACATGTCAAACCTCTATCTCTTACCATCTCTGAGATCTGTGCGTTCATACGGACAGACAGACGGACAGACGGACATGACGGACATGACTCGGCTGTTGATGCTGTTCAAGAATATATATACTTTATGGGGTCGGAGATGCTTCCTTCTGGATGTTACATACTTTTGCACAAACTTATAATACTCTATGTACCTACGGTACAGAGTATAATTAGATTTTGTTAAGGGTAGCATATCTGAAATCTTTAAACTACATCCTTTATTCAAAATTTCGTACAATACAGTTGTTAATTTTTGCCACCTCATTTTGTCTACGTGATCCACTGTGCCAAAAAATAAAGTATAATATGAATTTTGAAACATTGGGTGTCCTCATCCAGGATGCGCTGGATGTATTTTGTAGCAGCGAAAAGCAGCGCTGCCGCAGCGAACTCTCTTTTGCTCAAAGCTCGACTATCATTAATCAGATTTTTACAAATGATTTGGCAGATCGATAAATAATTCTGATTACTAAATGTGTCCAGAAGAAATTAACCTTCTTATCCATAAAACTGTGGCAGCTATGATGTTTTTTTTAAATTGTGAGGGCGTGGTAAAAATTTAAAACAAACTTGGTGCAGGTAAAATAAGTTTTTTTTTTTTAAATAAAATAAAAAAATTGTAGTACCAAAAATGTTGTTTAAAAAAATTTAAAAATAATTTTTACTGTAGATTTTTAAATAAAATTGTTGAAAATTTCAAGAGTGATTTTTTGAAACAAAATTTTAAAAATACAAATTGAAAGTAAAATTTTGCTTTTAAAAATGGTTATGATTTTGTAATTTTTTTGTTAATAAGGTATAACAGATAGTTGTAGTTTTAGTCCAGAGAAACAAAATGTAGTCTTGAATAGTATAAGAAATTTTGGCAGATTATTAACTACCGAAAAAAATGCCAAGAATTTTATTGATAAAGGGGCGGAAATCAAAGTCGTGTCGTGTTGAAAACATTCGACACGAGCCCATCTCTTTTGTTGAACCTGTAACTCGTACTATCTCTAATATCTGTTTGTTCATACGGATACACGGACGGACGCTGATCAAGAATATATATAGTTGTTAGGGTTAGAGATGCTTCCTTTTGGCTGTAACATTATTTTGCACAAACTTGTACGTTGGTACAGAGTACGTAAATTGGTTTAAAAATAGCACATCTGCTGAAACCCAAAAAAAAACAAAGATATTTTTTACTAAAACTATTTTATCGACCTAGTTTATTATCGCAGATAAGATATACTACATAGTTGTCCGATTTCGACCAAACTTTGTGGAATCTTAGTAGACTATAAAAAACTAACATACGAAGTCTAAGAACATACAAATTTTTCTCACTAACACTATATTTTCGACCGATCGGTTCTTTGACAGGTATATGCTGTAGTAATTCGATGTGGACAGCTCGTTCAAATATTTACATATATTTTTTATGTGGTCGGAGATGGTATGCAACACAAACATCTGAACACTTTCGAGATACCCTCTTTAAGGGTAAAAAAAATGGCTGTACAAATATGCAAAATAATAATAGGAGCCATATGCTTAGATTTAAGGTTATGTTGTTCCATTTGTAAGAAAAATGTTATAAATCGAGGAAACATCCATTTCAAAGGGTAGCCTGACCCTGCACTAGTATTTGGATGCTGAGTTACACAGAGAGAAAAGACGTGTTCAGTAAATGAGAATATTTAATCTCAAAAAAGCTGAAATTGTTATGTCAAATTTTTAAGAACAAATTTTCCAAATGTTCTTGAAATGAGCACAATTCAGCTCAGCACCGAAAAGTATAAGTAGCCATTCAGATGTGCGGCTTCAGAAGTGGGCAAAAGCCTAGCGAGCTAACGCTTTCGCAGTCGTGCGACAAATTTTGATTTCTTTAAAAAGTACCCAATGAACTGGAATTGGACTGGGACCTGAAATTGAACCAGAAATTTGACCAGATAATCAGATATTGCACCTGGAATTGTACTTGGAATTGGACCCCCCTTTACCGTGTGTGGACCTCTAATTTATTTTATTTTTTGGTTTTAAATATTCTCAAAAATCGAACATATCAACTCAAATCAAGATTTTGCGTTCTCAAAAAGTGAGAATTGTTCTTGTCTTATTCATTGTCAACTTTTTTTTAACTTTTTGTCAACGAATGTGCTCATATTGAGACCAATATACTCGGTTTTTACCTCTGTACACATACTAGTAACTCTCTCTGGTAATCTGATAATCTCTGATATTTATTAAGGGGGGAAAGCTGGTCTAAAATTTTGAAAAAACCGAAATTTTTTTGTTTTAAAAGGTACTTTAGGGTCTTAAAAATAAGACATAACTCGAGCAAATCTTCACCGATCTTTGACAGTACATTCGAAATACCTTTCTCCGGAGACGTACGTAGGATGATTTTCTTATATTGCATAGTTTTCTTTAATCAACAATTTTGTCGTTTTTTAATAGTGAAAATTTAAATGTTTTGTTCAAACGTGCACTATTTCGCGAAAAATCAAAATATCGAAAAAATCCTACTTACGTCTCTTGCTGTTGTTATATAGAAACTAAAAAATTTCGGGATTTGGTTCCAGGACCAAAATGAAGGAGGTTACATCTTCGGCCATGGACCCGTCTAAAAATGAGGCGCCTCCGAAGAAATGCTGGAGAGCCGCCATTTTGAATTTAATTGACACGAAATTGAAATTGTTTTAATTGTATATTAAAACCTAAATTATAAATCCTCTTTCATAGATTTTCGATTGATCTTTTTGCTGAGTCACAAAAAATTCATAAATTATGCCCATTTTTTCACCCTCTAGACCAGCTTCCCCCCTTAAGATTGTATATATTCTTGATCACAGTAGTGTATGTGCCCAATATATAAAATCGCACAAAACTATCGAAAAATTTACGAGTTCCTTACATAAAATCTTCCAGGTGGTCGTATCAAATAAGCCTAATTGTTTAGAAGGGCGACGAGTCAACAAATCGCGATCTTCATTGACGATGGTTGATACAGTAGTAGTAATCTCCTTGGTGAGAAGTCTCTGCACACCAATAGAAACTGGTGCGAAATTCGGTCATAATAGCTCTAATATCCAGTTGTATTTCATTTGATCATAAAATCATATTTTAATGGTGAAATGGCAAGTCTTACTGAGCATTCTTGGCGTTGCCACATGTTACAAATCACGCATGAGGTGTCAAAAAATGTACACTGACACCAAATGGCATACAAATTAGCATTTATAAGAAGGCATCATTGTTGGCATACTCTAGAGTTTGGTTGAAAGTTATGTATTATGTTATGTCTTACATGGCTCAAGCAATAATTAGATCAGCCTTTTATTGTCAAACTAATACAAATCAATAACATTTAATGAAATTCTATGAATCCACCAAAGAATGCAGCGACTATCCGTGACGTCATCGAGTCTATAAATTTCGTGTTGAAAAAAATATGACGCTATTTCCACCTTTCGACCTTTTTTTTACAGCTGTGATCAGTGTGAACAGACTATTACACCATATTCGGGGTTTCCGTGGTGCACCCCATAATTTAAATTATTATTCATAATTTTCATTTAATAACATGTTAAATGCATTATTTATTTACGCTTAAAGGCACGCAAATTAAATAATAAAAAAAAAGTGTTACCAAATGATTAAGCATCACCTTTTTCTCCCTCTTTCTCTCTCGCTCTCTGTCTCGGTCTCTCTGAACGTGTTGTATATGAATTTATGTTTTATGTATTTGTTCATTGTATTCACATTTATTTTTTGTAATTTAATGTTAATACATTTTATTTATATGTTTTATGTTAATTGCCAGACAACAACAACAACAACAATCAAAAGGAAATATCTGCCCAATTAGGTAGACATAAGTTTTGTGTTGTTGAATTTGGATTGCAGCCACCTTGGGACTTCAAACAATAATTAAAGAAACAAAACATATTTAACGTTTTTAATTCACACACACACACACTCACGCATTTGCACTTTAGCTGTGTGTGTTGTGCCTGATTTGCTTTTTGCTGCGGTTTTAATAATACTTTTTTGTTGTTGTTGTTCAGTTTCTTTCAGTTTGAGGTTTTTGGCACAACAAATCGTTGAAATTCCAATGCTAAGCAAGTTGAAAAATTAAATTTGCCATTTCTGAATTTGCGTTTCCAAAACAAAACAAACATTTTTAATTAGGCAAGTTGCTCACTCGCAGGCGACCTAAATCCAAAGGCAGAATCCTGCCCGGCATCCGCCCACAAACAAAACTGCAACTCATTTCTGTTTCTACGCATCAGGCAAAGGCTTGAGAGAATCCACCCTACTACCCGACTACCCAACCACCCATCCACCCACCACTGTACCCTGCCCCTTCCCAGCACGCAGCGAAAAACGCGCAATGCATTTTAAGCAGCCAAACACCGTCCCCTCCCACCCGCTTTGCCCCCACCCCCCCACCAACCAACGCCAACTGCAATTGTTTTTGTGGCCTCGTGACCTAGTTTCAAGCTTCGTCAACTGCAACGATGGCAAAGCAGCAGCAGCAGCAGCTGACGCTGACGCTGACTGCGCTGTCCACAAAGCGCTCGTGAGACGTTTTAAATGAATTGCAGTCTCTGCTCTGTATTTTTGCAAAATATTGTATAAAAAAAACACACACACACACACACACTCACACAATCGGCATAATATATTCTACCAGAAAATCAAGCAAATCAACCAAACTAACCAGACGTCGAAAGAAACGTTTTTGCAAAATTATTTTGAGCTACATTCCAAATGGAATTAGTCAGCCATTAGCCAGATTTCAGTAGGTAGAGATCAGTGTGTTGTTGGGCATAAGAAATCCTTTTGAGTCAACAGAATGTTGAATGCCAATGTTTTTGATTTCAAACCAAAATATATCAACAATGAAACTTGAAAACTGAGGTTTGAGTTGTGTTTTTGTAAAGACTTCAGTTCGAGTCTAACTTTGAGTTGGAACCGGTTCAGCTTATCTTAAATGTGGTATATACAAATCACAGCATTTCGGGTTTACACCGGTTCGGTTCAAAATCGGTTAGTAGACCGGCATTAACAAAACTACCCATGAGAGTCAGTCGGAGTCAAGTTTTAAACACTGTCTGAATCATAGTCGCAAATCATGTAAGGAAAGCTATACTTTTGGTACCTGCCAAATCCGAGCTTATTTCAGTACTTATTCTGTACCGAACCGATCTAAAGAATTGTTACGTAAAGATTTGCTTTCAAATTTTAATAAACTTAAAACCAACAAGAAAGAAAGTCGGTCAAGCCCGACTATAACATACTCTGTACCAAGAAAATTTGTCTATTGATCATAACTCGAAAACCGTTATCCCAATAACAAAATATGTCCAGAAGGAATAAGCCAACGAAAATAAACGTGATCTGCCTGCAGACATAAGAAGCATATGTCCCATACATGTCAAACCTCTATGTCTTACCATCTCTGAGATCTGTGCGTTCACACGGACAGACAGACGGACGGACAGACGGACATGACTATATCGACTCGGCTGTTGATGCTGATCAAGAATATATAAACTTCATGGGGTCGGAGATGCTTCCTTCTGGATGTTACATACTTTTGCACAAACTTATAATACTCTATGTACCTTCGGTACAGAGTATAACAAAGCAGAGCCAGCTAACTTTGTCACTGTCGTAGTTTTAATCAAGATGCAAACTGCTTCTGAACCGAACCGAACCGAACTAGAATGTGCTGAAACGCAAATTTGTGCTCCAAAACGAGCCGCTGATGCGATGAAAATTCTGAACCAATCCAAAAACCACATCCGAAAACGATTTGCTTCGATTTATTTTATCAAAGAGCTTGTTAAAGTAAAACGCCCATTTTCAGACAAAGATTTTTGTTACATTTTAAGATTATACGGAAAAAAATTGCAATTATACCAAATATAAAGTTCCAATAATGCGGGATCATGATATCCAATTTAACATATCATAACAGAAGCGCATGTATCGATGAAGCATTAAGCTCCCCTTAAATTTACACTCAGAAATAAAAAAAAAGAGTGGGCGTCGTGGAACACCCGGTACGAGCGAAGCTCTTTACGAAGGATAATAATAATCTGATTTGAAACTACAACACTTTCAAAAGAATATAAAGTACCATTGTTTTTGTATGGTTATATCCAGATGAATTTTGTTTTTAATCCAATTTACATTTTGACTAGTAAAAAAGTGTTTCCCAAGAAAGGGGCTCTCTGTCTTTAACTTCCATCAAAACAATAAAGAACCTCTGACTGCGTGTTCTGTTTAATGGTTAAAAGTAAATGTCGATAGTGCTACATGTTTTTTGATATTTTTTATCAAAGGCCTGTATCCAGCTTTGCGGGAAATTACTGCCGGAAATTTGCTATTTATTTTGAGTGTGTGGAGACCAACTATAACAAACTGTCGCTCATAGCGTTCTCTGTCTCTCTCTTCCAAAGCCTTCTTACAGTCATTTGCTAGCTAGCATACACAAAATTAATGAACTGCCTCTACGCTGCCTCTCTACGTTTTTCCGCGCATTCTGCTTTGGGATTCCCAAACGGTTATGCCTCCGCTGGCATGGAGAGACTTCTTAGACACGTTCAGTTGGTATGCATTGATCGCTGATGATAGAGGGTGGTTTCTTTTGAAACAGCTGTACGATCTACCAGCCTCCTTTGTGGTGTTGTGTCTCTGTTTAAAGTTGTGCGAAAGCATAACATGACCTCGAGCCGGCTAAAAAAACTGCAGGTTTAAGCCGGGTATCCAGCACAGCGGAAACTAAAAATTCCTGTCAAACTTCATATAAAAAAAACTGTGCCAGGAATTTTTAGTTTGCTTTTTCGTTTGTTGTGTATCCAGCAACACGAACGAAATCCACACTTTATAGATAGCGGCGTATCAATAGCGGCGTTTCGGAAGCGTGTGTGGAACGAGAAACAGCTGTCATTCAGGCCAGGAATATATTGTTTACAATTATTTCGGAAGTGATTTGTCACAAGATGGAGGCAAAAACTGTGAGAAGAAGATTGATTTAATATAAGCAGTTGAAGCAAGACCATGTGTTTCACGAGCCACAGAGGAAAAGCATTTTGACAACATTTCTGTGAAAAGTGCTTGAGATAGTGTTGCAGCACAAATTAATGAAGAAGGTGGAATACTTGTAATTGTGTTTAAAGTTCTTAAATTCATTAATGTTATATATGCTTGCCAGCGAATGACAGTAAGAACGCTTGGAGAGCGGGAGACAGAGACTAGAGAGAGAGAGACAGAGAACGCTCTGAACGACAGTTTGTTTTAGTTGGGTTCCACACACTCAAAATAATTAGCAAATTCCTGGCAGGAATTTTCCGCAGTGCTGGATACAGGCCTTTACTAAGAACAAAGGTCACAGAAAAACCAGTCACATGAACTTAATAACTTTAATCACAATAACATGTATCTCCTTTATTTATATGTGCTTTTTCCAGAAATGTGAGATTCGTCAAAGACATGGTCTTGCCTCAACTGCTTGTATCAAAGCAATTTTCTCCTCACAGTTTTTGCCTCTATTTTTTTTGACAAATCACTTCCAAAATAATTGTAAACATTATGTTCCTGAGCTGTGTATCAGCTGTTTCTCGAACCACACACGCCTTCGAAACGCCGCTATCGATACGTCGCTATCAAGACAAAGTGTGGATTTTGTTCATGTTGCTGGACGGACAAACGAAAAATTCCTGACACAATTTTTTGATATGAAGTTTGGCAGGAATTTTGGGTTTCCGCGGTGCAGAATACCCGGCTTAACCAAAAAAGTTGTTGCTGAAATTCCTTAAAAATTGTGCATTAATTGAGTTGACAAAATAAAATAAAGCCAGAAAATAGCCTTAACTTAGCACTTTTCACTGCTTTGGTTACTGCTTTGGTTACTGTTTCGGTCACTGTTTCTGTAACTGTTTCAGTCATAGTTAAGTCACTGTTTCAGTCACCTTTTCGGTCAGTGTTTTGATCACTTTTTCAGTCACCTCTGATCTCCCACCACGACCCCCCAACTCACAACCCACCTGCTGCTATGGCTGTTTTGTATAGGCCAAAGCTGCTGACTTTGCAAACCATAACCGTTCTTTTTTCTGACAACTGCAAAGAGAGGACCGGTTGTTGAGAACTCTGCTCACAACCCACATGCTGCTATCGCTTTCTTGCACAGACTTTCTGGCTTTCGACCTTACAAAATACCTAGATCTGGTGCGAAAATAGTTAAATTGGCAACACTGGTTAGCAGACTCCAGTGTAAGCAGAGACATGATGCAATATATTAGGTGGTCTCGTCGGCAAAAAGTAGTCCGTTAACAATGCCAACAGTAACAACAACATGCGAAAAAAAAGGAAAGCGTCGGCAGCAGAGAGTGCCAGAGCGTGAGAAAATGAGAGAGCGCATATAATTTGCAGCATACATTAAAGTTGCATACATACATATACTCGCACGCACTGAGTGAGCTCACACACAAACGCTGCTGACTTTGCAAAGTCAAAAGCGTAGCCAAAAAATCTGTCGCAAAGACAATCGTTTCTGGATTTACCCCCCAGTCTACCGTCCGTAAAAGAGCTTCGCTCTAATAAATAAATAAATCTTTGAGCTTGAATTAAGTAAAAACGATGTAAATGGTGCGATAAGTACAAAAATACTTGATTCAAGTACAAACTTCTTCTTTTAAGATCGAATTTTTTAGACACAAGACACTTGGGTTTGAGACTTTCGGGTTATATAAAGTAACTTTCGAATTACTTTAGAATCTTTTTGATCATACTTTAAGGTTTAAGGTAATGGCCTTGAGGCGTTCCCGATTAACTCTCAAAATAACTACAACAAGAAAGCTAAACTAACTTCGTCTGTGCCGAAGGTTTAATACCCTTGCAAATTCTCACTTATATTTTTTCAAAAATAGTTTTTTTTTCCCACAACGACTCATACCGATCGTTCGTATGGGAGCTATATGATATAGTTATCCGACTTGGACAAAAATTTGTAAAACTATTTGAAAGCATGTGAAACATACAAATACAAAATTTCGATGCTACATACCATTAAAAACAAAAAAGTTTTTAGACTTATCATTTGTAAGACAGCTATACCATATAAAGGGTGATTTTTTAGCCATTATCTTTTTGGCAACACTGGTTTCGTGTTTTGTTTCACTGTCAAACATCTTCAGTTTGGTCTATAATTTAACCATGAATCGTCTTACAAACGAACAACGCTTGCAAATTTTTGAATTTTATTTTCAAAATGCGTGCTCTGTTAAGAATGTTTGTGTTCGAATAATTGTGTTCAGCGACGAAGCTCATTTTTTACTCAATGGGTACGTAAACAAGCAGAATTGTCGATTTGGGAGTGAATATCAGCCAGAAGCATTGCAAGATCTACCAATGCATCCAGAAAAAGTCACAGTTTGGTGCGGTTTATGGGCTGGTGGCATCATTGGACCGTACTTCTTCAAAAATTATGCGATTCGTAACGTAACTGTGAATGGTGAGCGCTACCGTGAGACGATATCCAACTTTTTTTTGCCCAAAATGCAAGAGCTTGACTTGCATGACATGTGGTTTCATATCGATTCAAATAAAGATTTCATGAATTTTTCTGAATTTTTTGTGTTTTTTTTTTTTTAAAAACTTTTCTATAGCTCTTAAAAAATCACCCTTTAGTTGTCCGATTTTCAACAAACTTGGCAGAATTAAAAAGAAGCATAGAAAACTAATGAATACAAAGTTTGGAGATATTTCCTTTTGGAAATAAAAATGTTTTACTCACTAAAACTAGTTTTCCGATCGATTGTTCCTATGGGAACTATGAGATATAGTCATTCGATCCGGTCGGTTCCGATATATTAGTTGTGTGCAGCAAAAAGAAGACTAGCAAAATTTCAGCTCGTAGCTTCAAAACTGAGAGACAAGTTTGCTTAGAAACAGACAGGCAGACAGACAAAGCTCAATCGACTTAGCTCGTCACCCTGATACAGAATATATATGGTTCATTGGGTCAGAAATGAGTATTTCTATGCGTTCTTCTGTGCAAAATTATGATACCCTTTGCAAGGGATTAAAAAAAGTCCAGTCATTTATAATGTCAACTCATAAACATTCTAGAAAAAAATGGGAGTTCTTCAAATAAATATAAAATGTTATTTGTTTTGATAAAAAAAACTAACTCTGTTTAATAAAAAATGGCTGGAAATATCCAAGAGCCATGAATTAACCAAAGACCAAAGTAGAATTACTGTAGGTCAGAAATTTACCATCACTCCATAACAAATATGTTAGAATCGGTTGGAAATTTAAAGAACAAATGGGTTAATGAAAAAATTTCAGTTTCCGTTTCTCACTTTTTTTCTATTTATAGTCCATTTTGTACTCAAATTAACCTATTTTATGATTCAATTAAAAAGTCCGTTTTCTTGAACTATTTTTTTTTACAAAGTTTAAGGACAAAATGTTCTTGATTCAAGAACGTTTGTTTTCATTTCAATAATATTAACAGGTGTTTTTCGTTTTAAGACTGTTTCCTACTCAATTTAAATTCTCCCATGAACGAATTATACTTAAAATTTTAGGATATAAATTCAATCCCGTTTGGTCTAGAACGACGGCTGCCGTTTTCAGAGATAATATGGGTGGGGGATTTGAAAAGTAATTCTGAACATATTTATTACATACATATATATTTGTACATTAAAGTTTACCGTCGCTAGGCAGTAGGTCAAATATGTTCAGGTCTACATTTTCTTGAATCGACCCGAATTTAAGGTTCGTTCTTTAAACCTTAAGAGTTTGGGATAAAGTTTGGGTTTAGAATAAAATGAAAGTCGGAATTTCGGGATCGAACCGGTTCGGTACAAAACCGGTTTGTAGACCTGATTAAAATATCCATTAAATTTTATATTATTTTCAAATATTTGAAATAGTCTAACGGAGCTGAAAATCGTCCAAAGAACATGAAAAATAGTATACGTAGTATCAAAATAAACATCATTACTACCCAGTCCAAATGGTTCTTAGTGGATGAGTTTCTCTTTTCCTGTAACTGAATCATCTTGTTAAACATTTTTACTCAACATCATTTTTAAAAGTAGATTTTACTTCAATCATGAATATTTACATTTGGTTTCTTAAAATATTTTTGACAAAAAAATGTAAATCCCTCAGTGGAATTACTTTTCATGTTGGGCCATCGGTTCTTAAAATCCTTTGTTGTTCACATTTGGTCAAAATAACCCAAGCTAAAAACCTAAATGGGTCACTCACCAGCCTATAACTCCAATATATGCAACCGAAATCAACCATATGGTCAACTCAAACACAATGGGGCTTTCCCTAAATGGAAACCACAAACAAAAAAAAAAAAAAACAACGAAAATGTCTTCCGAACAAAAATCCATAAAAACTTAACGTAAATTGATGAAATTGATTGGAAAAACGTACAACAAAATAAAACCAAAAATTTATTTCAAAATACAAAAATCGAAAGTGCGTGCGATGAATGAGCAAAATTGCGCAAACGATCGTGAATAGCGATGAGAGTCGGAGACTATGTTGCTGGCCCATTGTTTTTTTTTTTTCGTTTTTTTTTTTAACGCACGAAACAAAAAGCTGCCAAAAAAACATCAGTGGGCGCGCAGTGGGGAGGCGCTGGGAGGGGTATACAAAGTGCGTGAGAGCTTTCGGCATTTTTTGTTGGGTTAGGTTCAATATTGAATAGGTTTGGATTGGGTAGCTGGGAAGAGAGAGGTGTGTGTGGTGTGCGAGCGGTGTTATCCAGTGCGTGTGTGCGATTGTGCGTTTGTGTGGGAATCTCTCATTGCGGTTTAGTTGGCTCAAGGCAAATAAAGCTTCATGAGGCGCGTCTGCTGGCTGCCACTCTTCCCCCACCGCCCCGTCGCTCTCTGACTCTCTTGTCTTCTCTTTTTTCGTTTTCATTTTCATTATTTCTGCTTTTTTTTCTTCTTTTTTTTTTGTTTCTGTGTCGATTGCGTTGTTGAATATTTCCACTTTGTTTATATAATTTTAATCAAAAAAGAAGCAGTAAAGAAAAAATATATATGTATGTATACGTTTATACGTACGTAAAAAGCTTCAACGTTTTCAAAAAAAAGTAGGTTAGTGGGTCACCATATCTAACAACGCGGCAGTCAGCGTCTACAGCGACGTCGACGTCGCAGCCAGACGAGGCGAATTTTTTGTTTTATAATTTTGTTTTTTTTTTGTTGTTTTTTATGTTTTGGTTGCTTCTTGAGATTTAGCGTTTATTTGATTTTGGGTTGTCTGGTCTGGTTCTGTGTAAAAAAAAAATTAAATAAACTTTTCTCTCTGCTCTTTTCCGAAACTTTCAGTGCAAAAGTTGTTAAAAATAGTTTGGCATTTTAATCGTTTGATATGTTGTTTGTTTATTATTTTAGGTTTCTTTCTACATAAGAAAAATGAATTTTGGAAAGAATTTCAAAATATCAAAGAACATTTTGCTTTGATAAACAAGCGAAATAAATAAGCATTTTAAACATAATTTATTTTTTAATAATATTAAGTCTTTCGATTTCAGTAATGTTTCTTGTTAAATTAAGAATAGATGATGCAATTTAAATGAAATTATTAATAATTATTTTATATTTTTTTATTATTTATTTTATTTTATATTATGAGCATATTCAATTAGCCGTTCTTCTTCATGGATACCAGGCAGAGTCCTTTAGGGAACAACGGTATCCAAACAGTTTTCATATACAACGAGAGCGTAAGTTGAGGTCGGCCATGATTGACTTCGAAAAACCCGTTACTCGAGGGGAATTAATGTTTCACCTACTTCCCTTATGTTAATTAACAGAGATGTAAAAGTAATTTTAATCAGGGCTTTGAACCGAACCGGTTCGAGTCCGGAATTCCGATTTTCATTTTACTGTGAAACGAACCTTGAGCCGTACCTCGAACCAAACCTCTTTAGGTATAATAGCTGAACCTGAACCTGTTCCGAACCTAAAATTTCTGTTCGGTTCAAGAAAAATTATTGACATGAAAATATTTGAGCTCCTGCCTAGCGTCTTCTGTTATCCGGACGGTTTTGGAAGGCTGAGTCGATCAATCGCCAGGGAAGTTTAATACAAAATTCTATAAAAATATTCAGAATTGCCTTTAAATTTCCCCACCCATATAAGCCTCTATTTTTTAAGATTTGAGTCGTTTTTAGGTCGATTACTATATAAACTGAAACTATATAAAGCATGGGCTGAACCAAGGTTCAAACCAAAACCTTCAACTAAAAACTTTGAACCTCAAATTTTCGAACCTTAAACATTGGGAAATTTTAGTTCGAAACTGAGAAACTGAGCTGAACAATTTTTTTTGGGTTTGCAGCCCTGATTTTAATATTTCAACATTATGTAAGCAAACATCGCCTGCGGCTCAGATAAGTATGCAACGTGTTTTTTATAACTTTTATAAACCTGTCATTTTCTATCCGATATTTATTAAACTTTAAAATTAAGGTTAGGTTAGGTAGTTCCGGCTGACCCCAGATGGGGTCACACATAGACCTTAGGGTGCTTAATGAGGCCGGGTGATTATTTGGGTACGTTTGACTTAGAAATCCAGGAGGATTTTTGACATTTTGGCAAATGCCAATAATTCTTTCGGGGGACTTTAACTTTAAAGTTAAAAATGTTTAAAAAACCAATAAATGTTTGCCTGCAAGGTTTCAATTACTCGTGTCCATTCGTTTTACTCAATCTAAATGAGTGCTTAATGTTGAAATAAGAGTTCTATTAAAGCTTCAGATCAAGGATAATTTGCATTACAATCTTACCTATATTGGAGCACATTTTTGAACGAAATTTTCAAATTTCTTGATTAAAATATAGCCATTTTACTTATAAGATGAATATCATAATTTTGGTGGTTTTTTTAATGTTGTTCTAAGACAGCTTGCACATAAATGGCCATAGTGAGCAAGCCAAGGCTTAGTTAGTCAAATCGAAAACGCAGTTTGGTCTATGTTTCGGTTAAGTTTATAGGCTATTGGGAGTGTTTCTTGGGTGAATCTTAAAATAGTACTTTATCTAGCCTTTTTTTTGGATGATTTACTAATTTAGTTTTTGAGGTTTTAAAGATATTCAAAATTTAGGTTAATCGTAGCGAATTTTAGATATCACGTTTCCAATGACCCAGTCCAGATTTGCCAAATTTTCTAGATTTTTCTTAACAAAAGTATTCATAGATCACGAACCTATGGTACAGCTGAAGAACTGGGATTGAAGCGATGCTAGCTGAAGTTCTTTTTTGGATTTTTACGAATTGTGTAATCTATCCAAAATAAGTTGATCAATAAGTACCATACAAAAAGTTAATTTTTGCTTTGAATATTGCTAGTTGTGTGATTTTTCAAGCTGACCAATATTTACATACAGATAAATGGCTTGAAGAAATCAAGATTCCAAAAACAGTTTCGCAGAGAATACCTTTTAATTTATTAAAGCAAAAATTTGTACATGCATTAAGTGGACTTTTAAATGTATTTGAAAGCTGGTTCTCCTAGAGAACCACTCAAAAATGGAGCTTTAAGGAGTACACGATATCTCTGGACTTGATCGTCCAGAATTTAAATACCAAACGGATTCGGTAAGGTATTGTCAAATCTGGAAATTAGTCTAAAGCCTGACAAAATGGCAGCTTCTCAATAAAAAAAATTAATTTTTCGCAAAATTTTTGGTTGCTTATCAAATTGGTTTTAAAAATGGATAACTATCTTCTTTGACTTTGCAAGCAAAGTTTTGAGAAAATCGCGTTTAAAGATGTAACTGCACTGTAAATTTAAATGTAAAAACAAATGTGTACGTAAGTTGTGAAAATAAAATTAAAACAATAGATTTTCAAAACAATTTTTATAAAATTATAAAATTGTATAAATGGAATCTATCTTTACAGTAGCGATGCAAACCAGACCGAACCTCTTATTTCAGCTACTGAACCGAATCGCATGCCAAAACGGCTTCCTTTCAGAAATGCTGAACTGAACCGAAGAAGACAGATCAAAACGGTTCGGTGCGGTTGGTTCCCTGACGGGTCGTGAATAGGTTTCCTCTAGCCAATGATAACTTATTAGTTTAATATTTAAAAGGGTGCCCCCTAAGATATTTTTTAAACGACATTTCGTTGAATCCTCTACATTCATTGATATGCTGGATCGACATAACCTTAAGGGATGACTTAGCACAAATTTTACTACATGTAATCATATAAGTTTTCTGCAATTGCCTGCCGATCTTTTAATGTACCTGTGTACCACCCGTTACTCGTAGAGTAAAAAGGGTATACTAAAGTCGTGCAAATGTATGGAACAGGCAGAAGGAAGCATCTCCGATATCATAAAGTATATATATTCTTCATCAGCTTCAACAGCCGAGTCGATAGAGTCGTCCGTTCGTCTGAATGAACACCTAGATCTCAGAGACTAGAAGAGCTAGAGCAACCAAATTTTAGATGCAAGCTAGCATTGTCTGTAGGCAGATCAAGTTTGTTTCAAATATTGACCATGCCCCCTCCCGCCCCCGCAATAAAAAATGTTGAATATCTCCTACAATTTGTAAGCTAGCGAGCTCAGATTTTGCAGTATAGTGCAGGTGGCCAATATGTACAATCTGCCATATTTTTTATAAAGATCGGATAATAAATGGCAGAGTTAAAAAATCGTTGCATACTTATCTGAGCCGCATGAGGCTATTAAACACTAATTGCCTTGAGTAACGGGTATTTCGAAGTCGGGCAGAGCCGACTTTAACTTACGCTCTCGTTTTAGGTTGGTTAAAGTAGGCTGATCAGTTAGTTTTATAACAAAGACATTGCATTTAGCATGTTAATATGTACAAATTCCTCGCTATCTGTTCAATCGTTCCCAACTAAAACAAGTAAGAAAATCGGTCAAGTCCGACTATAATATACTCTGCATTAACGAAAGTGTCTGCTTAGTATGTGTTTTATTGCTGTTGCAATATATCAGCACAAAGCAGCGCTGCGGCAGAAAACATGGCTATCGTTCAATCTTAACTAAATAGTCCCAAGTTTTAGATATATCTAGAAGGTGCGAACCGTATCCATAGGAGGTTTTTCATAATTGCGAGGGATTGGGATCGAGAGTGGAAAAAAAAATTTAAAACTAATTTGATTGATTGACATTTTTTGTATAAATTCAGCTGTTGATGATGATCTAGAATTCATTATCAAGGGTCACAGATGCTTTTTTTCTGCCTGTTACATACATTTGTGCAATCTTAATATACTCTTTACACCTTTACTATCAGAATCGGACACCTAAAAGTAGGCAATAGCTACAAAAAATTGTACTTCTTTCGAAATTGAATGGTTAAATCCATTTTGACAACAATTTACTGGATGTTATATTAAGTATTTTTCCATTCTCCACTTTTGAATCAAACAGCTTTCAATTAATACAATTGTTGTATGTTTAAGATGACTTCCATTAGACTTGAAAGAGTAAAACAATTAAACTCAAAACCTTTTCGACTTCAGCTGTCGCTGTTTGCCTAACAGTTGCGCGTGCCGCCAATTTTGTTTGTTGTTGCTGTTGATATTTTGTTGCAGCAACTTGAACATTTGATCTCAAAGGACACAGGCGGTGCACTTGTTTCCAGTGAGTATGGGTGTGTGTGTGTGTGTTGTGACCGACTACCTTGTAAACTGGGTCAATGCAATTTAGGTCACCTAGATTCGATTACCAAACCGAGCCAAGTCAGTGAGTGAGTGAGTGAGTCAAGCCAAGCGCGAGCCGAGAGCTCTATGGGGTATGTCGTTTTAAGTACATACATATACATATATGTATATTATGTACATATATCTAGTACATGGCTTAGTTGTTGTTGGTCCGCTGTGGGTCGTTGCAAACAGCTGCGTGTGTGTGCTTGGCAAGTGGGTGGAATTGCTGATGATTGCTGGGTGATATAAGACCCCACCACCACCCCCTCGGTTTGTGAGTGTGAGTGTCTCTCTAGGGGAGCACTTTCGCTTTTGGGGTTTAGTTAGTTATAAAGTTTACTAGGGTGAGATAACAGGACAATAGAATTGGTGTAATGAGATGAATCAGCCATTCAACCATATGATAATAACCATTAATGGAGATTAAGAGAATACTGGTAAGTGTTTACCAATGCGTCAAATGGGAAAGCCGATTGTAACAACACAAAATGGGATGTAAATAGAATTGTGAAGGGGAATTGGCATTTATTTATGTTTATCTATGACAAATTAAAGTCAAAGCATGAAAATGGTTTATTGCAATTTGATTTTATTTTTGGAACTTTTCTTTCTTCCATCTTGCATCCTGACATCCTTAATGTCTCCTTTATTTCTATATCCTTATTTGATTTCTTCATTTCTAAATTCTTTCTGCCTCCTTTTTTCTCATATTTTCCTCCTATCCCCTGCATACCTGCATTCTTCCTCTTCCTCCCCTCTTTCTTCCTGATTTTCTTCTTTCTCCTCTCTTCCTTACTCTTTTCTTGCCTCAGGGCAACAATTGTGAAGGGGAATTGGCATTTATTTATGTTTATCTATGACAAATTAAAGTCTAAGCTTCAAAATGGTTTATTGCAATTTGATTTTATTTTTGGGACTTCTTTATAAAATGCATCATTCTTTCTTCCTTCCATCTTGCATCCTGACATCCTTATTTTCTTCTTTGTTTCTTTATCCATTTTTTATCTATCTCCTTCCTTCCGTCCTACCTACTTCTGCTTCCTTTCTAGATTTTTTTCTTTCTCCTTACTTCCTCTTTGCCTCATCCTTTCTTTTTCCTAATTCCTATCTCATTTGTTCCTCATTTTTGCCTCCTATCTCCTTTCTAGCTCCTTCCTCCATCTCTTGTTCTTCCTTTTTTCTTTCTTTTTTCCTTCTTCCTCCTTCACTCTTTCGGTACCTTCCCTTTTTCTTTCGTTCTCCTCTCTTCCTTCCTCGTTTCTTCCTCCTTTCTTTCTTATATTCCCTGTATACCTGCGTCCTTCCTCTTCATCCTTCATTTACCCCTCTTTCTTCCTGCTTTTCTTCTTTCTCCTCTGTTCCTTACTCTTTTCTTGCTTCCTTCTTCCTCATATTTTCCTTTTATCTCTCTTCTATCTCCTTTCTACCTCATTTTTTCCTTCCTTAATTTTTAGCATCTTCCTTCTTCGCTGTCTTTCTATCATCCTTCCTTCCTTCTGCTTTTATTTTCCTCTCTTTCTTCTTCCCCTCTTCTTTATATTTTCCTCCTATTTTACTCTTTTCTTGCTTCTTTCGTTCTCATACCTTTCTACCTCATTCTTTCCTCCGTTCTTCTTCCTTCCTTTTTGGCATCTTCCTTATTCGCTGTCTTTCTATCTTCCTTCCGTCCTTCTGCTTTTATTTTCCTCTCTTTCTTCTTCCTCCCATCTTCTTCATATTTTCCTCCTATCTCCTTTCTACCACCTTCCTTTCTCCTTTCTAACTGCTTCCCTTGTCCTTTCTACCACCTTCCTTCCTTCCTTCATCTGCGTCCCTTCCTCCCTTCATCTGCCTGCCTTCCTTCTTTCTTTCTTTCTGCTCCCATCCTTCTTTCTTTCTTTCTTTCTGCTCCCATCCATCTTTCTTTCTTTCTGCTCCTTTGCTTCCTCCTTTCTTTCTTTCTGCTCCCTTACTTCTTTCCTTCTTTCTTTCTGCTCTCTTCCTTCCTCGTTTCTCTCTCATTTTTTCCTTCTATCTTCTTCATAACTTCCTTCATCTTCCTCCTTTCTTTCTCATATTTTACTCCTATCTCCTTTCAAGCAAATTCCGACCTCCCTTCTTCCTCCTTGTCTATCAATCTCCCTCTCTTCCTTCCTTCCTTCCTCCTTTCTTCCATCTTTCTTTTTGCTTTCTTTCTATCCCCTATGGTCCTCCTCCTTTCCTCCCATCTTTCTCCATTCTTCCTCTTTCCATCCTTCGCTCTCGTTCCTTCCTCCGTTCTATCCGTTTTCCCCTCCTTCATCTTCTTCCTTCCTTCCTGGAAACCCCACAAACTAAATCGATCGCATCAAATATCATTCCAAAATCTACATGTCCAACTGGAGTGTCTTTCAACAACCAAATAATGTCAATTAAAGTATTTCACGAGTCACGTGATTAGCTGGCTTATGGCAAGGTCATAGACAATCGTTTAAAAAAACTTGTTGAACAAAAAATATGTTTTAAAATTATTTCATAATTGAATACTACATTAGGCTACTGCGAGACCTTTAGCAAACATAAAAATGATTACAGCAAATAATAAAATAATTTACACCCCGACAAACTTGACTTGACTCTGCCACCTTTTAATATTATGAGGCTTTTTCATTGTGTGTTGTGGTGCCGTGATGTAACATTATTTTTTTTTTTGTTGTCTCATATTTAAATAAAAAAAGTTTTATTTATTTTTATAAGTTTGCTTACAGTTTTTTTTTCAGTTTTGTTGGTTTTGCTGATAGCGTCGCGAGAGCCGAAGCTCTCAAACACGAAGCTGACGCGCGCGCACACACACACACACACACACGACGCGACGATGGGCAGCCATGATGGCTGACGCTGACCCACTTTGGGCTATTTGCATGGCCTACTGCACTTGGCCAAGTTTTTGTCTCGCTCGCGCATAAAGCCGAAAACAAAATCAAAAAAGAGATAACCAAAAACGAAATGAAAATTGATGTCGAAAATAATGAATATTAAAAATGATTCGTGGTACTCCAAATAGTTGTTGATAAGCAACGTCGAAAGGTGAGCGTGGCCACCCAACAGAAATGTATATGTGGGGGTATACAAAAATTACTCATACGCAGTGTGTTTGCCCATTACATATTTTGCATGGGTTTGCTCTTTTGTCGCAATAATTAGTTGGGAAATTTAGATCATGGCAGCCATATAACATTGTAATAATTGCCAGCCAGCCAGCCAGCAGCGAGCTAGACAAACTGAAAACAGAAGCAGAAACAGACATTGAAACCCTCTCGACACTCTACATTATATAGTACAATATATTACATACATATTTGTGCTTGTGACTGAGGCTGCTGTTGTTGTTGTCGTTGTTGTTATTGTTGCTTTTCACGTGCACTTACATAATCCCTCCTGAGTACGTACCAACATCGCACACAAATTGCGTAAAAATTGTACTTTTCGGTTTTGTTTTCCGATGCGTTGTTCATTTTCGAAATCAATTTGATTTTATTTGGTTTTTTTTTGGGGGGCCCATTTTGTAAATAATTTTTGGCACTCAATTTGTTTATTGTGCAAATGTGTGTGGCCAAATTAAATGTGATTTATAAAGAATACTAGAAGAACAATATATTGGCTCGCTTCGTTCGTTGTTCTTAACACTTTTCTTTTCAGTTTATAGTTTGTAATTGGACCAACTATGGTCAACAAAAAAATCGAACAAGTGAGTGAGTTACAGAACAATAATAAATAAATAACTGAGCAACTGAGCAACAAAATGGGAGGTTCGAAAAGAACTTGGCCACCTCATTTTTTGTTCACTCACAAAAAGAAAACAATCAAACGGACAAAAGCTAAGCGTGTCTTATGCTATTTTCGTGTTACGAAGTTGATCAAAAATACACACACTCTAAAGGGCCGTAAATGCTTCATTCTCGCTGTTACATACTTTTGCACAAACATAATATACTCCATGGAGTATTCAAAAATATAAACAATTAACAGTTTTACTTCCTTTTAATACGATGGACTCAATTTAAAAGGATTCAAGCTGACTAATTAAGTCAACTTAATGCCATAACCACTTAACCAAGTTCGTCCAAATTTGACAAATTTTGTGGAAGAGAAAACCGGAACAGTCCTGACAGAAATTTTCATTTGTTTTAAAGTAAACTTAGATGAACAACGATCACGAAAAAGCAAACTCTTCGTTTATATTTGATTCCTCAGATACCAGATAATATTGGTTTAAATATGAAAAATGTGAATTTTGCTGACAAATTTTACTCTTTTCCCCAAGTTAAAAAAATTCGTTGAATTTAGCTGCCAATTAAAAATAAATAAAAATTATTTACTATTTAGTCCATTGTGCTCTTATTTATAGTAATTTTACATTTTTTGATTTCATCGCTCTTTTGGAATATATGGTCCAAGAACTATACAGATTTTCAACTTATTTCACTTAAAATTTCTTAAAATTACAAAATATCAATGTTAATATAATAAATTGATATTAAAGAGCTATTTTACTTTTATTTTTCTTAGCTTATCCAAATTTTATAATAAATATTTATGAAAAATAGTAATAATAATTCGTTAATTAGATTACTTTTGAGCAGAGCGGGCAAACAAACGAAACGTTTAACGAGCCGTTCGCGAAAGCTAAGAAACGATTCATATGTTTTTTGACTAGAGTAACAGTCAGGGAAAACGAAACCACTAACTTTATATTGCCGAAGAGCGCAAACGAAACGATTGGAATATTGTTCTCCCAACAGCTGCACTGCCATGGAACGTTTCGGAAACGAAAACAACAAAGCTGAGAGAAACAAAGAAGTAAGCAACAGAAAAAAAAACAACAATACAAATACAAATACAAATTGAGCAGCAAACGTTTCCGAACTATTCGCGCTCGTTGCATAATTCCGGTTCCCTTTGTCCGCAAATCAAGATGAGAGCATTTCGCTTTACGTTTAGTTTTCTCTCACGAACGCAAACTGAACAGAACTCATTTTTTGTTACAGTTACTTTTTTCAGGTTTTGTTAGTATTTCGCTTTGTTTGCCCGCTCTGCTTTTGAGTCCATAACTTCTAAAAGCGCAGTGATACAAAATAGTCTACTAAAAAGTACATTTTGTAATTTTTTGAACAAGCCCGACAAAAATGTTGTTTCCTTTTATGATGATGCAATACAAGCGGTGTGGGTGGGTTATCGCTGAAGATTTGTATCAGGTTCCAATGAATCAATCGCTTGAAAATAATATTGACGTTTAAATAGATCAATTTATATCCCCTAGAATGTGAGATCCATTTATATCCTAATCCAAGCTCAGGAAATATTTGTACCCAATGAGTTTAAAATCTTTTAGAAAAACGAAACATTTCTGTTCAGAGGTTCGCAGTATAATGAGGGGTCTAACAAGATCTCACATGGCAATGCATCATTTTTTAAGAGATTTTTGTTGGGTTTTTCGTTGTATTTCGAAATACTAAAGACTTGTCAAGCCAGAATCTATTTGAAGATTACACATCAAATTTAAATATAGGTTTCGGTCCCGTTACTAAGTTTTTATCGGTTCTGGGTCCGGTTTGTTTCCCTGAGTTCAACGAATATATATAATATATAAAAAAAAGCAGGATTGGAAACAGGGTCATCCCGGCGCAGCCTTCAAATGATCCCGTTTTTCGAGATTAAAAAAAAGTGGGAGGAAATCAATCTTTTCTCAATCAATCAAATCAATCTTAAAAGAATTTGCGGGATTACCCTGTTTTTGACGTTGAGTTCTATAGTGGGGCGCAAGCCGTGTTTTTTTCGTGTCACACAAGCGCACGACTCAACACGACGTGTTCGTGTGGCAATACCAGATTTCGTGTGTTCTTGTTAGTGTCAGTTTTTTGCAAGAAAACACGACAAGCTGATACTACTTCACCACTACGCAATATACATACAAAAATACAGTCAATGGGACAATTTATCTTAAAATAAAAATAATAATGGAAATATTTTAATTTTAATTTTTAAACATTTTATCTAAGTCCAGAGTAACAAAATTCAGTATTGTCAATAGTTTAACCCTTGGTATCCGATTATTTTTTGGATAACACATTAAATAATAAGTGCTAAAAATTACAAAATTTTGATGAATCTAGATTGCAAATTCAAATCTTTCCTTTTAGATGAATGGAAGGTTTTGGATAGTCAATTTTAACTTCCCTTTGAATAATATTCGAAATCTTTTTCGTTCTAGTCTGAAAAAAACAGTTTTTCTTACTGCAACCCATCTTTAAACTGAACTTAACGATGGCAGCTAAGTTTTAGAGTAATACTACACATTTTCTCCGTTAAAGGCATGACTAATTTTTTTGATTTTGAAAAACACAAAAAACCCATTACAAAAATTCATAAATAAACATAGTTACGGCATAGATAACTCTCTCCAAAGGAAGTCCCAGTGACAATTCCCTGGGCAATAACAAAATCAACAAACCCAAAGCAAAAACAAACAAAAAACCCAGACCTGCCGCAACAGTTTTACAAAGCAAACAAAAAATCGAAACGAAAACCATAAGGAAAAAATGTAAATGAAATGTCAACAAAAATATAACAAATTGCAGTTCATACAGTTTAATAAATTTTTAAATTAAGTAATAAAACGAAAATGCAATTGATATATGTACTGGTGTATAAAAAACATTTTAAAAAAAATGGCAGCAGCGATAAGGTAAGCCCCTGATTGCTGATTGCAGGCTTATCAGCCAGCATGCGTGGCGGCGTCGCTGTCGCTAGCGCTGCCACAGTTGCCGTCTACATCGCCGTTGACGTCGACCCATTTACCTAAACTGCAAGTTGTTCTTGTTTTGGCGAAGCTTTGTATCGCCAAAAGCTCACATGTGTATTGTTAGTGTATAGTTTGCATTTACGCTTGCATGGAAGCTTTTTGGTATGTATCTTTATCTGTATTTTTGTTTTTCTTGCTTTACTATTTATCTGATGGATGAATTTTGCATTGTATGGAGGATCGTTTTGAGGTTGTTTTTTTTTTGTAGCGGCGCCCCAACTATGCACACGCAAACGCACAAACACACACACACTCACACACCTACCCACAAGCTACAAAAGCTTTCAAAAGCTCGCCCTGGCGTATAATGGGGGTTCTTAATCTCTCTCTCTCTCTCGCTCTCCCTCTCCCTATCTGTGTGTGTGTTTGTGTGGGTGCAAAGCATTTTTTTAGTTTTTTTCTTTAGAAAAATAAACTATTTGTGTCTGTAGTTGTGAGTGGAAGGCATACAATTTGTTGCGACTTGGGTGATTGGTGAATGCGCTACAACTGAGAAGAGGTTTATTTTAAACGAAATGGTGGTGACTTTTTCTTTGTATAAAATTCCTGATCAGCATCAATAGTCGAGTCGATATAGCCATGTCCGTCTGTCTGTATGAACACCTAGATCTCAGAGACTAAAAGAGCTAAAGCCACCAAATTTTAAACGTGGACTAGTATTTTCTGCACGCAGATCAAGTTTATTTCAAATTTTGGCCACGCCCCCTCCCGCCCCCCAAAATAAAAAAAACAAATAGTATATCTCCTACATTTTTTAAGATATTGAGCTCAGATTTTGCAATGGGAAATATCTACAATCTCACAATTTTTTTAAAAGATCGGATAATAAATGGCAGAGTTAAAAAAATGTTGCATACTTATCTGAGCCGCATGAGGTTGTTAAACACTAATTGCCCTCAGTAACGGGTATTTCAAGGTCGGGCAGGACCGACTTTAACTTACGCTCTAAAAAAAATGTGAAATAAACTTGATCTGCGTGCAGACAATACTAGTCTATCGGCCCTGTTCCCGTTTTCGATTTCGATTAAATTATGTGAAATCTTTTATCTTATAATTTCGAATCCTCTCCAACGAACAATTTTGATAGCTGACAGCTTTAACCGATTTCTCTTATCAATTCTTGGATATCAGATCTCTTGCCTATTCCGATCGATTGAATTCGGAAACGAGAACAGACCTGTATGTTTCAAATTTGGTGGCTCTAACTTTTCTAGTCTCTGAGATCTAGGTGTTCATACATACAGATGGACAGCCGGATATATATATATATAATGTATATACTTTATGGGTTCGGAGATGATTTCTTCTGCCTGTTACATACATTTGCACGACTTTAGTATGCCCTTTTTCGTATCTCCGGTTCACTAGTCCGCAACTAAAACTAACCAATGGTTAAGGTTCGGAAATTTATCGAGGTTTTTCGAAGAAGGTTTTGGTGCGAACCTTGGTACCGTCCGTGCTCTTCACAATATTAATCATTTTTGTGTGTTTTAAAAATCTCATTCGTTTTTGGTTCGGTATCGGTTAGTAGAACTCATGGGAATATTCAATTTATAATTTACTGTTAAGTAAAATTTAACTGCGTAGTTTTAGCATAAAAAATGTCCAGTTTACTGTTAGACTCTTGCTTTTAAGAATTACTTAAAAAGTTTTAGAGTAGAGGAGTGTAAAATAAACAGATTCGGGGATTTTGTAAGTAATTCTAAACACTTTTCTAGATTTTTTTATTCCACTTATCTGCCCATCTTAGAAGTCAGTCGCACTATACTTAACATAAACCAGATGAAGTCGCTAGGTAGAAGACATCCAGTCAACGATTTTGGTTGAACCGAACCGAAATGTAAGATTCCGAACTGGTTCGGGTTCAGCTTTTATTTCTAAAGAGGTTCGGTTCACAGTAAAATTTACTTCGGAATTCCGGGTTCGGTTTTGACAAAGCTTTGTGCATTTGTGTGAAAGTACAAAAAATAAATAATTGTAGAAAATTGAAAACGCTACCATTGAAACAAAAAAGTTTTTCTATCTGACTAATTTCTGACCTAACTTTTCTATAGCAACTACAGTCATCGGCATAAGTATTTGGTGTTTACATAACCATTATCCTTAGTCGAGTTTTCGTGCAATATTAAGCTTTCAATAAAACGCAAATACGAAACAATCAGCTGCTTGGGTTAAAAGAAAAATATTATTCGTTTTGTTCAAAAGGACGGTGGAAATACTGGTTTTGGCAATGATTTCACATTTGATTTATTTTCAGCACAATACCTCAAATGCTAAAGGAATGATTGATTCTGAGCAAGTTTTTTGAGCTAAACCCAAATCTTGCTGTAGAAACTCCATATCATTAATAGATTAACTGTAAACTAGATATAAATATGCCGAAAATTTATAATGTGGTAATTTTTCCAGGGACACTAAATGCAAGAAAAACGATAATTTTACAAATTTGATTTGTTCGTAGTTTGATTATCTCTTAAATAGCTCTCAAATCGGCCATATTATGTTGAATTATGGAAAGGCATAGCAAACTAATTAATACTGAACCTTTACATTTTCTAGTAAAATTTATCAGATAATTAAAAACATTTCCAGATTACGATTTTTTAGTAATCGTAATTGTAACTTGGAACTACGAATATTTGTGATTATTTAGTGAATATTACTAAATGTAATATGTAAAATGTAATGTAATGTAAAATGTTATTTTTACAATTACTTGAATAATTGTAACTGTAAAGGGGGATTATTAAGTATTTCTGAAATTTTGTACTCTACCGGTATTGTCAGAATTATTGAAATTAGGTTTGGGGATTATGTGTTCTCTTAAGACTATTGTATTATGATGTGCAATGGCATATTTCACTGCTTCGGCTATAACAATATGCTCCATATTGTCAGGTTGACGATCATGAAAAGCAATTTTTCTAAGACTATTGAGCCAACGCATTTTCAGTCTTGGTTTTAATACAGATGCAGCAATCGCCGCACTCTTTAAGCTAACAATCTCGGTGGTATTGAAGACCCTATTTAACTTCACTGCCAAGGTATTCAATGCCGGAAGAAAACACCTTTTATGCAAATTGTCCTCTTTATCTAGAAAATCGCATGCTGTTGCTATTAGGGTAATCAAAGTGTGAAATTTTGTATTATGTATGCTCAATTTGTCACACAGCTCCACCAGGTTTGCTTTTTGTAACAAAAGACGAGTGACCGGATCCTATGTGAAATTCCATCTTGTGACAACAGGAGCTAATAGAGCTGCTTTTTCAATTAAAAATCTCTGATAACTTGAGCCAATTGCACTTAAGCCACAGTTGTTCTTATAAGATAGATTTTTACCATGATCAACAAACAATCAATTTTTGGGGTTTCCAAACTTGACTAATAGTTTTTACCTTCATAAATAAATCAGCTTTTCAAACACTAGTACTAAATTGTCCACCTATATAGGTACAGGTACTTGAATAAATGTAATTGTAAAAGTAATTTCAATTGGGAAACAATCGTACTTCCAAGTTACAATTACGATTACTAAAAAATGATAGTCAGGAATTGTTTACTCATTTACACAATCGAGATTTTGATAATGAAAAGTAATTAAATATGGGAAATAAAGATTACTAGACATCGGATTTTAAATTTTTTGTTTGTTTTTGGTCTTAAAATCGCGAAATTAGACTAATATCAATATTTCTGATTTTTAGAGATGATCGCAAAATATGTTTGTTCTGGGGTATGGTAAATCCTTCGTTTCGTACCATACTTCGCACGTTACGTTCCGACCGCATAATGAAGAACTGAGTATATTTTCTATCAGAATGTATAAAAGGTTCAAAATAGGTCGAAATATATCGTAATATTCTCAAATATGTGTTTAGGTCAAAGATATGTGAATATTTCAAATATGCAAAATGAATGAGGATTTAAAATAAACTACTTTTCATGAAACAGATTTATGTCCAATCAGATATTTTTGTGACTATGAAATTATGTTTTTAACTAAAATCCGATGTCTTATGATTACATTACAGCTCTGGTATGCAGTACCTTAAACGTACTCATCATTTACAATTCAAAGGTTTGTTGAATTTGAAGTGAAGAAATGAAGGCGTTGTTCAATGGTCCCTTTTTCACTAACATTTGGCATTTTTGAAAAAATGTTATATTTGTAGTTTTATCTACTCAGATTGTATTCTTTGGCCAACGCACAATATGATTAAGCTGTGGCATACACAATTTTAGCCGGTTATTTGACTCTTACTTCAGAACGCTGTAGGTTGAATTTATTGAATCACATAGCTGAAAAATATTTATATATATCATTTTTCATCAGTTTTAAGTTTTTGGTGCAATATGTGCAAATTAAATTTCGAGTGCTCTATTGAAGGTCATGATTACCACTAGGCGTTATCTAGACACCTCATCTTTAGTCCAAAAGATGCTTTCAAAATCGAGAGCGTAAGTTAAAGTCGGCAATTGGTGTTTAATAACCTCATGCGGCTCAGATAAGTATGCAACATTTTTGAACTCTGCCATTTATTCTCCGATCTTTATGAAATTTTCTGATATTGTAGATATTGGCCAAATACACTACACTGCAAAAGCTCTGAGCTCAATATCTTAAAAAATGTAAGAGATATTTCAAAAAAAAATGTATTTTTAAACTTGATCTGCGTGCAGATATTAGTGGTGGCTCTAGCTCATCTAGTCTCTAAGATATAGGTGTTCATACAGACAGACGGACATGGCTATATCGACTCGACTATTGATGCTGATCAAGAATATATAAACTTAATGGGATCGGAGATGCTTCCTCTGCATGTTACATACATTTGCATGACTTTAGTATACCTCCTTTTTACTGTTCTTTTCCAATAAATTGTCATGTCTTATATTTCTTGAAAGTTTGTGAGCGCCTTTGGAAAAATGCCTATCAGCCATGCTCCCATTTTCACTTTCGCAAAAACTTTGCGATTTGATCACCAAATCGTAAAAGTTGGTGCTCCGACATTCGGAAATCGCAAAGTTTTGCCGTTTTTAAACCGGCGACATCTGAGTCCGTGAAATGAAAAGTAAATGCACAATATAGGAAGATGCACAAACCGACAGCCCACGTAACTATTTGTATTCAGTTCATTAACCTTTTTAGATTTGTCTTACGGACTCATCCACTCAATTCGCATTGAGGCAATATTTTAAACAATTTATTTAATAGATTTACACAAAATTGATCGAGATGGAAAACTGCTCACAAAAACAACAATTTGCGATTTGGCCATGGTATATATCGATATATGACTATCGATAGCATGAGTAGAGGCGCTCATCAGTTGTTTTTGTTATGTGAAATGACACAAAACAAGTTGGGAATGGAACGTTATCGATAACAAAAACTGACGAATTGAATGGAGCGCTCTAAATTGAAATCGTACGAATTTGCTGAAATCGCAATTCGCAAAAATAAGTGAAAACCGGAGCATGGCTGTATATTCAATTCCGCATGCCTTTTGTCACAGCTGGGAATTTCAATGAAATAAGAGGAAAATTCCAATAATTTTATTACAATGTTTCCATGCCTTAATAAAACAGCATTTATATTACACCAACTACTTTACACTCAGGGAAAAATGCCGTTGTAAAATCTAGAAACAGTCGTATTTGATTTTACTATGCCAATGTTGTATTAAAGTTAATTAAAAAGCACTTTAAATTGACTAAGAACATATGTACACGTCGCATTTTAGTTACCCCTTTTATATTCCCAATGCAGGGATTAACAACTTGAGAATTACAAGCGGTCGTTTTTTTATTGCCAATTGCAAAATATAGCACATATATTAATATAGCACGCGCGCTGTCACAACTGATTAAGTCGGCACTCCAATTGTGTTCAAGTCCTAAGGTCCCGAGATCGAGAGTCCCCCAGAGTTAAATGTGTCTACAAATTTAAATAATTCGTGGTTTTTCAAAACCTTATCTATAAGAATTCTCTTGATTTCATTGCAATTAAAATTAGGTAAAGGTTGGCTGGCAACATTTTTTAATCAAAAGAAAAATTGTTTTCACCATTTTCTTCATTTTTAACATTTACTTGAGATTTACGAATATCATATTTAACGCCAAGTCAATGGTAAATATATTAAAATCCAAGTGTAAATATTTCAAAATCAGAGTATTTTTCCCTTAGTGTACTGACTCGTTCCATTAACCATTCAACTCAATATTCTACTATGGCATAATTTAGGTTAGGTAATTTTAAACCGAGCAAAATGCCTATCGACAGTTGAGTTGATATACGCAATAAACATTCGACACATTACGCTGAGACGAGTGGGAGCTGTGATAACAGCAGACAATCAAAGATAAGCAGAGAGTTTGGAATATAGTTACAGCGTAAAAAAAACTGGACAATTGCTGGAAAAAACGGGTTATGTACTCAACAAACAGAGCAATACACATGTGGATGACAATTATTGGAAAGAACAGCTCTTATGTAAGTGGAGGTGGAAATAATTGCAATAAAATTAAATTTAATTAAATTAAAAGTGCGGCTGGAAACCCAAACAACTGCCAATAAATCAAATGTGTAAACAGAATGTAAAAATATATTTACGAGTAATTGTATATAAAATGCATGCATGTAACTGGGTCAGGGTGCAAACCCCACACAGACACACACACACACACACACACACTCAAGAGTAAATGAGACGAAAAAGGAAAATCAATGCTCTCGTCGCTCGTCGCTGGCAAATTGCAATTGCAATGCAGAACAAAATTAGTACAAAGCAGCGCTGCCCAGAAATATCTGGCACAGGGTCAACTGGCGACCCATTAGCACACTTTTCCATCAGCGACTCAGACGGAGTCCGCCCCAGACACTGAGACATTCACTCAATGCCATTTTCATTTTCATTCGAGTTAAGGTTAACAACAATACAACAAACTAATGGCCACAAAACAAACATTTAAAAATAGACAATCTAAGCAATTCAACATTTTTACTTTAGAGGCAATCACCACAAAAGCATAATTAAAAGAAAATTTTACAACATTTTCAATTCTAAGATGGGGGATTCTGTCAGCTTAAAAAGACTTTGCAGAAATCTTTGGATTTACTCTACATGGAAATATTATCAATCAAAAAAATGTAAGAAAATCGGTCAAGCAATATAAATAATTCTGATAAGTTAAAGGGTACGAAACTTCTATGACGGTTTTCTCAAATTGCTGACAAGCATAAGAAGCATATGCCCCATACATGTCGAACCTCTATCTCTTACATCACCTAAATCTGTTTGTTCATATGCACAGATGTAAGAATCTATCTATTTATACAGTTGAAATTGATTTCATATTTTATTTACCACAACTTTGGAAAGTTGCAAAATAGTTAACAATGTATCATCAGTTTCAGAATAATGATATGATCTGGGGCCCCAACATTATATTTTCTCAAAAAAAAAAACGATATAAATGAGTTGAAAATTAGTTGTTCAATAATATTTATATTTTAATATAAAATTGAGATTTTGTCGCAAAAAAAAAAATTTTTGGAAGTGACAGGTTAGACACTCTGCTTTTTTGGCGAAGTATTATACAAAAAATTGCACAATCAAAAAACAACAAATTACAAAATTTTTTAAAATTTTTATACCTCTGCTCGACTGGGGATCGAGCTCGGGACATTGTTCACTTAACACGAATGGAATGGTGGAATGTCCACCATCGGACAATAGCGTGGCCTGCACATTCCAACTCTGTTTTTTTTCATCTTTATATTTTCTCTAGGTCCATTTCTCTTTTTGACCAATATAGTTTTAGTTTCGAAATGATATGAAAGCAAAAATAATTGCCAAAATATCAAATTAACCAGCCCAGATCGAATTGATATTGACATTTTTATACCCTGTTCCCATTGAAAATGTATGAACTCGTCGATCTCCGAGACTATAAGAGATAGAGCCACAAATGTTTGCATGAAGGTAGATGTATCCCGTACGCAGATCAAGTTGGTTTCAGATTTGAAATATTGCCCACCTCTTATCACCATTAAACCGTCAGATCGTTGACCTAAAAACCCGTAAAATACACAATTTTCAAGTTAGGGCCCGTGGTTTAGTATACATCAAGCTAGGCCCAATATCTATCTATTCTGAAAATTACAATCAGTTTGGACAAAAAACACCGTAGTTATAAGCGACACAATTGAGCTTGACGATAGTTAAGTCTAAAACCGCTGAAATTACTATATAATGTCCAGAATGAGGCTTTAATAGCAGTTACAAAAACCGGCTACATTCAAATTCAAAAACAAATAAATGAAAACAAGTGAAGAGGGTATTTTGTAGTCGGGAAACTCGACTGCAGCGCCCTTACTTGATTTTCTCTCTGTTGTTGTTAGAATTAAGTTGAAAGTATTAGAGGGGCACCTCTTTAAACCAAAGCTGTTTTAAAATCTGTATAAAGTTTGCGTCACCGTGTAAATCCAGTCTATGTCAGTGTTAAGTACCTAGGGGTGTTCCAAAATATTTTATTAGCATATCAATGCTCTTTTTTAAGTGGTTTCAAACCAAATTGCAAGTTTTATTTTGGATACTAAAAATCTTTTGGTACAGGCGATTCACCATATATTTGGGAATATTATTTCCCAAAATTTCCCATAACCCAAAAAATATTTTCTTAATTTTAGAAAAAAAAAATCTCGATTTAAGAAAGGAAAAATATATTTTTTAAGTATTAAAGAGAAAATTAAGTTATTCTTAAATAAAATAAATAAAAAAAATATATTCATTTTTTTTTTCTATAAAAAAATCACAATTTTGGAACTTTTTGCCAGAAATTTGAACTCGGTACCTCGGGGATACTTCAATATGTTAGTTATATTGGCACATTCGACTATATCAAGCATTCGGGATAGACTTATTAAAATACGCAGTCAAATTAAGAAACTTTCTTTCTAGCATTCGGTATAGACTCATTAAAGTACGCAGTCAAATTAAGAAACTTTCTTTCTATAATTTAGGGCGCTTTACTAACCTTTAAGAGTTATCAAGTGTTGGTAAGTGCCCTAAATTTAAGAAAAATTTTAGTAAAATTACCATAAATTATTGGGAAATTATTTTCTAAAAAATAATTATTTTTTTTGCATTTTCCAAGACATTTTCTGTAATTTAAGAAAAATATGAATTTTTTTAATTAAAATATGAATTTTTTTGAGTGTAATAGTAGCTTTAGTTCTTAATTTTTGCACCCAGCACAAATGGGAACAAGAAACCAATACAGTTTTCTTTCTCTCCCATGTTTGTGGCAAAATCAAAATAACAACAAGTTTGCATGAGTGGTTGTCGAGTGTGATTTTCAACGTTTGTTGTGTATAGATTTTGATTATATGTATATTGACTGGTGGGGAGAGGGGTCATTTATTTTATCGTTTAATCGTTATTATTTAATCGACCAAATATTATCAAATATCAATCCAACCCACTCTCAAGTAATTCTGCAGAATGAGCACTTAGTTGTTCCATACCTATTCTCAATTAGACCGTCCCACTTGCATTTCAAAGTCAATTCACAAAATAAAAACATCCATTTTCAACCGACTAATAACCCAATTACCATGCGCCTAGTTAAACAATTTGCAAACAAACAAAATGCCTGTCCCTTCCCCCCAACTAATTGCTTTCATTATTATTGTTCATTTGTTTCGTTTCAACGCTTCGTTTAGTTCTAACCACTTTTTTTGTTTTGGGTTTCGCGAGAGTCTCGAAGGGCGTGCCAGTCAACTTGATATTCAATGTTCCATCCTTGATTGCATTTACAAGATTTCTGATCGCTTGACTAAACCCAAAATGGTGTTTCAATTACAAAATTGCGGTTTGCCGCCATCATTGCCAATTTTGTATGAGAATCGAAACAAAAGAAGTTTGTGAATGTGAATGACCCAACTGGAGGATAGAATGTGAGGGATTTTTTTGTTCTTTGATTAGTTTGGTTTGATTAATTGCTGACTAATTTGTTGGTAATTAGACTCATTGTTTACTAAATAGGCTTGTTGGTTAAATTCCAATAGAAATTAAAACAGTGACTTAACTAGCTATAGTTGAATTTTTGATTCAATAATCTGCACTCCCATGCATGAAAATACATTTCTAGCGGGCCTTTATATAAGTAGAAAATTTAAAGCAAAAGAAATATTGGAAAAATACATAAGTATGAAATTCAGCAATTTTTTGGCATTAGATGAGTTTTAAACTTTTAGAAGAAAATCTTCTTCCAATCCCGTTATCTTCGTAAACTCAGCTCTCTATATTGGACCAAAAAAAACCTGGAAATTTTTAAGCGCATTGAATCCCCCTAGGATCAAGATGGTATTACTATAAAGCAGATATCTACCTTCACTCCAAATGACATGTTTAAACAAGAAAGGGCGCTGCAGTCGAGTTTCCCGACCACAAAATACCCTGTTCATTTGTTTTCATTTATTTGTTTTTGTAACAAAATTTTCAACCTAAATTTAGGCAACACTTTTTTCTAGTCCTGACCATAAACTGGGGGGGGTCGCTTATAACTCCGGTGTTTTTTGTCCGGTCTGATTGTACTTTTCAGAATAGATAGATATTGGGCATAGCTTGATGTATACTAAACCACGAGGCTCTAACTTGAAAATTGTGGATCTGGCGGCTATTTAGCTCTAGGATTTCTAGAGGAGGTCTAGGTTTTTTGGGGATAAAAGGGGGACGGGGTGGAATTTTTCAAATCTGAAACAAACCTGATCTGCGTACAGCATTTGTGGCTCTATCTCTTATAGTCTCGAAGATCGACGCGTTCATACAAACAGACAGAAGGACAGACGGACATGGCTATATCGACTCGGCTGTTCATGCTGATCAAGAATATATATACTTTATGGGGTCGGAAAATTTTCTTTCTCCCTGTTACATACATTCGCACAACTTTATGACCCCCTTTTCCCATTTTCAATGGGAACAGGGTATAAAAATAGTTGGAACTATTTGGAACAGACTACACAGAAGAAAAATGATATGATCTAGCCGATATGATAAAGTTGCAAATGACCTGTTCGAAAATATCAATCGGATATTTTCGAAAATAAAAAATCCATAATTATAAGATTACATTGATATTTTATAATGTCATTATGATACAATATATAAAAAATATATTGAATTTAGAATATAGAAATAAATTCACTGTGCTTTTACTGGCTTTAAGTACTATTAACAATTTAAGAGAATCAGAAAAGCACAAATAAATGTTTTTTATTATTTAATTTACTTTGCCTCTCCTTGACTGGGGATCGAGCTCTGGAACCTCTCGCTCTTAACACGAATGGAATTGCTTATGGCGATTAAATAATTACTTAAATAATTCGCTACGTTGCCTGAATTTTCGAAATGACACACCATTTGTCTCTTTCCATCTTCACATTTTCTATGCGTCCCTTTCTCTTCATGATCAAAATACAATGTTTTAGTATCGAAATAATGTGAAAAAAAAAATATTTGCCAAAATATCAAATTAACCAGCCCAGATTTAAATTATATTGACAATTTTTTTTTCTCTGTGTAGCTTAAAAAGATTCCCACAATTCGTTGCTAATCTTCTTCTTCTTTTAAGTCTTTTTAGCTAGTCTGTTCAAAAGTAATTTATTGATAAACATTGGTAATTTCAATGACATTAACGGTGGTTAATCGATTTAAGAATATGTCTTACTTAATTTAAGTACTTCCAGGAAAAAAAACAGTCTTAAGTTTAGGTTTAAGAAGGTATAAATTCTATTCTCATCGATCTAGAATTCTGAGTCATTTTTTTCTGAGTGAGCCTGAAGGACTTGAATATTTTATAACATATGAATAATATATCATGTTTAGATGGAGAAATGTTGGAGCGATGCAAATTTAATTTCTAGTATCAACTTTATTTTAATTTCTATCGATTTTATCCAAATGTCTTTTCTTAAACCATCTTTTGCATTCCTTGTTCATTATCCGCATGTTTTTATACCCGTTACTCGTGGAGAAAAAAGGGTATACTAAAGTCGTGCAAGTGTATGTAACAGGCAGAAGGAAGCATCTACGATATCATAAAGTATATATTTGTCATCAAGTATACATATTTTTGATTAGCATTGACAGCCGAGTCGATATAGCCCTATATTCCGTTCGTCTTTCTATATGAACACCTGGATCTTAGAGACTAGAAGAGCTAGGGGTAGCAAATTTTAAACGTTGGCTTGTATTCACTGCAGGTAGATCAGGTTTGTTCTAAATTTTGGCCAGAAACATCTTAAGATTTAAGCTATTTAAAAAGAAAAGCACGTATAAAGTTGTCATCTTTTGTTTTTTTGTAGTCTATATATAATTTCGATTATCTCAGATATATAATTTTCTTCATGTTTGATTTGTTTTTAATTTCTACCTTGGTTTAGTCTTTATTCCTTATTCAAAATTGTCTATTGGATTGTTTTCCAAAGAGAGCCGAGTTTTAATGTATACTTTCTTAGTTTTATGATTTTCACCCATTGGTTCACTGCTTTCGAAACTTTTTTCTGATATATTGCAGAATTTTTCTATTCTTTCTCTTTTTTCGCTTTTTCTTTTAAATCTTTTTGACTTTTTAGATTCAATTGCCTGTTTATTTCTTTTTAACCAGAAGAACATTTTATTAATTATTTTATCGCGGAAGTAAAGAGTGCGATTCTTTCATTAGATATCGCTTTACTTTAGCGATATTTCGCATTCATTTTCCCGTTCGAGAAGAAGTGCGCCACTATGGGAGAAGTGTGCCACCATAGGACACTTCTGGGTTACTATTGGGAGATAGAAAAGTCTTTGATAAGAGATGAGAAATCGATTATTTCTAGAGATAAGATAAGCCTATTTTGTGGGATAAAAAAAGGTTTCTTGCTGAAGTTAAGCAAGCTTTTCTCCCTGGGGATAAAAATGCGAGATTTCCTAATGTTAAGAGCAAATTAACGAACTGTACAAATTTTTAATATAAACCTAAAACTTACTATAGGATTTGAACTCGAAGCCTTTGGATTAAACTCAATTGGAACGCCTTCTTAGCTAGTTGCGCCATCACACACACTGGTTGCTAAACGTAAGATACTACTTTTCCAAAACTGATGGGCTTGTGCCAACCTACCTACATGCAAAAATTGGTGCCTGTATCTTATATAGACTCTGAAATTGACGACTTCATAAGGACGGGCTAACAGAGTTGGCTAAATCGACTCGGTTGTTTATGCTGATCAAGAGTATATGTTTCCTTATCCCTGTAACTTACATTTGCACAACTCCATGATCCCTTTTTAACCATTTTTATTGGGTACGTGGTATAAAAACCACTTCTTATTTATTCCTTGCGTGATTAAAATGGCACACCTAATGTTATATATATATATTTGTGTGAATCGCTAAACTATCACCAAGTTCTCTACTTTCATATGGCCATGAAAGCGAGAGAGTAAATAAATCAGGGCTGCAAACCCATACTTTTTTTGTATCTCCGGAACGCTGGTTCGAACCAAAATTTACCAATGGTTTGGGGTTTAAATATTTAAGGTTCGCGGTTTTTGGAAGAAGGTTTTGGTTCGAACCTTGGTTTAGAAGAAGAGAAGAACGGTTTATGGAACACATTAATATATTGAATACTAGAAATATAAGTTACTATGAAGTAAAATACCGTTTCGTAGTTTTTGTAGGAAAATATTTCCCATGTGAATCATTGAAAAAGCTTTGGAGTCAGCTGTCTTATAAAACACAGGCTACTATAGATGGGGATATTGTAAGTAACTCTGAATGCTATTCGAGGACTATTTAAATTCACTTTGCTGCCCATTTTAAGACTCAGTCGATCAAAACCAACCAAATAACAGATAGAATCGCTAGACAGAAGGTCAAATTTTGTGATGTCCACCATTTTTGTTAAACCGAACCGATATTTTAGGTTCAGAACAGGTTTGGGTTCAGCTTTAAATTCAAAAGAGGTTCGGTTCACAGTAAAATAAAATTCGGAGTTCCGGGCTCAATCCATTTCGGTTCAAAACCGGTTTGCAGCCCTGAAATAAATACGACAAAATGTTGGCAGGGTTATTTTTTCCACATTTTTGTTTCTACCACGGTAACAATTAACAACAATGTTCGTTTTTCTCTCATGTAACTCATATTTTTTTCCCCTTACACTTTCTATACAGACAACCTCAAATTGCTTTCGATTTTCTACACTTTGTTCCCAAATTCTTGTGAATAAAATAATATTAAAAACTCACCAACTAACCCCGCGTATAACGTATACGCCCTGTGGAAAATACAATGTTTGCCATTTAAAATCAACTTAACTATTTTACGTTCTTTAAAGAAAATTTAAATCACTTTTCAATGCCAGTCAGTCCCCATCCCTTTCCAACGACAAATCAAAGCCCACCCCAAAAGCATCCCCATCCGTTGTTCAGTGAAGGTCAAACTTTTGAAGGCAGACCATATGCTAGACATAATTTGCATATATACATAGTGAATACATCTGACCTTGCTGTCCAGCAAGGACACCAACAATGTACCTGACGTGAGCCTCTGTGTGTATGTGTGTGTGTAAAGAAAGGGTCCTTGGACAAAGCAAAAGTCGAGTCGAGTCGGAGTGTAACCTTCGCATAAATTAGAACCTTGTAAATGCATTTGCCGCACACACACACACACACGAAATGCACAACAACATTTGCCAATGTCATGCCCCAATTTACGTCGCTATCGACCTCGTTTGCTATATAAAATGCAACAAGCGGCTGACTTTGACCCATTTTAAATCCTTTGAGGTGAGCATAGATGACGCCGACAACGCCGGCGACGCTTCGCTGCAATCTATGTCAATGTCAGCAGCCGGCAATGCGACGTCGCGCCGTTGCAAGTGGGCGGCAAATAAAACCAACTGAGGCAGAACCAGCCAGAGCGGGTGGGTAAGTGAGTGAGTGAGTGAGTGAGAGAGAATAACACGCGACTAGCGCGCGCTGATGCACACAATGACCTTCAAATTTCTATGCAATTTCGCTTTTTGCTATTTGTTTGCATCCTTGTGCCCAATCTCCAATATTAGAAACCGAGCAACAAACAACAACACAAATTGTAAGTTGAGCTCTTGACCCAAATTCTAATGCCCAAGCCGAGACCTTGCTCCATTTTGGTACGCCGTTGCTTCTTGGATGAAGGATGAATGTGATAAGCTGCACTTTTAGGTTTGCTGCTGCTGCTGCAGCACCAAACAACATAAAGTGCGTTGAAGGTTGCCACATGGGGTAAGGCTGGGCTGCGGGAGAGGGGAGGGGCGGGGTGTGACATTGTTGAATGTCAACAAATGGTTTTTTATTTTTATTTATTGCCTACTGCTGACTCAGCAAAATCAACTACACACACATGATCGCCATCATCTGGCTTGTTTCTGTCTGCTCTTTTGACTGCCTGCTGCCGCTGCTGGTGCTGGAACTGACGCATTGACGAAACAACAAATTGACTGACGGAATGCATTGGCATGTTGTTTGTATTATTTGCATTTTCATACTCTTTGGGAGAAAAGAGGTATTCGAGACAGAGCATTTAATTTGTATGAAATCTAAAGTTTTGAGGTGCAGAGCAAAAGCTAATGAGGGGCCATATTTAGTTCTGATGATTGGCTCGAAAGAGTTTATATTTATCAACCGAAAAAAAATGGATTTGTACTCTATAACAATGAAAATATGTTAAAGATTTTATTATTTTCTAACAAGGAAAGAATATAATTATTATTTTGAAAATATTTTATTAGATTAAAAATTTATTATTAATTATAAAATATTTATATGTTTGATTAGAAACAAGAAAATCAAGAATTTGATCTGAATGAAATGGATTTGTACTTTAAATTTAATGTAAATATTTTTAAAGATTTTATTCGTTTCTAACAAGGAACGAATATAATTATAATTTTCAAAAAATTTCATTAGATTAAAAATAAATTATTAATTATAAAATATTTGTATATTTGATTAGAAACGAGAAAATCAAAAACGAAAAAATAAAAAATTGTACAAAAAACAAGAAAGAAAGTCGGTCAAGCCCGACTATAGCATACTCTGTACCAACGAAATTCTACGCTCAGCATAAATTTTGATGCTGCAGTAGTAGCTGAAAGCAGCTCTGCTTCTGCGCTGCTGCAGCGAACAGTCTTTTGATCATAGCTCGAAAACCGTTCATCCGATCTTCATCATTCCTTTGGCGGATCGATAAGTTATCCTAATAACTAAATATGTTCAGAAGGAACAAGCAATCTATCTTCAAAACTGTGGGAGATATGGCGTTTTTTCTAAATTGCGGGGGCGGCAGGGGGCGTGGCCAAAATTGAAAATAAACTTGATCTGCCTGCAGACATAAGAAGCATATGTCCCATACATGTCAAGCCTCTATCTCTTACCATCTCTGAGATCTGTGCGTTCATACGGACAGACAGACGGACAGACGGACATGGCTATATCGACTCGGCTGTTGATGCTGATCAAGAATATATATACTTTATGGGGTCGGAGATGCTTCCTTCTGGATGTTACATACTTTTGCACAAACTTATAATACTCTATGTACCTACGGTACAGAGTATAAAAATCATCAATGATCAAACAAATAAAAATCGAGCAATAAACAGTAATTTAGATTTGAATTTAAGGCCTGTATCCAGCACTGCGGAAAATTCCTGCCAGGAATTTGCTAATTATTTTGAGTGTGTGGAACCCAACTTAAACAAACTGTCGTTCAGAGCGTTCTCTGTCTCTCTCTCTCTAGTCTCTATCTCCCGCACTCCAAGCGTTCTTACTGTCATTCGCTGGCAAGCATATATAGCATTAATGAATTTAAGAACTTTAAACACAATTACATGTATTCCACCTTCTTCATTAACTTGTGCTGCAACAGTTTCTCAAGCACTTTTCACAGAAGTGTTGTCAAAAATTTCTTTTCTCTGTGGCTCGCCAAAGACATGGTCTTGCCTCAACTGCTTATATTAAATCAATCTTCTTCTCACAGTTTTTGCCTCCATCTTGTGACAAATCACTTCCGAAATAATTGTAAACAATATATTCCTGGCCTGAATATCAGCTGTTCCTCGTTCCACACAAGCTTCCGAAACGCCGCTATTGATACGCCGCTATCTATGCAAGTGTGGATTTCGGTCGTGTTGCTGGATACACAACAAACGAAAAAGCAAACTAAAAATTCCTGGCGCAGTTTTTTTTATATGAAGTTTGGCAGGAATTTTTAGTTTCCGCTGTGCTGGATACCCGGCTTTAGATGAAAAAAAATCATTAAAAATTGGAATGGGCGAAGAAAACAAAAGAATAAAATATATACAAAAGAATAAATAAAAATAAAAATAAAAGAATAAATAATAAAATATAAAAATAATAAAATAAAGTAATGTTCTGTTTTTCACATAAAAAGGAGTAATTAGTTTGGTCCCTGGTTTCGAAAGAGTTTTGATAACATATTTTAAGGTTTCAAGTGAAACTCCACGGTTTTATTGTAAAGATTATTTCAAAAGGTCTTTGAATACCGAGTATATTCAAGGGGTCGTTATGAATCTAAATGGATCTTCCGATTCCGAAGCGATTCCGGAATTTAATTTGTTTTAAACTGTTAACCGAACCTTATCCTCTGGATCGAATCTAAATCCATTTCGGCTCGACAAAGTTTTAACCTTTCAAAAGCCAACAAATTTTATATGACCGAAATCTGAAATCGCATAGGAAGAAAATAGTTTTGTTCATTATTTTAAAATGCACCAAGGTCCTTGAATTCAAAGTTAATTGTATGATTCTCAGCAGAAACCAGGTTTGTAAACCAATAGGGAATTAGGACTGGTTCCGGTTTACTGACTCTTGGATTTATTAAGCCACTGTACACCGAGCTGGAAGGCCAAATTTTTGGTAGAAAGTCTACAAATGCAGTTGAATCCTGGTAAATTTGATGGCAATCAACAGAAAATCATTTGGAAAAAGTTTTCAAACGTTCCGGTCACGCCCACCTCACCGCCCAAATGATCCTACGAGGCGGATGCGTTATTTATTTTATTTTAAACTAATTTTTTCATGTTTAATATTGTTGTTTGTTTTGCAGCTTACGTTTAGCATGTTAATTTGTTCAAACCTCTTTTAAAAGTTTTCGGATTTATTGATTATGGATCAGCCATACAACGAACATACCTCCTAGGCTGAGCTTAATCTTTCATAAAAGTTTCAAAGCGGGCAGAATCGTACAAAAAGTGTTGATAACAAGTTGAAATTCATTTAAGAACACTTTAAAATAATTTAGTTTTGGCCGAAAGTGGTCGAAAGATAGTTTTAAGTCCACAAGGGAAAGTTGTTTCAAGTAACTTTTCTCTGACTAAGCAATAAATGAATATTATTATTAACAGCTACAGCTATATTATTTTCATAATACATTCTTTTTACTGTATTTTGCATATTTTACACATTTCATTTGTTATAGCAGCCATCTAGCAGCTTCTTTATGTAATCGAAAATCAGTATTTGTAGGCCTTAAAAGAATTGTTATATTTGAAGTATCCTCTTTTGGAATAAATAGCTAACATCAAAAAAAAATTGTCATTAAGAATTCGACTTTATGCCATTCACTTCAGTGTGCACTGTTTCGGTTTAGAAAACGGTTTTTCAAAGCGCGGTTTCGGCTTTGATCAGTGTTTAACCCATAGTATTCCAAAAATATACATACCAATTAGAAATCTTTGACTATTAGCTATTTTTCGATATATTAAAGTCGTAAAAATCATTAATGAGACTAAAAAATTGTGTAATATTCTTGCAGAAGAAATCAAGAGCATCTTAAGAACGGATCTTAAGAAAAATATGTAAGTAGTATCAATAAACCGAGAACAGGTGGAGAAACGCTACAAGCCGTAGAATTTTCAGAATTTAGGAGATTTATTCTGAAACTTCCAAGGAAAGAAGCATGAACTATCGTTAAAACATTGGCAACCTACAGCAAGCAGACAAATAATTATTCATAAAGAAGAACAATTCGAGTAAGTTAGTCTTTGATATTATCATTTTTTAATATCCTTAATTTAGTCATTTTTTATACCCTTTTCACATTCAAAATGGGAAAATGGGGACCATAAAATAATATGTCCTAATTTCAGGATGACCCTTTAATAGCTGATACAAAAACCGGTTACAATCAAAATTCAAAATTCAAAAACAAATAAATGACAACAAATGAACAGGGTATTTTGTAGTCGGGGCACTCGCCTGCAGCGCCCTTTCTTGTTTTTACTTAAACTCGTCGGTACGAAGAGCCGAACCGATTTAACCAATTTAAACAGAAGCCGGTTCGGTTTGCGAGCATGAATAAGCAAATTGGTTCGGATGGGAACTGGTTTGCATCGCTAAAAAAATACATTCAGTATATCCGAATTTTAGAATTGGTTTGGTTTGATCCAAAGTATGAATTTTGAACACATCAATTGCTTTTCTTTAGTAGTTTAATTTAGTAATTCATGGAATGAACTTAAATAGTTTAGATGCCGCTCTTAAAAAAGGTCTTCTGGTCATGGGAACTTGAAATGGGTTTTTTTTTCCCGTATAAATCCAAGTGTGTCCTGTTGGATGGAAGTTTTTAATAAAGGATTTGCCTGAGTTTAAAACTATTCCCATTCGTTTAGATTCTCTCATAAGAATCATTTACCATAAGTGAAAAATTCGGGCTAATCGCATTATAAGATTTCCGTCTTTAAAAACTCTACTTAAATCTTCTCGCCTTCGAATCTGTGTCAATAAATATATTTATCAGGTGGCGCCACAAACTGGCCTTACAAAAGCGAGAATCTCGTCTATATGTTGGTCTTTTTCTCTGCATTTTACAACAAATAACAAAGATTGGGACGGTAAGTGAGTGGTGCAAAAAAAATGTTGGAACATTCAATTTATATTACCAGACAAAGTGTTGGAGTCATATTTGATGTGATGCTTAACTTAACCCAATTTAACTTCCTGTCATATTATATTTGACTTGATTTTAGGTTTAAGGAGTTAGTTTTATTGATCAAAGCAGCGATGGGCACCAAAATATAGCTAAAGGGCGCCGCAAAGAGCTGAATGCATTTAATTTTAGTCTTGAACGGGTAGTCAGGGTAGTTTGCGAGGGTTCAACGGTCCACTGTGTGCACATCTCTGATGCAAAGTACTAAACTTCGTTATCTACTGTTTTTCCTATAACTCTGGTAACATTTGAATGGACTAATGTTATCTTCGTAAATACGAATACAAGTTACGTTTCTTTTATGCTTTTGTAGTTTACCAAATGGAAGTCAGCTCAAATCTAGCTCAACATAAATATAACGTTTTGGTCGGTTGTTTATGCAGATGCTTATTTCTTCGAACATTTAAGGACAACAAAATTAACTTAAGAGAATGACTGGGTTCAATATGTGTCCTTAAGGACTACTCCTGTCATGGGGAAGCGTATTCCTTTAGCGACGTGCCTTAATTATGATTTTCTTTTCTCGTGCTCGTTTTGCATGCAAACGGGCGGCATTCGAAGGCAGCGAGAATCCCAGAAAGTAGGTTAGTTGATTTTTATTTTTTTGTTTTTTATAGACATTTCAAATGGATTTTTATGGCTGCATCCGACGTAAGGCATACCGAGTAACTTACAGCGCAGCATGGAGCACAAGGGGAGGGGTCTGACGTGTGTTTTTGTGTTGTTGTGGTGTGATGTGGTGTGGTGTGTGCTCTATGCATATGGTTAAACTTAGCATTGCACTTGGCACAAAAGATTTAAGACGATCAACACAAAAAATATGTGCAAATAAATGTCATGCTAGAATGGCAATGTGGCACTTACTTAGATCGTTTCAAGTAATTTGAAAAGGATTAATGTAAATAATGCATAATTATAGAACAAACAATTTTAATTTGCAAAAATGGTAGATGTGAGATGTGTATGTAAAAATTATTTTGGGCGAACCTCAATTTGCAATAAAAAGGATTATTTGTAGAATTGATTTATAACCATATAATTATATTGGACGGAGTGGGAATCGAATGCTTCGGGCACTGAATTCTGTCATCTACTGAATAAAGAATATGGAAAATTTCATCTAGAGTTTTAAATACATTTTAATTGTTATCCTGTTCTAAAACTTAATCAGCAAGCTACTAGGAAATATTGATAGAAACTTCTTATACTTGCAGGCAAATTGAACTTGGGTTCAAGGAGCAGATTCAGAAGATTTCTAAACCTAGCTTAGGGTTTGAGACGGGACTGAGAAATAATTTTGATAGTTGCTAATTCTGATCATTTGAATGTAAATTGGAACTAACTTTAACATTTAATTGATTTATGGTAGTTTTCAGCATTAATATTTTCAATTTACTTAGTATTCGAGCTTAGATTGAAGTTTATCATTAGTAAGCCGTCCAGTTAACATTCATCAATAATGAGACTTTGGCTAGATGCGAACAATATAAAGGGTGATTTTTTACGAGTTTTTTAGGGTCACATGTTACTGTCAAACATGTTCAGTTTCAAAAAAGTTTATTATCGAAAAAAAATAGCGTTCAGAGACGAAACTCATTTATGCCTGAATGAATTCGTGAACCAAAAAAAACTATCGTATTTGGTGTGAAGAGCAGTCAGCTGCATTCCAAGAACTGCCAGTGCGTCCCGGAAAATGCACTGTTTGGTGTGGATTATGGGCCAGTGGCCTCATTGGACCGTACTTTTATAAAGATGACGAAGGGATGTGCATTGAGAGAGCTACCGATGCGATGATTACAAACTTTGATTTGAAAAAATTATATATATTTCCTGTTGTTGGGTTTAATGACCTTTTGTTATGATTAAATAGGTTTTTGGTTTTTAGCCGGCTCCAGGTCGTAATTTTTAATTATTTAATTAATTATTTTAATTATTTCCTTAACTCAAAAATTCCACGGCTCATCTGGAGTGGTCGTGAATACCCTTAATGATTTCGAAAGTGTTTTCTTTTTCCCACACTTTCGAAATTGAATTTATAGATATCATCTGAATAGCTCTAAAATTCTTATATAAGTGCTTGCTATTGCTAAATATCGTAAAAAATTGAGAATATCGTCCAAAACCAGAAATGTTATACTCAGAAATATAGTTGCAGATGCACGAAATCACATGTTTAAAATCATATCAACTCGGAATAGCTAAGGATCAATTCGGTCTATGGAGGCGGTATCTCTTTTGAAGGGTCCATCATCAAATCGTAATTTATCCGAAACTCAAATATAACTTTCTGAGGGAATTGATGAAAATGCACAAGTTATCAAGTATCATTAACTGAAGATAAGCGCTTTGCGTCTTTACACTCATCGAACTAAACTACAACCAATCGAGCCGTTTTGTATTGTTGTGTTTAGTTCGGTTTTTCTTTTCAAAGTTCGGTTCAGAACCGGTTTAAATTCTGGCTAAACCGTACGCTTAACTTTTACATACTATCGTAAAACAAGTCAACTTCGCAAATTTTATGAAAAACTTATTTAATTGGCCAAATTTCTTTATTGACGTAAACCATTTTTAAGGAATTCTTAGTTGTTTGCTCAATAAGTAATTCTTTAGCAATGGTGACCCCGACGTTGCAATTGAAATTGAACTTGCCTGTTTCACTTATTGTTTTTTAGACTTTTCTTGTAAATATCTTATTAAGCATCCAAGCAGTATTCTTATCTTATATTAAGCAATATTACTTCTTGGAGATAAGCCTTTTTAAGCACCTTTCATTAAATGGTGACTTTAGGTTTGACCTCTTCTGGAGGTACTTGAACCAATTGTCCAATCAAAGCAAACTTGCTTTGATTTTTTAGATTTTTATCTTGATCCATTTGCATTAAAGTTAATATTGTTGTCGCTTTGCGTTGCTGGTACAGATGTATCCATTGAATGCGAACATAGGATACAGTTGAGAAACTGAGTATAAGATGCTGCTTACAGAAGTCACTTCTATCAGAATATAAGGGTCTCATCCCGGGTTTATTTTTTTCAAAAGGTTTGATTTTGTCTTACTGGCTAATATCTTTTCAAAAAATTTGAATTTAAAGTCAATAAATAATGCACACAAAAAAAAAAACATTTTTTTCTAAGCCAAGTCATGTCAAAGATTTCGGAACACTTGTAAGTGGGGACTTGTAGTTTAAGAATTCTTGTATTAGTTAGAAACCCATTTGTAAATTTTTGGACATTTATTGTATGTTTGTTAATAGTTTCACTTATTTATTTTATTTTATGATTCGTTGTTTTTCGCGTTCCGTTTGTGTTCTTTATTCTTAGATTTTGTTCCAATCGGCAGCAACAGAATTATAGCCAACTTTTTAATCACTTTTCAATCCTTCAAGAAAATGTTACAAATTATAATAAGGTTCAGAAACTTACCTCCTTGATCATCAATTTCCAAACCAAATTCATCTTCCGACATGGATTCTTCATCGGAGCTCAGATTGGAGCCGCCACTGTGATGGCCAGTTTGATGCATATGCGGTAGTGTTGTACTTGTGGTGCTAGAGTTGTTGTTGTTGTTGTTGGGTGATTGGATGGCTGTCGTTTTGTTTGGAGCACAGGAACTGGCCGCTAACTCCTCAATACTATGCAAGGAACTTCGTGTCTGTTGTTGTTGCTGATGCAGGATTGAGTGATGAGGATTATGATTGGCAGTATTTGTGGTTACTGTTGTGGGTGGAGCTGCTGCTGCTGCTGCTGCCGCAGTTGAGGTTGTTGCAATTGCTGACATTGTTGTTGTTGTTGTTATATGATGATTATCATCTTTAGTGACGGCTAGTGTTGGTGGTGTAACCTCAAAATCCAACAATTGTGCTGTGGTTGAGGTCAAAAAATTCGAAGCATTTGCATTGGTTGCCTCCAATGGCTTCATTTGATGATATTCGATGGGAGCAGCAGCTTGTTGTTGTTGTTGTCCCGATTTTTGTAATAATATCGGGTCAATGCCAGTTAAAGTGTCCGTAGGCTGCTGACGTTGAGGGAATAATAAATTGGCAAATGAGGGCATGGTTACCGATTCCAATATGACAGCTCCTCCATTAGAGGGTGTCCCCTTAGCCTCCACATTGTTGTTGTTGTTGTTGTTGTTATTATTATTGTTATTATTATTATTGGTACTGCCCATTAATGTCATATTACTATTACTATGAGGATTGGGACTGGCAAATATACGCTCGCAGAGACCGCTTAAGGAAATCCCACCATCCAATTGACTGCCATCCATTGTGGGTTGCAGTGAACTAAAATTTTCGGCACCGCTCTCCTTTTGTAAATGGGCATAATTGATGAAGGATATCATGGGTGAACTGCCTGCGGCCAGCATTTGATCTTTGTGATGATGTGGCATTAATTGTTGTTGCTGCTGTTGCTGCTGTTGCAAGTGATCTGTGGCTGCTGCTGTGGGATAACTATTATTGCTGCTGCTGCTCTCCGCCAGCATGGGCACATTGTAAGTATCCATTTTTGATTGGTTATTTGTACGTTTCGTTGTGATGTTTAGGTGTAATTAAAGTTGTTGGCAGGTAACTGTAGTAAGTAGTTGTAGAAGCAGTATTCAAACTGTAAGGATTATAAAAATACAAAAAACATTAGATAAGATAAAACAATAGTATGAGCTGCTCAAGGTCAAGCTGAAGGCCATACAATGTTAGTTAGTAGGTCAAGGTCAAGTGGCTTGGGAGGCAAAAAACCAAAAACTAGGTCAAGGTCAGCATATATTAGGTGAAGGGAGCAGGAGGAGTTAATGAAGATTATTTTTGACAGCTTTAACTAACACCTGTACAGTATCAACCAAATGGTTGGTTATGCTTCAAATTAAAAGGAATATCAGAAAAATATAATGCCGATAATTTATTTAATTCTCAATTCAATCTATTTGCATCATTTAAATTAATATAAATTAATCCTCACCCTTTAAACCCCAAGTTAAAATGGGTGGACCTAAAAAAATTTCACTTCATATTTTTAGTGGTACGGGCACAAAGGTTAACTGATATGAATTTCAAAGATCCACGAATCCTAGATCGTCCTTACGAAAACGATTCCTAAAAACCTTTCTAAAATTCCTGAAATTCAGCTAATCAATTTTCTCTCGTAAAGTAGCTTTTTATATATTTTTTTAACTAATTCCTAAAAACCTTTCTAAAATTCCTGAAATTCAGCTAATCAATTTTCTCTCGTAAAGTAGCTTTTTATATATTTTTTTAACTATTCCGAACTAGCACAATTTTGTTTTTTGCAAATCAAACCAATGTATAATATTTCATAGAAATGATTAAAATGTAGATTAAAGAGAAACTGCGCAACCAATTGAGTTTACCACATTCACAAAATTGGCGGGAAAAGTGATCAGCTGTTGAGTTATCGACATAATTTAGGGTTACCAACACTTTTAATATAAAAATGGAAAAAAGGACAAAATTTAGGGTTACCAACACTTTTAATATAAAAAAGGAATGTTGCTGAACTGCATCAAATTCATGTTTGACAATTTTATAATCCACACTGGAAAATAATTGTATTAATTCGGTATGATGCAGATCTGCATCACCACCATGAAAAGGGTTAACCTACTGATAATTGTTTTTTGAGTTCTGGCGACTTTAACCATTAAACGATGCTTTATTATGGGACGATTTCAGACAAATGAAAAATTTACTCTGATGTTTCTTGGTTTGGATTGCAAGATGATAAGATAGATCGCTGATGAACTGACGGCTGTGCAAAATATTTTAGTATGTCAGCAAGCCGAAATAAACAAATATGCTCAATAGATTCCGCCAAACTGAGATTACAGCTGAATTTTAAGGAACAATCCAGTGCTTGCTGTGCACAGTTGCGGGCCCTTAAAGGATAAACTAAGTTGATTTAAATCAGGGACCGCAATCATTATGAGTTCTATTAAAAAAATGCAACTTTTATGATTATTTTTGATTTTGATTGTTTTACTCAAAAATGTATGATTAAAGTTTATTTTTAAAATATTATAAAACTCATTAATAATTATTATAAATACTACTCAAACATCGATTACTACTAGTGTATGAGGAATTGTGGTAAGTTTGATGCATATCGCTAGTAAGTGAATCAAGTCGAACCAATTAAGCCCATTGCCACACAGAAAAAATGATGAAAAATTTATATGATCTGGTACTCAATGTTAGTTTTCTTAATTTCATTAAAAAACCGATATGATAAAGAATATAAAGAAGATAAAGAATATGACCTGTTCTTCATATCAATTTGATGAATTTTCTATTCAATAGTATATTAATGAAATATAATAATGATATTAATTAATAGAAAATGTAATATTCAATATCAGAATAATATTATTTAGCTTCAAGTTGACATTTTTTAGCATCAAAATGATATAAATAAAATGATATATCAAAATGTCAAAATAACCAGCCCAGATTGAATTGATATTGACATTATTTTTCTCTGTGCAGGTTACCAAAGTAGACCCGATTAGTACAACGAAAAATTGGAAGGATATGTCTTAAATATCCTTTTAATCGTCCAAAGGTTGATGCTTTTTCATATAATTTGGATGTTTTTCAGCTGCCTTGGATGATTAAAAGGATATTTAAGACTTATCCTTCCCAAATGGATACGGGAAATCATCCAATGAATATTTTTTTATATCTTTTTCACTGACAACAATAGAGATGGATATTTTTTAAGTGCCATTATCTCAGAAGCGTCTTAAACGAAGAGCCTGAAATATGGAGTGTAAGCTGGTACTGTGACACACCAAGCCATTCGATAAAAAAAATTGGTATATAGGTTAATAACTTGGGTGCTAGACGATTTAGACATTCTAGAAAGTTATCGTTTATGAAAATCGATAAATACTAAAAAAAAATAGGGCAATTAACTTCGGCTCGACTGTAGTTTGTATACCCTTGCAGCACGATTTTCAAACAAAGACTACTTTTGGGGCCTTAGTTTTCTTTTAAAACAAAAAAGTTTTTTTCAATTGAAGTTATTTTTCAAACGATTCGTAATGAAACTATATTATAGTCATCCGATTATGATAAAACTGTGTAGAATTGTGTGAAAGTATATTAAATAAATAAACTGCGGTTTTAAGGACGATTCCGTTAAAATACTAGTTTTTCGATCGATCGATCTATGCCAGCTCTATGATATAAATTGCAGCTCTTTTGCTTTAAAACTGAAGGACCAGTTTGAGGAGAAACAGACAGACGGAAGCTATATTGACTCAGGTCGTCGCCCTGATTACGAAAATATATGGTTTATGGGGTCGGAAATGTATATTTCTATGCCTTGCCAACTTCTGGGCAATATTATAAAAGCTCTTCCAAGATTATAAAGATGCACCTTAATTGTGTTGGTCAGAAAATTCGACGAAGTTTTCAGAGTTGATGATTATTGTCTCTTAAGAGTTTCAATGTTGTAATAAGTTTGGCGCGCATTATTCCCCAACTTCTTGGCTTCGTCATTAAACTCAAAACAAGATAAAATTTAGTCATTATTTCTTCTAAGTTCATTGGTGTCGATTGTTTTGTTAAGGAATCAAAAATAAATTCAAATTATTGAAGATGACAGAAATCGAATATTTTTCATAAACAAAGCTATTGTTCACAAAGTCACTGACTTATCCAACTGCCCTCCTGCATAATGCACCAGTTCAATCTAACTGCCGGATATGTTTACATTTTGTGTGACAACAGCTGATTGGCCCGATCTTAGGAAATGCCAATCATCAAGTTCGATACAGATTCCACGAAAACTTGAAAAGAAGGTAGGAACTAAGCCCCCATCAACATTCAAGTGTAAACCATAACCGGTCTTTATTTATTTTAATATTTCTCTCTTTTCCCCCATTGGTCTTACTGAATCTGTTCTCGCCCCCTTCTTAATGTTCATTTCCCAATTAAATTGTATTCAACTTCCTTCTTGTCCAGTGTTTCCACTTCATAGCTTCGTTAAATTTACTTCTCTCACAGATTTTTTGCATATGCTGGAAACTTTAATTAACTTCATTCAAAGTTCCAACTTCAACCAACCCCAGAGAGATACGACATCCATAAAAAAAAAGCTCACCCAACTAGACAAAAGACCTGACAGACTGAGTCTGTGTCGAGGGGGAACAGCGCGTCCGGGGGCCAGGAGTGCGGTGAGTGGGGTAGGGGGGAGTGGAGAAGACAACATTTACCTTTCATGCAGCAGGCGTTGTGTTTTTGCGCAAGCGTCCCCGGTTCGGAATTCTTTCCTTTCCAATGGCAAGACGATCCGCAGAAGAAGAAGAAGACCAAGAACTGGAAGCGGACTCTTTGTCTCTCCCTCTCTCTCTTGCTCGCTCGCTCGCTTGTTCTCACAATAACCAGTTGGAGGCGAAAGCAAAAGTGCTATTATGTTGTTGTTGCTGCTGCTGTTTTGGTTGTCTCTCTAGTTTTGTTGTGTACTTTAGAATTCGCAAAACAAAGTTTCGCGTGTGATTCATGTGATGATCTTGTCGCCGCTCTCCCTCTCTATTTCTCTCTGGCGGACGACGCTTGCAGCAACAGTTTCCGCCAGCAGCAGCTGCGACGAAAGCTTTTTCAGCATAATATTTTTTTTGCCCCCCCAACTCTCGAGACACAGACACACACACTCACGTAGGCACACAGAACCGACGACGCCGAACGCATTTGCGATTTTTATGGCCGTTGTTGTTGTTGTATTGTTTTATTATACTCTTTTGGCGTGTACATAGAATCGAAAACAGAACCTAAAATTTATTGCAAATTATTTTGCCGACTTCTGCTTGCACAATCGTCGCCCCACGCGCGCAACAAGCGAAAAGCTCTTCCTACAAAATATAAATTGCAATTCCTATTACACACACACATGTACACATTCACTGGGGGAACTTGTTGTTGCTGCGTTCACTTCTACTTGCTAATTTTTTCACTTTTTGTTGCTCTTGCTCCACTTCTCTATGACACAACAACAAGGCAAGGCGTGCTGCTGACACTGGTTGTGAATTTCAGCCAAATTGCACATTTCGCGGGGGCAGGGCCAGAGGCATTCCCGTTATATTAATAATATATGTACACACACGAGCACGAGACACACTACACGAAAAATAGCTGGTTCTTTGGCCAATTCTTGTTTACTTTCATTTCACTTTCGCTTTTGTTGATTTATTGGTAGTTTTGTTATTTTTTGCTTGTCTTTTTCTTGCTTTTTCGGGAAAAACTATTCACGGCTGCCGCGCCACAAACGCACGGGCAAAAATTAGGTCTGTAGGCCAATACAAACGGGAACACAGTAAAGAGCAGCAAAAGTTGTTGGCGTAGGTAGAAGAAGACGAGAAAAGCCCGCACACATACACACTCACTCACAGATTGGGATAGTCGTGTGGGATAGGGCGAGACGCGAGCGGGGGTAACAAATTATTCTTGGCCTTAAACGTGCATTTGAAGAACAAGGACGGCAATCATATGGTGCGAGCGCGAACAGCGAAAGCTTTTAGCTAAAAGCACACACACACACCCGTACACTAGCGCAAGTCAAAGCCAAAGCTGACTGGAGCTTTTTATACCCTAACCAAGGTGACGGGCTATGATGGTTATGACGCAAGTTCATGTTCTGGTATGTAAGTATGTATGTATGCACCAGGAAATGAACACCGACTAGAAAACCGAACATAATCAAGTAAAAGCCGGCACCAGAACATTGAAATTTTACTTAAACGAAAAAGAATCCGAAATTTGATTCTGGTTCGGTTTCAACTCTGACTTTTTCAATCAACGAGGAAATTTTAACCAAGTTTTGAAGCTGCTTAAAAATTACTTTCCACGCCTGTAGCCAGTGCACACTGGGCCAGCGGACCGAAATTTTGTTTAAAAGGCACATTTATTTTGTGGAATTTGATAAATACGTATTCAAAATTTGGAGACTTAATAAATGATTCTAAAACTATTACCGTGTCCCTTGTCACGAATCCTTAAATTAGTTTTGAATATAGCAATAACTCAATAAAGGGTTTGGAATGGAAGTAGTTTTTTGAATCACTTTTGATTGAAAAGGCTCTGATTTTTTCAACCGAGCTAAGGTAAAAAGTATCTGAGTTTTCCGTTACCTTGGTATAAAGACAAATGTACAATAAAGTAACCGTTTAATAATCGATTTAAGCCCCAACACCTAACGGAAAATGTTTAGGACGTGATCTTTCCTACCAAATTTTTGAGGCTTTCTCGAAATACCAATAAATTCGGAAAATGTTGAAAAATTCTTGGGAATCAGTAAAACAGTTTTGTTTTCCGGGTTTCCCAAAATACTTTACATTCTTCATACACAGGGGAAAAACATATTCGAAATGTACCGAAATCATGACTATTTGTTGACTATAAATTGCTAAGAACGCTTTTTCTATATTCAGGAACATTTTTTCATTGAAAGCGTACCTGCCTTGTATGGAAAATAATTTTTGTTCTAGTTCTTTGCAGTAGGGGACGAGAAAACCCAATAACAATGTCCTCGGACCTCGACACTTTACACGCATGACGACTTCTTAACGCATACGACTATCAACCAATTGCGTCTCACAGCAGCGAAATCATAGTAAAAGAGGAAACTAAAAGCACTTCACATTTGTGCGTTGTTTGGTGGGCGAATGGGAATATTTTAGTCTATAGCAAAGTCCGGTGGTGAAACATTTCACCACCTGACATTTATAAAAATGGAAATCCAACATAACCGGACTTTTCCCGTACATTAAAGTATTGGTGGTGCTTCTAGATGGGTTTTGTCTAGATTTAAAGTAAATTGAGCTTAAGGCGGCTTAAAATTCTATTTTGTCTTAACTCTTTTTCAGTCATGGAAAAATGATCTGATATTTAAATATATTTACGCTTTGATTTTCAATTTTAGCGTTATTTATGAGACTCGTAAGTCCAATAACAGCAGGAGGAAGCATCTCCGACCCCATAAAGTATTATATATATTCCCCCGCAATAAATAAAATGAAAATCTCCTACATTTTTATGCCCTTGCAAAGGATATTATAATTTTGCCCAGAAGTTTGCAACGCATAGAAATATTCATTTCTGACCCCATAAACCATATATAGTCTTGATCAGGGTGACGAGCTGAGTCGATTGAGCTTTGTCCGTCCGTCTTTCCGTTTGTCTTTTTCTACGAGAACTAGTCTCTCAGATTTAAAGCTATCGAGCTGAAATTTTCCACAGAGTCTTCTTTTTGCTGCACACTACTAATATATCGGAACCGACCGGATCGGATGACTATATCTCATAGGAAAACTAGTTTTAGTGAGAAAAACTTTTTTCTTTTTAATGGAAACGTCTTAAAACTTTGTAATCGTAGGTTTTCTATGGTTTTTTATAATTTTACCAAGATTTATTAAAATCGGACAACTATATGGTATAGCTGTCATACAAAAGATAGGTCTGAAAAACAGTCTTAGTTTTGTATTTGTTTGTTTCACATGCTCTCACATAATTTTACCTATTTAGGCCAAGTCAGATGACTATATCATATAGCTCCCATACGAACGATCGGTCGAAAAATTGGGAAAAAGAGTATTTTTTGAACATATTTAAGCGAGCTGAAGTTAGCTTAGTTTTCTCGTTTGAGATTTCGAGCTCAGATTTTGCAGTGTAGTCTATGTGGCCAGTATCTACAATCTCACAAATTTTCATAAAGATCGGATAATAAATGGCAGAGTTGAAAAACGTTGCATATTTATCTGAGCCGCTTGAAGTTATTAAACACTAATTGCCCTGAGTAACGGGTATTTTGAAGTCGGCCAGGACCGACTTTGACTTGCGCTCTCGTTTTTTTTAAATTAATCTAACCTATAGGACCTTTTTCACAAAAATCGTGCATAATAAGTTCCTAAATGAGAAAATTTATGCTTGGGCTTTGCTTCTGAAAATCTCGAAATGGGATATGAATTATTGTAAGATTTGGCTTACATTTGTATATTTTGTTTTTTTTACCCATTGAAAATGGTTCAAATTTTTGCATGAATGTAGATGTATGCCGTAGCCAGATAAAGTTTGTAAGCAGCGAGAACATCACATGGAATTACGGGCCTGTTAAGTGCAGAGGTCGGAAATATCCCCCCCAAATCTTACAAAATCAATGGTAATTTTGTGAATATGAAAATATCCCACACATCATAGCGAATCACTTGTTTTTTTGAGTTTAAATGTCTCGCTCAGCAGAAACACATTTCTTGCTTTTTTTTTGGTCTTTCTACGGATTCGGTTCGGTTGATTACATGGTTCTTGGAACTAAGTGAATCGCGGTTTCGGTTCGGTTCATTGGTTCATAAAGACACATTAAGAAATATTATGATTTCTGTCGTAATGTGACTTATCGCACACTTTGTAAATTAAATAAGTTCCTAGACGAATGCCCTTCGAAATCAGAGAATGCCGGCCAGGAAAGAATGCATCTTACAAACTCTATTTAGAGTACTACCTAGAGGACGTCAAATAAATTATGAACTTTCAAGAAAAGAAAGCAGATTGATGTTGATAAAAATTATAAAATTTGTTTCACTTCATACTTAAAGGTCATATCGATCCGGCATCGCCAAGAATGTGGAGGATCAATCAAAGTGTCGTATAATAAACTTTCCTAGGGAAACTATTCAAATTCCCAAACTAATAAGTATCATTATCCAGAGCAAAGCGATTCACATTTTAAAACTCGTCAGAGAACTGAACTGAACCCTTATTCTGTGTGATTTCGGTTCGGTTTAGCATTTCTTAGCCGGTTCGGTTTGCGGTTCGGTTCACCAGTTCGGCTCAAAACCGGTTCGTGTCAAATGTCATCTAAACTACCGTAATTTAAAGGATCGAAAAATCAGTTTTATGTATTGGTGTATGTATTGTATAGGGTGCTTAAATCAGCTTATAATCAAGAGTAGACTGAGGCCAACTTAAAAACCCTTTCCTTTAAAAGCAATTATTGCTTATCCTTGTTATCACGTCGTTATCACGCGATGGCACAACTGGTTGAGACGGCATTCCATTCGAGTTCAAGTCCAGAGGTAGCGAGTTCGAGTCCCAACAGTTAAAATTTTTTTTTTAAATTAATATAATTCGCAGTTTTTCAGAACCAAATCTAGAAGAATTAGAATTAGAACTAGAAACTGTGTATGGGTTAAATGTTGGGTGGCAAAGTTTATAAATAAAAAAAAAAAAGTTTTTAACTTTTTCCATGTTAAATTTAACTATTGCCAATATTAAATTTTAAGTGTGCACTCTTTATATATACGAATCCCATACTTAACGTTAAATCAACGGTGAAAATTCTCAAGTCAAAGTGTAAATATTAAAATATCAGTGTATTTTTTCCCTGAGTGTAGGATCCATTTAGGGAAGCTATTAATAATTACCGAGCTTAAAAACGCTAACATTAAAAGAAATTAAGTTTTTCTTACAATTTTCGATCGATCGGTTTTATTGCAGCTACGCTATAGCTATTCGCCCTGACCTGGAAATGATGATATAAATGCGTTGAGCAGAATTCATTCAAAATTATATTCACAAGGAAAATTTAAATAAAAATGTTTTTTTTATTGTTGAAGAACCCAAAAGGCCTAAGAAAATCCACATTAAAACCACGGAATGAAACATGGAACAACTTTCCATGGATGTGAAATCCCAAATCGACCAAGAAATATCGAATATCAATATCAAGCCCTAACTTTTTAAGTTTTACATATTTTTTCAAACCATGTAAAGAAGAAATCTATAGATGTACTGAAAGGTTTCTTTGTAAATTAAGCCTATTCTCACTCGCCTATTTTTTTTTTTTTCCTATTCTCAAAATAAAAATCCGTTTAAACTCGAATTTCTATTGAATTTAAATGCGTTCGACGGACATCATGAAAGTGCCAAGATATTGTTGAACGGAGTAACACTATCTTAAAGTTAAGTAAGTAAAATGACTTCAAACTTAATTCCACATTAAATATGCAATGTTTTTGCAAATCCACCAAATGTTCGCCTTGCTGTTAAAAGCTTTCGTCATGTCTTGAAATTTAAATTTAAATCACCAAATAAGGCGCCATCGCACGATAATTGACTGAAAATGAGTGGCGCCATCTGTGGGTTGTGACAAGAAACGGGCAAACTTTAATGAAAATCGAAAGCTTACATACAAAAACCGCGATATTTGAAAATTGTCTTTGTTCTTCAAGTCAAAGCAAGCGACAAAACATGAAAAGCCGACACTACATGACCTCATAGTGTAACATTACTAAGAAAGTTGGTCCAGACGACTTTAATATACTCTTTTCTCTTAAATCTTGTAAATATATGATCAATTTTAAGCTGATTGCCACAAAAAGTGTTGAGTTGTGCGAGGTGAGAGCATAAAGCTTAGTATTTACACACTTCAACAGAGGAAATGCTAAACCAAAAATACCAAAAAGGGACAGTTCTTTTGTTTTGACACAGTGTGGCCAGATTTGAGAAACGTCGTTGAACAACGATCACCTAATAGCAAACCAAAGTTTGGTTCTGTTTCCTAACTAACCATTATATTGACTTAAGAGCTTGACTCCAGATGACATAAAAATGTATTTCGGCAAAATACTTTATTCATAAGCATTCTGTTTTCAAATCATGTTAAAAGTGTTTCTATTTAAGTGAAGTTCGAAATTGATTCTTTTTTTGGAGAAATTTAGCTTTTTCCACCAAGTCTAAAACACTCCTACAATTGCTTCGCCATTTGGAAAAATAATAAAACTAACTACTTAATAGACCAATTTTTAGACTTAATTTTACTACATTAAAACATAAGGAACGTTTGCAATCTTCCTTGGTTAGAAATTTGACTTTGTTGTACACACTGTGACAAAAAAAAAAAAAAATCAGAACAAAACTTCTGAAATGGGACATAGCGTGGGTTGTAGGTATAGGTAAATAGATTTTTGTGGCATACATCCAAAAAATTAACTAAAAATTTGAGAAATATTAACTACAGAAGGCGCCAAGGAGATGTGGTCCTAAATTTTAGGCCATATAATTCTTAAAGCTATAAAATCTTCATGTCTTAAAGTTAAGGAAAACATTTTCTCAAATTCTGTTAGTATTTTGATGAAAAAGAGAAAATTACTCACTTTCTTCTAATGGATTTAATTTTTAATTGGGATTAATTTTAATTGGGAAAGGAAAATTAAACGAGAAAGCTAAGCTAACTTCAGCTGTGCCGAAGTTTTTATACCCTTGCAAATGCTCGCTTAAATATTTTCAAAAATATCATTTTTCCCAATTTCCGACCGATCTTTCGGATGGGAGCTATACGATATAGTCATCCGACTTGGCCAAAAATTTGTAAAATTATGTGAAAGCATGTGAAACAAACAAATACAAAATTGCAGGATGCTACCATTAAAAATAAAAAAGTTTTTCTAACTAAAACTGTTTTTTAGACCTATCTTTTCTATGGCAGCTATACCACATAGTTGTCCGATTTTAATAAAACTTGCTAGAATTATAAAAACACATAAAAAACCTACGATTACAAAGTTTGGAGACGTTTCCATTGAAAAGAAAAAAGTTTTTCTCACTAATACTAGTTTTCCGACCGATTGTTGATATGGGATATAGTCATCCGATCCGGTCGGCTCCGACATAATAGTAGTGTGCAGCAAAAAGAAGACTCTGTGATAAATTTCAGCTCGAAAGCTTCAAAACTGAAAGACAAATATATCCTTTAGGAGAAAGTGAGTAATTTTCTCTATGGGTTAAAGACATTTTAAATAATAAAAAAAAAAATAATTAATGCTTCGCCCGAAAAAGCAACAGTGCTGTCATCTATAGCACCTAGCTTTTTGCTTTCTTTGTGTTTAGGTGAGCCTAGTCACGCAGTTCTTCAAAGTTTTGACAAAATCGGATGACTATAGGTTATAGCTGCCATGGGAATGGTCGGTCGAGAAATTAGTTTTAGTGAGAAAAACTTTTTTCGTTTTCCAAGAAAACGCTTTCAAACTTTGTATTTTTTTTTAGTTTGCTATGCTTTCCCATGATTCCACTAAGTTTGGTCGAAATCGGACATCTATATAGTAAAGGGTGATTTTTTAGGAGCTATTGGAAAGTTTTTCAATAAAAAAACACATAAAATTCAGAAAAATGCATGAAATCTTTATTTGAATCGATAGTACGGTCCATATAATTTAATGTTTGAAGATTATTTCATGCATATGATGACCGTGACTGCGTCTCAAATGGTCCATCCGCCTAGTCCAATTTTGGCATACTCTTTCCAACATTTCGGCCGGTATCTTACGAATAAATGCTTCAATGTTGTCTTCCAATGCGTCAATTGAAGCGGGCTTGTCCGTATAGACATAAGCTTTAACATAGCCCCACAAAAAATAGTCTAAAGGCGTTAAATCGCACGAAATAAAATGTTCACCGAACAAGCCTCTCAATAAGTCCATTGTTGCGCGTGCTGTGTGGCTTGTGGCACCGTCTTGTTGAAACCACATGTCATGCAAGTCAAGCTCTTGCATTTTGGGCAAAAAAAAGTTGGACATCATCTCACGGTAGCGCTCACCATTCACAGTTACGTTACGAGTCGCATCATTTTTGAAGAAGTACGGTTCAAAGATGTCACCAGCCCGTAAACCGCACCAAACTGTGACTTTTTCTGGATGCATTGGTAGCTCTTGCAATGCTTCTGGCTGATATTCACTCCAAAATCGACAATTCTGCTTATTTACGTTCAAATGAGCTGACCATAAAATGGAAGAAGCACGCGATGAACTTTCTTAAGAGAGAACGCATTTTGATAATAAAATTCAATAAGACGAATCATGGTTAAATTATAGACCAAACTGAAGATGTTTGACAGTGAAACAAAACCCGAAACTAAACGAAGATAATAGCTAAAAATTCACCCTTAATCACCCAGAATAGTAGTCTTAGTGAGTCTTTCCACTATTTTATTTTGTGGGAAATTGCACGAATACTTTCACCTGTCTCTTTTTTGGGTTACTTATCGATCGGCGCGCCCAAAAACGTTTATTTCGATACCACTTTTGATTTTTTTTTCTAGATTTTGCCCATTTGCCCTCCGCACCGATCGTACCATAAGTCAATCAGAGTACCCAAAAATCACACAAAACAAACGATTAATATCTGCCGCTCACATTTCCTTCGGTCCCAGTGTGCACTGTGCGCCTACTGCGATGTTTGACTAGAGCCTTTTGCACAATTCGAAAAACAAAGCAGCTTTTGACAAAATTGTCCAACTTCTTGGTTGACCAGGCAAAAATGCTCAACTATTTTTCTCAGTTGTGGCATAAGCCTTGAACTGGCCGCATCGCCAGCGTCTTGAATATTTTCAAAATACTATATTAATTTTGTACCCTTTTTTTTAAATATTTTTTTATTGATTCGATTTGCCATTACCTTGGAATCACCCCGCATACACATTCCTGGTATTATTGTTCCTATTTCTAACATCGAGCTGTTCAGTCCATGATGACGCCAAAGAAAGTGGTAGACGAATAACATTAAATTGCCAAAAAGTAGTTTTTCCATTTATTTTTCTTGTTTCTTTCGTTTGATTTTGTTTTAGTTTTGCACAAATTTCTTACTTACGAATATTACATAGAAAATTACAAACCTATCTGAAAATTGATTTACATAATTTAATAATAATGTTAAACACTTTCGAGTGCTGCTGTATATATATGCTGTATATATATATAATCTACTATTTTAGTTTAATGTTAATAATTTCATTTAAAAATACATAATACATAAATACGCCTTTGTTGTTGCTTCATTATGAAATATTACAAATCTTATTTTGTTGCTTTAAAACCATAGATTACACATTATCCCTAGATTTTTTTATAGAAGATTTATTAGCTGCTGCTGCTTGGCTGGCATTCACTTTTGTTCTAAATTGCAGCCGTTCCCTCAGTTAAAATTTAAAGTTTTTTGTTGTTGGATCGGGTGCACTTTCCAGTTTCCAATTCCTCGACTCCCACGTCTCCTCCTCCATTCTACATATTTTTTTTTTTGAGTGTGTATAGCACCTTTTTTTTATCACTTTGCATTAGCTCTAAATTAAATTAGTTTAATTTTTTTTTTTAAAAAAGGACTCCGTCTTCCAAAGACAAAGACGCTTAACTAAAGCTAATTACTCACTAAAAGTATATCAAACTAAAATTATATTCGTACTAATAGTTTTATTTTGGTTATACTAAAAGTATCTGCTTCTGTTTACTATATATTAAAATTTCATTAAAATGGTTTTAACGCCCAATAAGTTCTTGACGCTGTCGTTGTATTTGATTAGCACAACCTTTGAGGAGCTAAACATATTCAGCTTCTCACCGGCGCACAACAATTGCAGGCAGGTGGCCTTCTCAAGGAAATCATCGATTTTGAATTCCCTAAGCAGTTGCTTTTGAGTGCTGCCCAGTGCATTGTTGGTCGGACAGAGCTGCAGGAAGAGAGAGAGAGAGAGATAGACAAGAGAAGAGCGTATTAGTATTTTCACACATGGATTATAATTTCATTTCCCCCCATGATTAAAAAATAAACTAGATAGAATCTGTGATGCCTCTTGTAGATATTGCACTCCATTTTGCCGTAACTGATGAATCATTAAATTGAAATCATCAAGGAAAGCTTTAGGTTTACTCATTTACCAATATCACTAGTCAACCTTTTAAATTTTAACATGATTTAATAGAACTTCTTAGATTCATCTGAAAAAACTGAAAGTGTAAAGAATTGTTCAGACTTTCTTTTTTATTTAGATGTAAAGTGCCTAAACTATTCCTAGCAAACATTTTTTCTCTCATAACTCCAAACTTTTCTGGGCCCCAAGTCCGGACATAAGGCCCATGGCCGATATTTAGCGTATTTAGAATTGAATTTAAAAGAATATAGCCTCTTATCCAACCTTTTTTAACCCTTCGGACCCTTAGAACAGTGTTAGATATCAAAAGTCAATGAAATCCATAGGCAATCTGTGATTGAGCGAATTTGCGTTCGAAAATCTCGAATCGGTCTATGAGAAAATTTGCTACTGGCTTTAGTTTAATTTAATTGTTTCCCCGGGAAAATGTGACAAAATATAGTGTTTTTAACTACTTTTAATTTTTTCGTGTCGGTGGACCTTTTTGCGGAAATGCCCATATTTCTTACGGCGATCCACATATCAACCAAAGCTTTTTACTTTTATATATTAACGAAAGATCCGAAAATCGTGGATATTTTCAATGAGCAATATCATCTGAAGAATACTGACAACGAAAGCTAAATTTGTCCCCAAAATTTGTCTAGTCAAATAGATTAGCTTGATGCCATGGACCATAACGCAGCAATTGTTATAGAAAGAGCTGGTTTCACTAAAGCCGATCCCAACAGTAGGGTTTCCTTGAAGATCCTGGTCGTTTTTCGACATACTCAATTTCATCGTCTCCATTCTTTCAGAAACCATTATTTCCGCAACTTTTTAACATCATTCGGACTCCAAATTTTTTTTCAAGAATGCGAAAATCGAAAAATAATTTAAACGAAGAAGCTAAGCTAACTTCGGCTGTGCCGAAGTTTTTATACCCTTGCAAATGCTCGCTTAAATATTTTCAAAAATACTCTATTTCCCATTTTCCGATCGATCGTTCGTATGGGAACTATACAATATAGTCATCCGACTTGTACAAAAATTTGTAAAATTATGTGAAACAAACAAATACAAAATTGCAGGATGCTACCATTAAAAACAAAAAAGTTTTTCTAACTAAAACTGTTTTTCAGACCTATCTTTTGTATGGCAGCTATATCATATAGTTGTCCGATTTTAATAAAACTTGGTAGAATTATAAAAAAAAGCATAGTAAACCTACGATTACAAAGTTTGGAGACGTTTTCGTTGAAAAGAAAAAAGTTTTTTTCACTAAAACTAGTTTTCCGACCGATTGTTCCTATGGGATATAGTCATCCGATCCGGTCGGCTCCGACATATTAGTAGTGTGCAGCAAAATGAAGACTCTGTGCTCGAAAGCTTCAAAACTGAGAGCCTAGTTCGCGTAGAAACAGACAGACAGACGGACAAATGGACGGACGGACGGACAAAGCTCAATCGACTCAGCTTGTCACCCTGATCAAGAATATATATAGTCTATGGGGTCGGAAATGAATATTTCTATGCGTTGCAAACTTCTGGGCAAAATTAAGGGTATTAAAAGGCGAAAAATTATTTGCGAACCTACAAAATATAAATTTCAGAAAAATAAAATTGGGAAAACTAAAAATAAAACCAAACAAAAACGGAGTTCCGAAATTAGGAATCTTAAATACAATAATTGTTTGAGAACTAAAACTAGGAAAATGTAATGTATGGTAAATTCTGTCAGCAATCAATTTCACTTTCCAAAAAATATTCATTCAGAAATACTATCTTTTCTCATAAAATCAAAATGCTGATGGCTTTCGCATTTGTACGACCTTCTGATTTTATTACAACATTTGAACAATTGTCATCATCAGCGTTCTGGAATGATGACGATGACGAGCTAGGAGATGGGAAGCAAATTCTTCTTGGATACTTTGAAAGGGATTATATTAGATCAGTTGTACGATGGATTCGTGCCTTATTTGGAAAATGTGGTAGAAAATATTAATGTTAAAAAAAAATAGAGGAAAGTTAACTTGTTTTCTACTAATTTAACGACATATCCACTGCTTTTCTGACTCATACAAAAGTAGTGCTATACAGCTATCCTATATAGGGTGATTTTTTAGCTACTATCTTTTTGGCAACACTGTTTTAAACAGCTCACGCACGTTTTGTGTTTTGTTTCACTGTCAAACATCTTCAGTTTGGTCTATAATTTAACCAAAAACGAACAACGCTTGCAAATTGTTGAATTTTGTTATCAAAATGCGTTCTCTCTTAAGAAAGATCATCGCGCGCTTCTTCCATTTTATGGTCAGCTGATTTGAACGTAAATAAGCAGAATTGTCGATTTTGGAGTGAATATCAGCCAGAAGCATTGCAAGAGCTACCAATGCATCCAGAAAAAGTCACAGTTTGGTGCTGTTTATGGGCTGGTGGCATCATTGGACCGTACTTCTTCAACGTAACTGTGAATGGTGAGCGCCAACGTGAGATGATATCCAACTTTTTTTTGCCCAAAATGCAAGAGCTTGACTTGCAGGACATGTGGTTTCAACAAGACGGTGGGGTCACCCCCGATTGAATAGTTTTTTTTTCAAGTGAAATATGACAATTTGAGTTAGAAATGAGCTATACATTTTTATATCAACCAACTGGTTGGCCTCTTAGACACTAATGTCTCAGTCTAAGCTGCTCTTGCTACTTGGTTCCACAACCCATTCATCATCTTTCGCCATCTCACCTTATTTAGTAGCGTATCCTTCGATTTGACTTTAAGTAAATTGCACAAATCATTTAACAGTACCCATTTATCACTGCCCTCATCTTTGAGCAAGTACAGTGGTGGCAAGGGCACATCGGCCTCTTCAAATTCAAAAATATCACCATTTAATCCCTCGTCCATGGTCTCGCCATCATCGTTTGCATGCTCATCATTGTGTTGATCATCATTATCGTCATCTTCGCCGTCATCCAGTTCTATTTTCACTTCATTCTTGACATTCACAACGCTTGTTACTAAATTATTCTCAACATTTGCATTTAGCTCGTCGTTGTTTTTATTATTATTGCTATCCTCCTCGGTACCGGGCTCTAGTTTCACCATCATTGTCGTCGTCGTAGTCGTTGTCGTTCCAGTCTTTGTTGCACTTGTCTCCCCATTCTGTTTTATTGTTGCCTTCTCCTTCTCCTCCTCCTTGGTGGTCAACAACAAACCATTGTTTCCATTATTATTATTGCTGCTGCACTTGCGCACTTTCCCTTTCCTTTCTCTACGTAGAGCTCTGCTCATATCACAAGCTGTGTTCGGTACATTATCGAATATATCATAACCGTATTCCTTTGCATCTGCGAAAGAGTTTTTTGGCCAAATGAATTAAAACCATAAATTTCTAAGATTATTTCAATGCACTTACCAAATAACTCCCAAGGTCCTTGAAATCGCATAGGCTTGATATCAGCGGATGCACTTTGTGCATCGCTGAGATGGGAGCGCAAAATGCCTCGCATTAACTTGCTTGAAGCTAACATTAGCGGGGTTTGACCTGAAATGAAAATTAAGAAATCGTTAAAGGATATAATGTTTGATAAGCGCAAATTCTGTGAACTTTATTGTGTAGAGAATGGTAATCATTTGAGAAGTCTTTTGAGGTTAGGTAATACTGGTTGAAATAATGTAAAGTACGCATAGCTGGCTTAGGTTAAGGTACTACGGCCCTGGCTGAGCAGTGATTAAAGATCCTGAATTGCCCGCCCCACAGCATATTTCCAAAGATGTTTCGTTTCAATAGCTCTGAGTTTTAACTTGCACCTGAACGCTTTCCATGTCAATTTGGGTGCCTCACCCGTACGATGACCAATTACTCTAGATAACAGAAGTCAAACAAGAAAGATAGTCTGTCCAGCCCGACTATAACATACTCTTTACCAACGAAATTATATGCTCAGCATAAATTTTGATGCTGCAGTAGCAGCTGAAATAGGTTCAATATTTTCAATAAATAGCACTTTCTTTAAGATAATTGGATCATTAAGGAAATTTGGATTTTATTTGTCAAGTTTTAAGAACTACGTTCTAACTGAGCTCAAAATCTATGGATCAAAGCTACAGAACACTACAAAATATCAAGGATGAAAACCTCTGAAATTCAGAAGAATGTTCGGTCCGGAATCTTAGATCGTTGAGACATTGTTTTTTTGGTAAAAGAAAATATAAAGAAAACGTCCACCTGAAGAAGCTGCATTCTTTTAAATCCGTAAGTTCTGATTTGCCTTAACTTGACTTATGCTTTTGTTTTGAAAGAATAACTCTAAAAAATTAAATTTTGTCCGGTCACTAAATTATGATCGTATTTAAAGTTGTGGAAAAAATTGACTAAATTAGTTTTTTGAACCGAACAATTTTAAAGAAAGGACAACAAAATGTATATTGCCGATAATTTTGTTGCGTAATAGTCTCTCATATCCGAAAATATCTCAGTCAACTGTTGAAATGTTTCAAAAACAACTGGTATTTTGGGACACTATGAAATATCTCACGCATAAAACTCTTAATTTCCGACCCCATAAACTATATATATATATATATATTCTTGATCAGGGTGACGAGCTGAGTCGATTGAGCTTTGTCCGTCTGTCTGTCTGTTTCTACGCGAACTAGTCTCTCACTTTTAAAGCTATCGAGCTGAAATTTTGCACAGAGTCTTCTTTTTGCTGCACACTACTACTAGGTCGGAACCGACCGGATCGGATGACTATATCTCATAGCTAGTTTTAGTGAGAAAAACTTTTTTCTTTTCAATGGAAACGTCTTGTAATCGTAGGTTTACTATGTTTTTTTTATAATTCTACCAAGTTTTATTAAAATCGGACAACTATATGATATAGCTGCCATACAAAAGGTAGGTCTGAAAAACAGTTTTAGTTAGAAAAACTTTTTTGGTTTTAATGGTAGCATCCTGCATTTGTTTGTTTCCCATAATTTTACAAATTTTTGGCCAAGTCGGATGACAATATCGTATAGCTCCCATACGAACGATCGGTCGGAAAATGGGAAAAAGGGTATTTTTGAAAATATTTAAGCGAGCATTTGCAAGGATATAAAAACTTCGGCACAGCCGAAGTTGGCTTAGCTTTCTCGTTTTTGATCATAACTGGCCTATCGTTCATCCGATCCTTCCCAACTGTTTGACGGATTAAAAAATAATTCTGATTACTGTATATCTCTAAAGCGTTTGAACCATCTATCTGCAAATCAGTGGGAGATATGTGGTTTCTTTTAGCTCTACCTCAGAGATGTGATTGTTCACACCGACAGACAGACAGGAGGATATGGCTATATCGATGCTGATCAAGAATATATATACTTTATTAGGTCGGAAATGCATCCTTCTTAATATACCCGGTGGCTTGCCTTTCGTACAGTAAAAAATGTGAATGAAAACTTGTATAAATCATTGTCCAATCATATCCACCAAGTAAATGGTCATGGCATAACTAATATAATAATACCACTAATTGACATTCACTTTTGTTTTTCTGTACTACTTTAACTGTGTACAATAAACACTTTCTTTTTAAGAAAGGACAGATAATTTGTTCTCTCAAAAATGATCAGTCAAGAGAAAAACACAAAAACATATTTTAAAAAAATAAAGCACTGCGAGAAACAGAAATTGCTTATGATTTTTGTGTTTCCGTCAGTGAGAAACACATTGAAAATAAGAGTTGTGGGTTAATTTCGACCTATGCTCATATCTCAATTGTAGCTCCCTGTTTTGAACATAAAGGATGTGTTTACCTTTAAAATTCAGCATTTTTCAATAATAAGCATTCGAAAATTTTATCGTATTTTTGGTCAAAAATATAGATATTTCGATATAAATTCCGGCATACATAATGTGTAAGTTTCAAAAGTATAAATATTTCATTAGATGTCTCGAGACTTGATCGAACCCACGACGGACTCTTTTTGTACAGCAGGCTCACACACTACTCGCTGCACCACACCCGGCCACCGTAATAAGTACCATAAAATCAATTTCCATTGCTATTCTATCTAACTAAATGTAAAATTACAGACAATCTGAAGTCGACTGAGTATAATGAATGCGTAAAACGAAATGCTTGAGTTAGTTGAGGAGAGAGCAGTCAGTGAACTTGGGTCTCTCAGTTTTAAAAGCTACGAGAATTAGAGAATTGAAAATGAAACCATAACATTGCGAGTACTGGACTCTCACTTAATTACGAATTCAATCAAATTGGTGCGCTAAATCATTGACACATTAACCCAATTTCATTAAAATGCGTGTCAAAACTAATTAAATTATTTTTAGAACAAAGACTTAATTTTATGTATTGAGTGCGATCTTATTTTATCAATTTATTTTTAAAGCTATTATGAGACAAATAGAATCAGCACTCTGGCAGCCCAGTGTTCAGAGCTGTAAAGGAATCAATCAATTGAAGATTGATTAACGAATTAATTCACAACCTGATTGAAAAAAACAACGATTGCATTCAATTTGTTTTAAATCATTAAGATTTAAATCTTCTTGAAATCATTGATAATTGCTAGTATTGGTACATATATTCAAGGCTAGGAAGTTATGTTTGGTCATTTGTGGTCTTCAAAAGTAGTTAAGCAACTACTTAAGAAAGTATTTTGCGGTTTTATTTCCAAGGAGATCTATTTACATTATACATCCTGGGATGCATTTCAACTTGATTGACAGTTTTTTTTATTATAATTATTTTGTATAGCGTAGTTGTTACTAATCAACCAATTCCTGGAGCTCTCCGACATTGTTGAAACTTGGTTAAAATTAAACTAGCCATGCGGCCCTTTAAGATTCATTATATAGTTTTTTAATGGATTTTACTGTCAAATTTAATTTGTAATTTGCTTTGTATTTGAAAAGATTTAAATCATTATGGATTTAAATCATTTGGTGTTTTAAATCAGAAATAAAAAAAGAAAGAGCAAGCATCAATTATTTCAAAAAGATTAAAATTTTAATGATTTCAAGCAAATTGAATGCAATCACGAATTACAGAAATCACGAAGATTTAAAAACAAAATGATTTAAATATTTTACAGCTCTGCCAGGGTTATTAATTCTAGACAAGTCTTTCACATTTATTCAGAACTAGCTGAATACCCGGCTTCGCCCGGGTCCTTTGCATTGTGAGAAAATGAAAGTTTTAACTGTAACTTTGCTAATTTCGCGGCTTTTTTGACAGTTTGGTATACACCTCCTATTAACCAGTCTACAATTGCCTTCTATGAAATCTTCATAATAATATAAGCTCAAATTGAAAATATCAAAATTCAGAAGTTGAATCTGCATCGTCCATTTACCTACGGCTGGATTTTAATCTAAGCTTTAAGCGCTTTCATAGATATATTTACATATTTTTTGGACCTTAGAAATGTTCGCTTGCAAGCGTCCAACCATTCCGTAAAATTTCATCGCAATCGGATGATCGGTTGAATTTTGCAAATTACGCGGTTTTTGGACCATTTTCCGCCCACTTCTTCTACTTAGAGGCCTTCCCGGGCAAGCACTTAACCATTCTCCAAAGTTTCTTCGCAATCGGATGAACGGTTTAATTTTTAAATTTTCGCGGTTTTTGGACCAAGTCACAGACATGAGACATAGCCTATGACAATTTCCTGATCGACATGAACAGACTGTGAAAAATTTGTGAAGATCGGTTCAGCGGTTTAAACGCCCATAAGGAATAAATATACAAACAGACTTTTAATTTTATATACATGTATAGATTAGAGTTTAGAAATTCCATTTCTCATGTTTATTTAGTGGTAAGTATGAGAAACTCATTCTCAGGGCCTGTTCCCAGGACCGCGGAAATTAAATTTTCATGACGAACTCCATATAAAAAAACAAGTAAGGGCGCTGCAGTCGAGTTTCCCGACCACAAAATACCCTGTTCATTTGTTTTCATTTAATTGTTTTTGAATTTAACAACATTATTCCAAATGTATGCAACACTTTTTTCTAGTCCTGACCAACAAGTGGGGGGGTGCTCTTATCAGCTCAACTGTTTCGCTTATAACTCCGGTGTTTTTTGTCCGATCTGATTGTACTTTTCAGAATAGATAGATATTGGGCCTAGCTTGATGTGTACTAAACCACGAGGCTCTTACTTGAAAACTGTGGATCTGACGGCTATTTAGGTCTAGGATTTCTAGAGGAGGTCTAGGTTTTTTGGGGATAAAAGGGGGACGGGGTGGAATTTTTCAAATCTGAAACAAACTTGATCTGCGTACAGCATAAATCTACCTTCGTGCAAAAATTTGTGGCTCTATCTCTTATAGTCTCTGAGATCGACGCGTTCATACAGACAGACAGACGGACGGACGGACAGACGGACATGGTTATATCGACTCGGCTGTTCATGCTGATCAAGAATATATATACTTTATGGGGTCGGAAAATTTTCCTTCTCCCTGTTACATACATTCGCACAACTTCATGATCCCCCTTTTCCCATTTTCAATGGGAACAGGGTATAAACAGCGGCGAAAAGTTTCCGCCGCTGCTATTATTTTCTATGTTCTGAGGAAGCAAAAATAAATACACAATTTGCCTATCGATAGTTGACATATCGATAGCGCTTTGGATCGTGAGTGGACTGTAAAACAGCTGTTGCCAGAAACAAAATAAAGCGCAGTCAATTATTTTATCGTCAAAAATGGAAACCACGGAGGGAAAAAAAACAGGAGCGGAAAAGGAAGCGTACTGCAAGTTTCAACCGCGAGGACAAAGTTGCTCTTATAAAGGCAGTTGAGCTCCGACCTTGTCTGTGGGATATCACAGACAAAAAACACTTTGACTACGTAAAAGTGAAGAGTGCGTGGGAAAGTGTTCGCGCGGAAATAATAAAAGAAGGTTAGTTAATTGTATTGGACTTAATCGCATTAATTAATAAATGCCTATCAGCAAGTACGGCGCTGGCGCCTATTCCGTAGTCGTCTCCTTTTCAAAACAACGTATGCCGCTACCGCCATCAACATATCGCTTTTCCTGCTGCGCATCATTCTTGTTTAAGAATCTCAAATCAAAAAAACTTTAAAATTACTATTTTTTTTTATAAACGAAAAACAGCTGACCACCAATGTGGCCGTTTCTTTATTTTGCCATTTTGGCTTATATATGGCCATACTAAAAATGTATGTGGATGTTAAGTTAATAAATTGCAATTTCGCGTCCTAAATTTTCCGCGTTCATGGGAACAGGCCTTTAGCAAAAAATTCATTCACTGCTCAAAGATAAAAAAGGATTTTAAAAAGAATACCTTGGATGATTTCGGTATCCATTTGGATAGGATATTTTAACAGATATATTGGATATTTATTTGGTGTTAAATGGAAATTACAATGTCATCCAAGGATCTGAAAATCATTCATTATATATGAAAAGTTGATATTCTAATATCAGAAAGCTAAAGTTTACCTTCGGCTCAGCCGAAGTTTGTATACCCTTGCAGCACGTTTTTCTAATTTAATTAACTAATTTAATGGGCATTTCCACTGAAAACAAACCAGTTTTTCTTTTTCTGACTCTACTTTTGTATAGATGTTCGATTTCGACCAATCATAGTGGAATCGTGGGAAAGCGTAGCAAACTAAGAAATACAAAGTTTGGAGGCGTTTTCTTTGAAAACACAAAAGTTTTTCTCACTAAAACTATTTACTCTCATTCCTATGGCAGCTATGTATAACCTATAGTCATCCGATTTGGACAAAACTTTGAAGGACTGTGTGAAAGCATATAAAATAAAATTATGCCTGTCTTAAAGAGGTTAACATTAACAACAAAAAAGTTTTTCTTACTAAGCTATTTTTCTAACCTAACTTTTCTATGGCAGCTATACTATATATATATGTCAGGTTTCGACCAGACTTGGCAGAATTATAAAGAAGCATTGAAAACTAGTAGATAGAACTAGTTTTCCATCCGATCGTTCCTATGGCAGCTGTATTTTATAGTCATCCGATCCGGCCGGTTCCGACAAATGTACAGCGTATTTGTACCAGAAGACTTCGTGCAAAGTTTGGTCCCGATAGCTTTAAAACTGACGGAGGAGATAGCATACAGACGGACGGACAAACTGACTTGATTATATCAACTCAGTTCGTCATGCTGATAAAGAATATATATACTTATGTGGTCGGAAATGCTTCCTTCTATGTGTTTCAAACATACCCTCTTCAAGGGTATAAAAAAGGATAAGGACAAAGGATATCCAATCCAACTGTATCTTTTAGTAGTTGTCTGTTACTCGAACAAGTTTTCTGTGCAAATTCTAGCGTGGTTTTGCTACCTTCCCTGGATACAACATCTTTTGTTGAATATACCAATGACTTCGTTAAACTCTTTTAGAATCTAGAGACTCACAACATTTTCTCTTTACTTACCTGAGTACGTTGCCAGCAACGGATCAGCGCCATAGGACAACAATAGACGCACAACCTCCTCGTGATCATTTTCGATGGCGCCATGCAACGGCCTAATTCCCGATTGAGCTGCCTCCGAATGATTGGCACCAAACTGCAATAAAATCCTCGCTATCTCCAACCAACCCTGAGTGCAGGCCTCATGCAACGGCGTATAGCCCGCATTATCCTTCTGATCCGGATTCATGTTCATGCGATCCAGACAATAGACAACCACATCAATCAGTCCCTGACGCGCCGCCTTATGCATAGTACTCTGGCCCACACCCTTGTTGAGTACCCATTTCTGTATCTCACGGCAGACATCCATTTCGGTTTTGATCTTCAGGGGCAAATGTGAACTACCCGCTATGGTGCTGTCCGTATCATCCAGACGCTCGTCCGCCGCACTTTGCAGTGCCTGCTCGAAGCTGGGCTGGTTTGTTATGGAGGCAGTGGTTAGATTGGATTGAGTCTGCGGCGGGTTGGGTCGCTTCTTTTTGCGTATATAATCAAAGCCGGAGCTACCCTTGCGACGCAAGTATTTGCGTTTGTGGTGGGCGATGGTGGTGGTGGCCGAGGTGACCTCGGTGACAGCTTTGCGGGCCAACTTGTTGTTGTTGGCACTGACCAGGCGATTCATTTGCTCTAGGAACTCTTCATATTTTTGATAACTAATCGCCGAGCCACCCTCCTTGTCCTCCTGTTCCTGCGCGCATTCCGGTGGAGCTGAAGCGGGCCGCTCGGGACCCACAAAAATCTCACGTATAATCTCGCGACGCTGCTGTAGTTTGGATTCATGGCGGGTTTTACTTTGCAGGACCTTCGTATCAAAGATGCTAAAGTGGCGCCGACTCAACTCATCCAGATTTGTGGCTATGGGCGGAGTGCTCCTGCAGGTAAACGCTTGTGGATGTTCGTACAACGAATTGGAGGCTGAGGTTTGAGATGTCTCACTATGCAGTTGTAGGGTGGTGGTGGTGTTGCTGGCGGTAATGGTGGAAGGCGGAGCAGAGACGGAAGCGATCTTGGACTTGCCCTGCGACTGGCGACTGCCATTGGTCACGCGCAGATGGAGCACATCTATAATTGACTTGGGTGTCAGATCCTGCTGCAGTTTGTTGGCTGCTTTGGTCTTGGTTTTACCACCCAGCAGACGAGTCTTGAAGCCATCAAGTTCCGAGCCGTGTCGCTCCAGATCTGGCAACGAGGCAGCCACTTTATTGATTTTATCAATGGAGATCAAACGACGGGGTATCTTTAGGGCCAGTTTATAGCGGTATTCCTCAAGAAATAGTTGCTGTTGTGGCGAGGTGGGGTTGTTGGGTTTTGTGCAAACTTTCACGGCGGAGGATTTGCCCTTCAGTTTTTTCAACTGACTGCCGAGATCCTGCTGTTTGTTGCGCAAGCGTGTGACCATCATTTCCTTTTTACTGTCCACCACTTTCCGTACGTATTTGCGTGTGATTTTGGTATTGGAATTTCGTATGATTTTATCGTTCCTCAGAACCTTACTGTTGGCCAGCTGCAGTTCCAGCTCCTTTTTACGTTTGGACCGCGTCATGGTGTGTAGGTTGTGGGCTAGGCGATTCTTACGTGGTGGTTTGGTAAGCGTTTTCTTCTTCTCCACATCGTCGGGTTCTTCTTCCTCAGAGGAGCTACTGCTGCTGGTGGGGGACTGCGGTTTTTCACTCCGGTCAGACTTTTCGGGCTTTTTACTTTCCGACTTCTTTTCACCAGGTTTGTTGGTGAGCTTGGCAGGCGACTCGGTTCTTTGCTCCACTTTCTCCTCCTCCTCCTCCTGATCGCTGCTTTCACTGTGCTCCGCTCGTTTCTCATCTGTTGCTGTTGTTGTTGTGGCCTGTTTTCTAGGTCTACCCTTTCGCATTAGCGGCTTCTTTTGCCTGGCTGTCTTACGCTTGTGCAACTCTGTGGTGTCGCTCTCCGAGCTGCTACTTTGTCCAGTCCTTGCCGCTATGCGCTGTTCCTGCTGTAGACGCTTCTTTTCCCGTTCCACTTTACTGAGCTTCTTTTGTGCGGCATTGCCCAGAGAGGACGATATGCCATTGGTGGTGGTGGTGGTCAGTTGTGTTGTGGTAGTGGCAGCCGATTCAGCATCTGCCACCGGCTGTCTCTTCAAAATCCGTGCCACCGGCAGATCATCTTCACTTAGCTCCAATTTAATAATCGGAGTGGGTGTGGATGTGGACAAGGGTGTGGGTGAGGTTCCCTTGTTTAAAAGCTGCTCCACCAGGCTGTTACAGGTACTACCCCAGTCTAGCAGGGAATGGGTGAAGCTGCCAGCCGGTTTCTCCTCTAGACCTAAATCACTGATGGCAGTGGCTAGAGCGATGGCGGGAGCGGCAGCTAGTGGAGCGGGTTCTAGTTTGATTTGTATATGATTCGTCACCTGATTGGGTGGCGTAGGCGGGGTAGTGGAGCTAACCAAAACCGTGGGTGGATTAAAGGTAAAACCTTTGAGTTCCGCCTTCGTTCTGATGCGTGGCTCCACTTTGGGCGTCTGAATAATTGTGGCTTGCGTTGAGGTGGTGGGCGCTTCCATTTCCAATTCTCTCTCTCGTTCCCTTTTGGCGGCCACGGCCTGTTCATTGATGGCTATTACAGGTACCGGTGCCACCACCACCCCCACTGCCTTAGCTGTGGAGGCCTCCAGTCGGGCTTGCTTGGCCGCCGCTTGATTGTATTCCTGTAGATGTCGTTTCCTACCCAAATAATTGGGATTACTGCTAGTGTGTAGTCCCGCGGGAGCGGCGGGCACCGACTCAGGTTGCCGCTTGGCATAGGGATTGCTTTCCAATACACTGGGACGCATTTGTTGTACCGTCTTGATGACCAAAGCGGGTGCTGCTGCTGCTGCTGTTGCTCCGGTGGTGGCTATGGGATTTTGTCGGATGACCGCGGTGGGTTTGGGACTTGGCGTTGCATTTCGATTGGCGGCAGCCGAGAAGTTGGGCGTGATATCAAAACGAGGTAAACCCAAACCACCAGCTAAACTGCTGGAGGGAGCATGAGGACGTTGATATTTATATTCCGTGGAGTCGGCTGTTTGTTTGACAGTTCTCATGGATAAATCCAAAGGTGAGTGTAAGGCTGACGCTGCTGGAGCTGGTGGTGGTGCTGATGCTGTGGGAGGTGGTCCTGAGGGCGGTGGATTTATTACTGGTCTGGCGGGTAATGCTGCTGTCGGTGCTGCCGGGGTGGGATTTCTGGCCGGCGCTTCCATATTGAGAGTTTTCTTAATTATTTGCAGATTGCGTTCCTGTTCGCTGGTCGTATTCCTTTTCAGCATATCATTGATCAATGCCCGATAATTGGGCTTAATGCTGGGAGCCGCTTTCTTGGCATTGGCAGCTGGAGCCGCAGTACAGCAAATGTCTGGTCCATGTGGATAGACTTGTAGGGTGGAATAGTTGGCATTACTGGGCGCCGTTTGTTGTTGTGCGGTTGGTGTGGGAGAGGCGACTGCTCCAGCTGCGGGTGAGGGTGTGCCCTGTTGGTAATAGGAGTTAGTGTTGAGGTGCTGTTGTGGTGGTTGCTGCTGCTGCAACATTTTGCCATATTTGTTGGGATAACCCTGAGGTGTGGACGCTGGTGAGCTGTCCCGTTCCTTACAGCAGTTGTTGTTGTTGTTGGATTTGCTGCTGCTGCCATCTGAGTGCGGTGGAGTATTGTAAGGATTATGATACAATGAGGATCGCGTAGGCGGCTGTGGCAAGGCCTGATGCTCTGGCTCCATTTTGACATAATTTGCCGTGCTACTGCAGGCGGGTTTAGGTTTCGTTGTGGGGTAGTAGGAGGTCCCTACCCTTCCTGGATATCCTCCGGTCAGCATGGGTGGTGGTATCGCTGGTGTGGTTTCTCTTACGTACTTTTCAATCGCCTGATTTACGGTGGTCTGAAATTTCTCCGTACTAAACTGCGGCATGGGCATATACAGACTCTGATGCTGAGTGGCTGCTCCGGCACTTCTTTGCTCCGGCTGTGTCTCATAGTGTGGCGGACATTTGCGTGCATAGTTGGGACTTGGTTGCTGTTGCTCACTGCTGGGCAATGAGGCATGCGGCTGACTGGGATTGACGGCATGCTCCATGAGGTCATAGGGTCGCGTGGCGGCAGCTGGAGCATAGCTGAGCACCTTGGCGGCGGCATTAGGTACAGAGTATTTCATGTCCTCGTAGTAGCGACGCGGCGCTGGAGCTGGAGCGGGAGTCACTGTGGTGGGCTTGGCATAGGCATAGCGTTGATCTTCAACAGGTGGCCAGTAGGCGGTGCTATGCGGCGGCTGTTGCTGTTGTGGTTGCAGCTGCTGTTGCTGCTGCTGAGGTTGCTGCTGCTGCTGCTGCTGTTGTGGTGATTGATACATGACATTGCCCTGCTGCTGCTGTTGTTGTTGTTGTTGCAGATGGTGGTGATGATGTCTTGGCGCAGGGGCTGGTGCCGGGGTTTTGTAGGACCAACTTGCATGCATTTCCACTTTTTTGGCCGTCAAATCCCGATTTGAGGTGTAGTATTGTAAATGCGGATCGCCACCAGCAAGAGACGCTGAAGCAGCAGCAGCACCCGCCGGCGGCTGTATAGATACTGCTGCTGTTGTTGATGCAGTGCCACGATGTGTCATATACATGGCCTGCCGGGAACGTGTCTCTTCATTATGTGTAAGCGCAGGTGGTGCCAGAGTTTGAGGAGCATGCGGATTGTAGCTACTGGCCGAGGAACTACTGGCCACTACCGTTTGGTGGTGATGATGATGCAACTGTTGATAGTGCGGCTGCTGATGATGCTGCTGCTGCTGTTGGGGATGGTGTTGTGGCGGCTGCTGCTGGTGGTGATGATGATGCTGCTGCTGTTGCTGTTGTTGTTGTGGTTGTGGCTGCGGGTGGTGATGTGGATGATGTGTTTGGTGGTGGTGTGTCAATTGTTGATGCGGCTGATGATGTGTTTGATATTCGTGATGTCTGTTGGGTTCCATGGTGGCCTGTAATAAAAAAGATGGATTGAAACAGTTTAGTAAGGAAGTTATAAGTCTGGAAAGTTTGTTTTGTATTTAGAACCACTTTCTCCTCTTCCCCTTTTTGCAAATCTAGTTGGATTTGTTGCTTTCGCCCTGCTAATGCTCAAAATTAACAGGGCAAAATCACGAAATCCACCTGAATTTGCAAAATATCTTTTAGTTATCTAAATTGGAAAACAAAAATTCATTCATCATTTACCACTGAGGCAACTCTTTCGTGTTGCCATACTCTTTAAGTCAGCTGTTTGAACATCAAATTCCTTGGGCAAAATTGATGTGGAACATCTGCTGACTTTTTTTTTGGCACGTGGTTCAAAAAGTTTAAAATATTTGGAAGTATTGCAAGAGTGTGTAATATTTTGACTGAACATCGATTTGGTCTAGTTCAAGTCTAATTATCTAATTGTAAAATTTCACCACAGGTCACTGACCATATTAATGATTATACCCTTGAAATTGTCCAGATGTTTGAAACGCATAAAAGGTAGCATTTCCGACCACATAATGTATATATATTCTTGATCAGCATGACGAGCTGAGTTGATTTATTCTGTTTCTCTGCTATCTCCTCCGTCAGTTTTAAAACTAACCCTTGCAAAGGGTATTATGATTTTGCCCAGAAGTTTGCAACGCATAGAAATATTCATTTCCGACCCCATAAAGTATATATATTCTAGATTGGGGTGACGAGCTAAGTCGATTGAGCTTTGTCCATCCGTCTGTCCGTCTGTCTGTTTCTACGCGAACTAGTCTCTTAATTTTAAAGCTATCGACCTGTTATTTTGCACAGTGTCTTCTTTTTGCTGCACACTTCTAATATGTCGGAACCGACTGAACAATCGGAACAATCGGTCGAAAAACTAGTTTAAGTATGAAAAACTTTTTTCTTTTCAGTGAAAACGACTCCAAACTTTGTATTCATAGGTTTTCTATGCTTTTTTATAATATTGCCAAGTTTGATGATAATCGGACAACTATATGGTATAGCTGCCATACAAAAGATATGTCTGAAAAACAGTCTTAGTTAGAAAAACTTTTTTGTTTTTAATGGTAGCATCCTGCAATTTTGTATTTGTTTGTTTCACATGCTTTCACATAATTTTACATTATGCTTGGCCAAATCAGATGACTATATCACTAGCTCCCATACGAACAATCGGTCGGAAAATGAGAAGAAGAGTATTTTTTGAAAATATTTAAGCGAGCACTTGCAAGGGTATAAAACAGCGATGTTCAAGAAGAGAGGCTCTTTGTAGCTCTCTGTCTCTCTCTGACACTCACTGAAGCATTACTTCGGCAAGCATTCGGCAAGAATTGCCTAAAGTGTTCGGCCCCTGGGGGCTATGGGTCAACATCGCTGGTATAAAAACTTCGGCACAGACGAAGTTAGCTTAGCTTTCTCGTTTTTAATGCAATCGTCTCCAAACTCTGTATTTATTAGTTTTCTAAGCTTCTCCATGATTCCACTAAGTTTGGTCGAAATCGGACAGCTATATGTATGTATATAGTATAGTTGTCATATAAAAATAGAGTCAGAAACTTATTCTTAGTGAGAAGAACTTGTTTGTTTTCAGTGGAAATGTCCTTCAAATAAGTTAGGAAAACGTGCAGCAATCGTATGCAAACTTCGGCCGAGTCGAAGTTAACTTTCCTCAATTTTAATTTTCTTAAACATTGTAAGGGTGGGAGTGTAGTTTCCATACAAGCTGTGGCTTCACGATTTTTTCGCTGGTCAAACCTTTCGATAGCCATTGTGGTATAACCACGTACCAAAGGTACACAGAGCATATTAAGTTTGTTAGTTTGTATGTAACAGCCAAACCGACCTAATAAAGTATACATATTTACTTGATCAGAACCAACAGCCGATTCAATAAAGCCATGTCCCTCTGTCTGTTCAACAGATCTCAGAGATAGTAAGAAATAGAAGTTCGACATGTATGAGACTTATATTTGCTTCTGATATTTGCAGTCAGATCAAATTTATTTCAATTTTGGATTTTGGACGACAAGTTCTAAGGTCTTCTAAAAAAACAAGGTGTGCTGTTAGGTTACAGCTATCCGGAAGTTACGATTATATGAAAGCAATACGGAAAACGTCAAATTGTTTGGTATGATTGCTTTTATGGCCTAATGCAGAATTATGAGAAAAAAATGTACTTTGGAAAAATAACGGTCATTTGAAAATGAGAAATCGATTTGTATAAATTATTTTTCCAGTTTTTGTATTCAATGATCGAGCTTTGGACCATAGTCGTTAAAAGAAGTAGAATCCGATAAAAAGCTGTAAAACAGTTCAAAAAACGAGTTTAACCAGGGATGCAAACCACTCGAAAATAAGGACTGGTTCGGTTCAGTGGTTCATACAGTTTCTGAACCGCCGGTTCGGTTCATTACATGGTTTTTCGAGCTAGCTGAACCGCGGTTTCGGTTCGGTTCAGTGGTTCACAAAGGCACATTATGAGATATTATGATTGTTGGTAGTAATGTGACTTGTCGAACACTTTTGAAATTTAATTCTTATAATCCATTTAAATATTTTAAAAATCCTTAGAAGAATGTCCAATGCTTATTATGTCGGATTTCCAGGAGCCGTCTATAAGTTCCTAGATGAATACTCTCGAAAATTGAGAATGTTTGCTAGAAAAGAATACGTACTATGCATCGTAATTATTATATTTATCATATCCCTTAAGTTAGGCTCAGAACTGAATCATAGCTGAATCAGCTCAGAAATGAAAGGGTTGGTCCTGAATTCATGACATCATTTTTTGAGAATTTGGGCCATGGATTTTACTCTGACATGTCCTACTACGTCATGACCTTAGTTGATTTTAGGCATGATTTCAGTCAGAGAACTGAACCGAACCGAACCGTTTTTATTTGTGGTTTTCGGTTCGGTTCAGCAATTCTGAAAGGAAGCCGGTTCGGTTTGCGGTTCGGTTCACCGGCTGGAATAAGCGGTTCGGTTCGGTTCAGAACCGGTTCGGTTCAGAACCGGTTTGCATCCCTGAGTTTAAAGTATTAAGTGAATGCATCTTTAAGGCAAAAACATTGCTTCACAAAAATAGCAATATCTTCTAAAGTATTAAAATATAAAGTAAAGTTAAAATATACGCTTAAAAAATATGAAAAACTGAAAGAAAGATGTTCTAGACCAGAAGAAGGCGGCTTTCATAAATTGTATTTTGGAGCTAAAAATGGAGTGGTGGTTCGAATTGAAATAAATAGTCACTGTTTAAAACTCTCCGAATCAATGAAATAGACTCGTAATGGTTTGTTTTCCACTATGATTTTCTTTGTTTTGTTGTTGTGTTATCCCTTAAAGAGCAAACAATTTGACAAATTAAGGATAGATTTCAATTAGAGTATTCACGACAGCAGTGGAGTTGTTGGTGTTGGAGTTGTTAATCACCAGAATAAACTGTGAGCTATATTTTTTGATTAGCTTTTCGTGGTTGAAGTTGCATTTTGCTGTCTCTCGTTACTTTTACAAATCATTGCATCATAAACATTTAAGAACAAGACAAAACGATTCAGCTGTTGATGCTGTTGATCGAGAATGAATATACTGACATCTTTTAGTGACATGCTATTAAAAACCAAAAAACCAAAAAAAAAATCAAGGAATATTGTTGAAAATGGCACTGACCTGTTCTCCCGTTTCCCTATAAATAGTTTGCTAACTGCTAACTAGGGCAGTCGAGCGCATTGATAGCGACCGCGAACGTTTGCTTACTTTTTCAAGTATCTTTCGGTATCTGTTACCTTAACCTAGTTAGCGTGAAAGTGGAGTACCTTTTACCATACTTGGGTGTACTTTTTGTTGTAATAAAACAGAAAGTAGTATCTTTGAATCGAGTCAATTAGGTTGCCACCCTCTCGCACATTAATTCCAAGAGAGTATGACTAAAGTTTCTGGCGTGTTGACCTCTTTTAGGCGAACCGGACCTTAAAAGCATCCCTTGCGGGTCCGGTGAAGCAAATATGAACTATTAAAAATGATGGTGCAGTTTCCCCTTACAATTTATCAATCGTAAGAATATCAATTTGTTTCCACTTTTGCCAAAATTACCGAGTTTGTCTACTTTTAACGGCTGTTAAATAAAAGCGAAAATAAAACTACATGGTTAGAAAATAATTAACTTTGCAGGCCCAAAAGACCAGCTTGTCTCAATCAATTGCCTTCTGTGCTTCTAGCAAGAGAAAGCGACCTACTGTTTAACGTCGAGTCCGAACGGATACGCCACAGCTGGGTCACTGGTTGTGGCGGGCCTGATTCCCATTGACCTACTGGCGAATGAAAGGAAAACCTTGGCTGCGACCGAGGAATACTACAACTGGGAGGCGCAAAGAGAGGCGACAATTGAACTGTTGCTGGAAAGGTGAAACCAAGGTACAAACGGACGTTGGACGCGACGCCTTATCTCGAACATATCGAAGTAATATGGCTAAGCAGACGACATGGACAGTTCAATATCTACCTGAAGCAACTGCTGACAGGACACGGGTGCTTTAAACATTACCTGCGGAGGTTTAAGCACGAGGACGACCCAACCTGTACAGACTGTCAGGGGGTCACCCAGTGTGACCTTGTGTTAGAACACATATTTTTTGTCCGTCCGTCTGTTGCAGTTTCCGTGATCAAGTCGGCTTTCAATGCTTCTATCGCGGGTAAAAGTCATTGAATAGATGGAACTAAAGTAAACAGCAGGAGTATTCTTTTAAAAAATTTAAATAAATTACTGGCAAAGTTTTCAAAGTTCCTTCGTAGTAAGATGAAAGATACATTGCAGAATATTTGGAATAATGTTTCGTACACGAAAAAGAAGTCAAGTGGAATCGAAATGATTGAATGTTCCCGAGTCCATAAAAAAAACACCCCTAAGGTCTAATGAATTCTCTAACAATTCCAATTCATCAAAATCGGAAACCATAACAGATTTTGAGGATGAACTACAAATGCAAGAGAAGGCCGAAACCGAATATTGCCCAAGAACACGGCAAGGAATAAAACGAGAAAGCTAAGCTAACTTCCTCTGTGTAGAAGTTTTTATACCCTTGCAAGTGCTCGCTTAAATATTAAAAAAAAAAATACTCTTTTTCCCCATTTCTGACCGATTGTTCGTGTGGGAGCTATATGATATAGTCATCCGACTTGGCCAAAAATTTGTAAAATTATGTGAAAGTATGTGAAACAAACAAATACAAAATTGCAGGATGCTACCATTAAAACCAAAAAAGTTTTTCTAACCAAGACTGTCTTTTAGACCAATCTTTTGTATGGCAGCTATACCATATAGTTGTCCAATTAAAATAAAACTTGGTGGAATTATAAAAAAAAAAACATACAAAACCTACGATTACAAAGTTTGGAGACGTTTCCATTGAAAAGAAACAAGTTTTCTCACTAAAACTAGTTTTGCGACCGATTGTTCCTATGGGAGCTATGAGATATAGTCATTCGACATACTACTAGCTTTATAGCTTTAAAACTGAGAGACTAGAAATCGACAGACAGACGGCCGGACAAGCTCAATCGACTCAGCTCGTCACTCTGATCAAGAACATATCTAGATTATGGGGTCGGAAATGAATATTTCTGTGCGTTGCAAACTTCTGGACAAAATAATAATACCCTTTGCTAGGGTATAAAAACAATGACGATAATGTTTCAAGTGCAAACCCAAATCAAAATTAACACACATTTTAGCTCTGTTTTCATTTCATTAAGAGTTCAATATGTAAATTTGGCAAAACAACCAATACATGCGAACATTTTCTGCCCTCTCTTCTTGGGGAAGCCCTGCTTAAAAGGGCTAGCTATAAGTACTTCAGATGATTCCCTCAATGGTCACATAAATCCAGCATCATCACAGTCAAAGTCAGGGACCGTAAATAATGATTATTCGTTGATTTTTCATCCTAAAAATCTTCAACTTGGACTACCCGTATGGAAAAATATATCATTATTAATTTTTAAAAACCTGAATTTCATTTATTTATGGGCATTCCCATTCTGTCGAACGCGGCCGTCGTACACATTAAAAGTAAAAAAACAAGCAGGCTAAAGCGCATTTTTAATTCGTTCTTTACTTCATGTTAAAGGTCTTCGCTAGCACTTTAATTATTGCTAACAGAGAATAGCAAGTGAAGTCGAGTTACCATAATATAGACAAAATTAGAAGCGATTCGAACGCGACAGAAACAGAAGTGATTTTCATGCCTATCTATATAAAGACAAAGTTTAGCTAATCCTGAGGCCCCAGCAAAGCCCAAATTGATTTAATATCTTATCAATGAATTGCTCTTTCAAATGTATTTTGTTTGATTTGGAAATCTTCTGAATTTTTTGTTTTATTAATTATTGATCTGTGTCGCTACGTGACATGTCGAACGCGACATTTTTTCCATCAAGATATTTATATGGTTTCTGATTAATGCAAAGCAAAAACTTACAGTTAATTGCATTTACAAAGTTTGATATAGCATATAGAAAAATTTAAGATATCAAAAGTCAATGAAATCCATAGGCAATTTAAAAAAAAAAAAACTTCCCATAAAAGTATAAAAATGAGAAAAACTGTGATTGCGCGAATTTGAGTTCGAAAATCTCGAAACGGGCTATGAGAAAATTTGCTACTGGCTGAATTTAGTTTAATCGAATTGTTTCCCTGGGAAAATGTGACAAATTATGGTGTTTTTAACTGCATTTAATTTTTTCGTGTCGGCGGATTTTTTTGCGGAAATGCCCATATTCAAACTTGGCAATGGGTTTTATTGGTTCGGCTTGATTTACTTTCTAGGGATATCTAGGGATATCAAACAAGCCATAATTTCTTATAATCCAGTAGTAATCGGCGCTTGAGTTATATCTATAATTATTATTACTGAGTTTTGTTTTAAAAATCAAATTTAATCATTATATTTTGAATAATGAAATAAAAATAAAATATAATTATTAAAGTTTGATTTTAATAATAGAACTCATAATGATTGCGGTCCCTGGTCAAAACCAAGAAACTCAATGGGAAAACCTATTGCAATTTTTAAACAAAACTTTATTTAACTTAATTTTCTTATACAAATTCCTAAATTTAAACCTTTTTCTTATAAAACCATCGCAACATTTTTTCCTGCGATTCTCGGTTTGGTTTAGCATTTTCAAAAGGTTGCCGGTTTGAATTAGCTTCGTTTGGTTTAAAACCCGTTTGCAGACCTGTTGAAGATTGAAGAGTAAATTCGATTGATACACTTTATGCATCGCAGACGATGGATAAGTAGCACGCCAAAAGAGGTCTTGCAATCTACGTTTAAAAAGTACAACAAAACTTTGCAAGTCACCGCCATATTAATAGAAATTTCATAATTAAGCCAAAATATGACTTATCTCAAGCTTCAAGGCATTTGGAAATACTTTCTAATATCAATAAATTAGTGTAAAAACTAATGAAGACATTTTGCTAATGAGATAAAAAAAAAAACTTCAACACTTTCTACAAACTTGTTTACATTTTGTTTTTGTGATTTCTATTATATATTATAGTTTATCTAATTTTAGATTTAAGGCTAGTTTTGTGCCCTATCAATCCGCTAGGCTAATGAGCATGTGTACAAACATACACACACAGATCTATCTCTTGATACATACAAAATGACAATTAACCATGTCGAACACGCCCACAAACAGAAATGTTAAAAATATTTCGTTAAATAACTCTGACAGCCTCAACACAGCCACAAATCGTTATAAATCACAACACAAACTTTTGCTTTTGAGCAATTTGTACGCAGCAAATTGAAAAGTTTTCACAGAAATTGTTTTTGTTTTCTTTTATTTTGTTTGTTTATATGCGAAATAATTGCTGAGAGGACCTTGCCTTGAGCTTCGCACAAATGTTTTTATTTTATGTTGATTAATTTTGCGTTGATTTTTTATCAGCAAACACGTGATTGAATAAATCGCAGGTAAAGTTTGTTGCTAAGCGTTTAAAATTTAATCTGCTTTTTCTCTCTATTCGCAACACAGAGGATTGAAATTCCAGACCGAACACGAGCTGCCTGCGTACTTGAGGAGTCTTATCTAAAGTTTAATTAGAACGTGGGATAATTTTGAGTCATAAATTTGCCAACAGACATTAATATTAATTCCCAAAATTTTCGTTTTGTTTTTATCAAACAAAATATATTTCCTCGTTCTCAGTTCTTGTAGAAAATTTGCTTATTTTGGTTGGCTTTTATGAATCATTTGTGTAATACTTATGTGCCGTTGTGTGGTTCATTGGAAAGTCAGTTTATTTTTATGCATGTTCTTTAGAAAGTCGTTGAACTGTTTGCGATATGTTGTTGTTATTTGTTAAGCTCTTGCAAACGGGTCTATTAGTTTCTGACCAGAAATTGGAATTGCTTAAAGCGTAGGTACTTGTCAATTTAGGAAAATTAGGAGGAGGCAACAATGTCAATTTGTAGACGCTGGAATGTTTACATTTTGATGGATTTTAATATGTTTTAATATGTATAAAAGAAAATAAAGTGTAATTCCAAGAGTGAGTGACGGTATACGTTTAATTACACATGCTTAGTGGCCGTTTTTCTGCCAGCTAAAACCATAAATGATAGCCTTGTTCCACTGGCACACTCTCGAGCAGCTTCAATGAATGTTCTGAGTGTTAACATTTTTTCTGTGTAAATAGCCAAGTGTCAACAAGAGGAAATATTGTGGGGCGTGGGCTGTGTTTTTGTCCGGGAAACGGACACTCCTGATTTCTATAATCGTTACTCGTAGACTCAAAAAGGGCATCTTCGACCTCTCAGTGTATATATATTCTGATAAAATTTGGTTCCATTATATTATTTCACATAGCTAAATACGCAAAGCACTAATACATTTTTTGATTCAAATAAGTTATTTGCTTCAATTACCATTAAATTGTGTTGAATTTGTTTAAATTATAGCTCAATTTTTTTCTCAAGTCAATACATTTTAATTCAATTTTTGAATTAAAATTAAGAATAAAACTCAACAACTTCTTTAAATTTAAAAAAAAAAAGTCATTAAACCCATCAACAATTTAGAATAAGTTGAAATTTTCAGCTATTAGACAATTATTAATGGCATTAAGCCAAGTCAAGCGCCAGCTAATATTTAATTATTGTTGATTATTTTGCTTGGGATATTTCCCTTCCATTCAATTTTCAATTGAGATTTTTCACTCCAGCCAATTTTTAATTGAAAAATTTTTCTTCCATTAAATTATTATTTGGAACTTTTCACGCCAAGTCAATATATAATTGGGATATTTTACTTCAGTTAGCTTCGAGGTTCTATGTGATGATTTGGTTCGAGTATTTTCGGAATAAGATATCGTAAATAAGGTTCTCAGTTTAGTCATATTTCCTTATATGCCTTTCAACTTAGACTTGGGTCGGTGATCATTTAAAAAATTCGAAGAATCCAATAATCAGGTTCCCATTTCCAAATCAGATTGATCATTTGGTGTACACAAACAGTCGAATGAAGATAAACCTTAATTTGAATTTGAAGTTTGAATAATTTGAAGCTAAACTATAATTTGAAATTAAGTTCCAAATAACTGAGTCAGTTTTCGAAAATCCGCTTCCACATGATTTAATCTAAGTCGAAAACGGAAACATGCCTTAATATAACTTTAGTTATAAAATCAGTTTCAAAAAGTATTTCAAAATATGAAAGCTTATCCAATAAATATATAGCTCACTAACTTCAAGACAGTCACAACTCATAAATAATGCACAAATATTACCTACATCGCGTTCTAAATACATAGTTTTTAAAAGTATTTCTTCAAGTGAGATGAAAATATGTTTGAGTATATATTATTTTACAGGTTTATTTTTATTTTATTTATTTTATGCTGCACTCAATATTATGCGAAGATACTTGACTTTGTTGTTAAAACATAATTTTTCCGAATTTCTTGAATAAGCATTTGAAATATAAAACATTTTAAAGAACTAATTTTCGTTAGATAAAATCCATTTAAAACTTTAAAATCATTTTTTATTTACAAAATGGATGATTTTAAGTTAGGACAGTGTTGCAGTTAAGTGAGCGGTATGTATTACGCATGTGCGGATTCCGTAAACTTTAGAACTTGTTAGCGTTATCTATAATTTTGAATAAGAGCGCATTGGATTAGCCTGTCGAATTGTACACTCTTTTCCAATATGTTGGACCAGATAACTTCCAAATTTTTAGGCATGGGTTCAGATTTTGAAATGTATAATTATATTTTAAGCCGAACCGAAATTTTCTCTATTTCTGTACTTTTTTCTCAAATGGTTCCGTTTACAGTATGCAATATGTCGGACTTCCGGGTTAAAACCGGTTCCGTTAAAATTCGGTTGCAGCTTTGATTATCATAAATTTTAATTTTATTATGACTATAAAATGGATATTTGTTATATTTATACCCTTGGAGAGGGTGTTTTAAATTTGTTCAGATGTTTGTAACGCATAGAAGGAAACATTTTCGATCACATAAAGTAAATATTCATGATCAGCATGACGAGTTGAGTCGATATGGCCATGTCCGTCAGTTTAAAAGCTACCGTGACCAAACTTTGCACGAAGTCGTGTAATACAAATACGCTCTAAAAGTATCGAAACCGGCCGGATCGGATGACATTAGCATGTAGCTGTCATAGGAATGATCGGTCGAAAAACTAGTTTTAGTGAGAAAAAGGTTTTGGTTTCAAAGCAAACGCCTCCATACTTTGTATTTCTTAGTTTGCTATGCTTTCCCATGATTCCACTTAGTTTGGTTGAAATCGGACATCTATAAAGTATAGCTGTCATAGAAAGGGCGGTTCAGAAAAGTTGTGGTAGTGAGACAAACATGTTTGTGTTCTCGGAAATTTCATCCAAATTAGTTAGAAAAGCGTGCTGCAAGGGTATACAATCTTCGGAGGAGCCGAAGTTAACTTTCCTCTATTTTTTTAATTTTTAATATTCTAATTAACTTAATTCTATTGTTATTAGACGATTGAGCATTGTCCGTCCCGCTGTCTGATTCTTCGGAAATCATTCCCTCAGCTTTCATGAAATATAGAGCTGAATATGACCGAACCGATGACGGAATGGATATTTCTTGTACCTGTCATAGTAATGATCTGTTTCAAGTGTAGACAGAGACAGAGACGAAGATAGATTTGATTTCTTGATTTAAAGCGCTTATCTATAGATTTAATTTTCAAAACTACAAGGGAACTGTTTATTGTCAAGATATAATTATTACTTTAAAATATCGATAGTATCAATTTGATCGATTTTTTGTATACTATTTGTATACGATATTTTACTTTTCCATTTAAGTAAGTCAAGTGGAGCTCAGCTTGGCTATTTAGGCTGAGTTAAGCCAAAAATATATATACTTTTTTTGTTTTTATTTTGAAATGAACATTAATCGTTATAGATTCTGTTACACCTATAGAAAAGAAGGAGACTTATGGACCTGAAAAGGACACAATCGTGGAAAAGGGACAAAAGTGGGTTTGACTTCTACAAGTCAGGTAAATTTTTGCATAGATTTCTTTTAATGTAAATTTCTTCATAAGATTTCCCTGAATCTAATAATCTGTAGAATTCTGAGGGGATTGCAGTCATGGCTTTTACTTGGTTAATCCTATATTTTAACACAAATTTATCAGTTTTATTAAGACCATTATTGATTATATTTTAAGCTCAAGGGGATGTGCCTATCAGACTACACTTGGTGCTCTCTTTTTGAATTATCCTATTTGTCAGTAATGTTGCTGACTCTTATTAAATATATTTGTTAACTAAAAACTCAATTTAAAACGCTTTCCTTACAATCGAGGGTGTCCCCCCTTATTTTTCAAATAAAAAAGTGCTTGCCTTTCCACAAAGCTTTTTAAATCAAATGGCAATAGTTGAGTGATTTGAAACCGACTGCCAAATATTATTCTTGTCACTTTTCATTTGACTCCAGTAATTTATACGAAAATCGCTAGAGATTTACCTAAAATTTTCATTGAAATACATAAACTTTCCCCTTCGTGTTTAAACAAAACATTTGTTATCTGTTATTTCGCATACAGATAAAAGAAAAATGCATTAAAATACACTAAAAATCCTCCTCAATTGGCCGCAGCAGCTCGTGGCCTTGGCTGCATCACAGAGTTCGAGTTTTTTTTAAGAGTGTAAGAGAGCAAATACCACATACAAAATGAATAACAACTACAGCCAATGATTGCCGCTTGTTTTGTTTTTAGCGCTTACTTAGCATTTTAATTTGGCATTTGTTGTTGGTGGTGTGGTTGTTGTTGCATTTGTTGTTTTATAATTTCTCATCGAAAAGTTCGTTGTGCTCTTACGTTCGCCTTCGCTTCGCTGCGGTTCGTGCGCGTTTTTCATTTCATTTGGTTTTTATTTTTGTAGTTGTTGTTTTTGTTGGCTTCGGCGGTTCGTCGTGTATTTATATCATTTGCAATAACAAAATAAAAAATATAAAAATGCGTCACAAATTTATTTGCACTTTTGCTGTCGGTCGAGTATCAGACGGAGAGAGCGGCGAGCAGCTAAAATGTAGCCTTGACCCTCTACAATCTACAGAAGGAAGAGGGCGGGTGGAAGAGTAGAGTATACAGCTGGGCTAATATTCTTTTGAATTATTTATTTATTTATAAATATATAGAGATGTTGTATGTACATTGTTGCACATTGTTATGTTTGTGTGAGCCATCGCAAGCAGAGGAGAAAACGATTTCATTGGAATGGAATGAGTTGGGCATACGGTTTTGGTTATGTACATACATATATCAAATACAAAGCTCCCTTATCAAATTGAATACTTTAATTGTTTGGTAATTTATTTGTAGGAATTTGTGCAAATAGTCCTCCAGAGCATGATTTATTTATTGGTGAGATTAATGTTACAACTTTAAAGCAAGACAATGATAGCGAATAAAAAACCGTATTATTCCACAATTAAACAAATTTCATTTGATATCCCATCAACATAATCTCGACTATTTTAGCTAGTGAATGCGATCGTCATTTGTTTCGTTTCCCCGACGGCAATTTTCGGGGTGTACTGACTATTTTTTAATATTGTTGTGGCTTCATTGACATACAATATATTCCTTGAATTGGTCAGTTGCCATAGGTAAGTAATTACGAGATAGGGATTAATTCCAAGACGATTCAATGTGGTGGTTTATGCCGATTTAAAGTATCGAAAATACCTTGTACCTAGAACAGTTATGTCATGATCATTGCAGTCCCAGTGCAAAACATAAGCAAAGTTAAATTAGAAATAAATGAACTGCTGCAAAGAACGTTTTTTTTTTTTTTGCTTCCAACTCGACTATAGTTCCTCTGATCCTTACCTTATATGAAAGATCTCTAATTAATGCTGACTTCGTAGCGCAAATCTTCTAAGCAACTATTTATTTATCTATGTATATATCCATTATGTGGGATATAAAAGGCTTATCAACTTTTCCACTGTTTTCTTATCCCGAACCAAGTGTAAATAAAATGTTGAACCTTAACCTGTTACGGTTGGGTTCTAAATAATAATGATACATTACAAAATCTGAACACTCTTGCCTAGTAATTTTTGGGTAATCTGATCGAGATATTTCGCAAGAGTCTACAAAACACAATCACACTTTGTCATTGGTATGTGTGAGTAGCAACAAATGCGAAGTTGAGAGCAACACAAAAACTTCTTGCAGAGATACTGAGAAAATAGTGAAAAGGAAATATTGTGCTACACCTAGTTGTAATGCAACTAGAAATTGACTGCTAGCAAAATAGCAGGATTCGGGAGAGTAAGACAACTGCTCAGCGGCCGATTTGTGAAAACATGATTAACTGTAAAGTACACGACATACAGCTTATGCAGGTTGCATATTGGGTGTGTCAAAGTTTGTCCAAAATGCAACTGATATTCCATCAGGGATGCCAACCGGTTCGCAATCGAACCGAACCGCTTGTTCAAGCTGATTAGCCGATCCGCAATTCAAACCAACGGCTTTTCATAATTTGCTGAACCGAACCGAAAACCACAAAGGAAAACTGTGCGGTATTTTTCTATATTTCAGATTGATGTAGCTTTTTAGGGATCACCCATTATAATACATGTGGTCCCGTACATCCTAATCCCAATCCTACTACTCTTAATAATAAGTCCTTTTAATTGAGTCAATCCAAACGAATAGTACCCTATTCTTGCAGTGATCCTTATTGTTGGCGCCTGAATATCCGACTGCATATTTGATTTCTGGGAATTCGCTTTAAAAATCAAAATACATAAAAGAGGATTGATCCAGTGAACCGAACCGACACCGCGGTTTAGTCAACTCCATCGTGACCCGCTAAATCGATCCAGTCTTTATTTACAAGTGCTTTGCATCTCTGTCTTAGCTAGATAGTCAATAGGCTACACAAAGACAAAGTGGTATTAAACTGGTTGCAAATGGCTGCTGCAGGGGACAATTGGAACACGACGAGCTTATATTATGTGTGACTGCGCTGCTTTTGAGAGTTTGCCAATGCCCAGTAGATAGCGACTCGCCAGCCAAGAAGCTAAGCTAAGTTAGTTTATTAAATATGCTTGCAGAACCCCTTCCACTATAAACTTATCTATAACTAAAGATTTATTATTTGCGTTATTTGAGTTAGAATCTTTTAAATCTTTATCGACCTATAATAACTAAATTGAAGTCTTTCCATAAATGAAGAAATTACGAAGAAATATTTCCCATTTCGAACAAATTTATTGGTGTTCTATTTAAATTGGGTAAGTCGCAAAGCTTAAAACAAAACCCTTCTCCCACGAACCTTGAATGTCAAACTTTTGAACACTTCGGTTCGAACCCCTGAACCGAGAATCCGCAAGAGAACTATGTGGTTTGTAGCCCTGCTACTTGCTCTTACCATCTCAAAGATTCCCGCGTAGGCATATTTTTATCCTACGAGTAGCGGGTTATAAGATCGGTAAAGTTTATACTAAGATCATAAAGTCGTTCTCGAAGCCAGGACTGTTTCATATTATTCTAAGAGGGATTTAGATCTATGGGTTGGCCAGACAACATCAAAAAGTTATTAAAACTAGCCGATGTCTCTCGTCAGATGTGGTTTGGTAATAGATAAACCAGAGTTCCTTATATTGGGCTGCTGCAAAACAATATTAGTAACTACCACGTTTACATTTTACAGCTGAAGTACCAATAATGCTATGTAAACTTTTGATTGATCGATGCGATTCGACCTCTTTGAAGATGATTGGAATTTTGTCTATTGTATATCAGTTTTGAAGCTAATTGCCAGCTGAGGACAGACTTTTCAGTAAGTCAGTAGCAACCCTAAGAGTATTATAATGAACAGTTTGAAGCTTTTAACCAAGGCTCAATGTGGAAGAATATCAATTTATTCAAAACATTACAAGACACCGATGCATTATAGATTGTGACAAATTTTTGCGACTTCTTTTGACTATCAACTTTCCAGTATTGCTAGCAATGAATATAGCTTTTGGTTGGTTTGGAAACGTAAATGATAATCCATTCCAAAATCAGTTTACATTTTTGGATTGATACAATCAACTGATCGAAATTAGAAAACTGAAAAATTCGAATAATGAGAATGTTTTCTTTAACTACAGAACACAAAAACAAGCTATTGACATTCCTAGATCTCTAAAAGGGAAATACATATCTCCAGCCAATCAGCAAGCTTATCATGCTTAATCAATAATCTATAAATATATATATATGAGTGTTCAGTGATCACCTAACCTCGAATTAATATATGTATTTTTATATATCGTATATATTTCCCTTCATTACAAATCAAAAAACCGCATAGAAAAATGCGAGCAATGAAAATGTTGTAACGACACAAACTCGAATTGAGCGCCAAAACCCGAACCAGATGATGATAATGACGATGATGACGAGCGAGTAACGATCGCTTAAAGTTGTTGTTGTTGCTGTGTTTCGCCTTTGGGGGCCAACGGCACACGAATGTGTATCGCCTCGTAGCTGTATCTTTGTATCTGCATTTGTATTTGTGTTTGTCGCATGTATTTGTATGTGTATCTGTAGAATTTATGTCGCCGCCGCAAAAAAAAAATGTTGTAATACACAAAAGTGCGAGGCGAGACGAGACGGACAGATGTTGCTGAATGGTTGGGTATATGTTCTGTTGTTTCGTTCTCTCTCTCCCGCAAAGATGATGACAGAATCAACAAAAACAACAATCCAAGCGGTACAATTTAAGATAACAATGTCAACGACTGTGTATGAGTTTTCCCCACTCCGCCGTCCACCCCCTCCGCCCTCCCCTCTCCCCTTTAAACGTAAGGTGCACACGTTTTTTTTCTCGTTCAATATCACATAAAAGTGTTGTTGTTGTTGTTAATTTTATTTCAATTTATTAGCATATTTGTTGTTGTTCGCTTTTCATTGCCGCCTTTTTTGCCAAGTGTTTATTTTTTTTTTTTCTCTTTGCTTTTCCTCATTTGCTTTTTGAAGTAATTTGTCATATACAATGATTTAATTGCTTGAATTATGAATTGTGAAATGTGTACAGAGAAGGAAGCAACTCACAGAGCGGTGACAGAGATAGAAAGAGAGAGAGAAAGGAAGAGAAAGAGGGGAGTGACCTGAATAGGCAGAGGCATTTTTCAATTGTTGACGAGTTGAGAGAAAGTTGGTAGTTACTTGATTTTATTGCATAAAGAAGAGCATTTAAAGAGTGGTAAGACACAAAATACAGATATAAAATAGTGGCAGATTCATAAGCTGCAGTTTATCAGAAAATAAAACGGTAGTCAAGAATATAACTTTGATTAGCATCGGGTATTTACCAAAACTTCACATCTATGCACGTTTCTAAGAGATGTGACTCTATGAACTCCTCAGACGATATTAAAGTTCGTCAGAGTGTGATAGTTGTTACATAAGTCCGACGTCAGTAAAGGTCTGTTCGATCTATGTCTGGTTACCTAAGGCCGAATAAAACTATAAAACCGAACAGTTTCTATTACACTTATTTTATTCTTGTAGTTTCGAGTTTATGTATGTCAATTTATGTTTCAATAAAAAAATTAGTAGTTTCCCTTTGAAAACTGCTTTGTTTAGTACTATTGAGGACTCGATAAGTCGTTTTGAAGGCTGGTCAGTAGATGTTTATATTTTTAATGACCGATTTAACCAACCAATATTTCTAATCGGAGCTTTGATTATTTATTTAATTAAGATTATCAAGAAATTTAATAGACAACGTGAGAAAAGAAGAAACAGAAATGATGATTTAGGTCCGGGGGTTCCTTAAACCATTCGAACCTAAAGTTTTGCTTTGATCCTTGCATTACAGCTTCTTAAGTCATTAGAGTCATTATTTTATAACAAAAAAAATAGAGGAAAGTTAACTTCGGCTCAGCCGAAGTTTGTATACCCTTGCAGCACGCTTTTAAACTTATTTGAAGGACATATTCTCTGAAAACAAACAAGTTTTTCTCAATGAGACTACCTTTCTGACTCTACTTTTGTATGCTAGATATATAGATAGATGTCCGATTCCGACCAAATTTGGCAGAATCATGGAGAAGCATTGAAAACTAGTAAATACAGAGTTTAGAGACGTTTGCATTAAATACAAAAAAAATTTTCTCACTAGAACTAGTTTTTCGACCGATCGTTCATATGGCAGCTATGAGTTATAGTCATCCGATCCGGCCGTTTCCGAAAGAAATGTGCAGCGTATTTGTACCAGAAGACTTCGTGCAAAGTTTGCTCGCGATAGCTTTAAAACTGACGGAGGAGATAGCATAGAAACAGACGGACAGACGGATAGACGGACAGACGGACATGACTATATCGACTCAGCTCGTCATACTGATTAAGAATATATATACTTTATGTGGTCGGAAATGCTTCCTTCTATGCGTTACAAACATCAGGACAATTTTAATATACCTTCTGCAAGGGTATAACAAAGGGCCGATTTCACATCACCTATATGGAACTATTTGTCACATAAACCAACGATTAAAAGAATGCATTATAAGTATAATTAACAATTGACAGCTATATAGGAGATAAGAAATCGTCCCTCATAGGCTAATCCCACATCTAGAGTTTAAATGCTGACTAACTTTTTGCTATGCTACCATTTTTAGCTTTTGTTTTGTCAAATTATTAAGTCAATATTTTTCAATGAAACATTCTACTGTGGATATAGATCGGCTTAATTATTAAAAGAATTCTATGAATGAGTATTAAGTATTGATTTCTATATTTTCAGCAGAGTGATGGTTACCAAAAAGATGTCACTAAAGAATACCTGTGAATCACTGAATGGATCTCTGACTAATTTTAGTTGTTATGTTTAGTTTTTAAATAAAATAAATTGAATAAATCTGCATAAATATTGGTTCAAAAAAATTATGTAATAATTTGTAATAGATCTCAGACCTTTTTTAAGATTTTAATTCTAGATTTTTATATCAATACAATGTTTAATTTGAAATTGAAATTAAATGGTTTTTTCAAAAAAATACCTAATTCTATCGAGGGTAATGAATCTATTCTCTAAAACTATCGAAAAATCGTATATCACCACAATCGAAATTTTGAAATTTTGAAATCGAAATTTTCGCGGGTCCCGTTCATGAACCATTTTAATTAACCCTGGTTCTGGGCTGGACTCCAGCCTGGCTAATAAATGCTATTAGAGTTGAGTAGATTTTTATAAAAAGAAACTAAAATCAAATCAATGGTTTTGTTAGGAACCGCTTAACCGATTTTGATGGAAAGTCTATCGAATAAATGTTGCACATTATACCCTTGCAAAGGGTATTATAATTTTGTCCAGAAGTTTGCAACGCATTGAGATATTCATTTCCGACCCAATAAACTCTATATATATATTCTTAATAAGGGTGACGAGCTGAATTCATTGAGCTTTGTCCGTCCGTCTGTGTGTTTCTACGCAAACGTCTTTCATTTTTGAAGCTTTCGAGCTAAATATTTCGCACAGAGAACCGACCCGATCTGATAACTTTATCTCATAGCTTCCATAGCAACAATCGGTCGGAAAACTAGTTTTATTGAGAAAAACTTTTTCCTTTTCAATGGAAACGTCTTCAAACTTTGTATTCCATGGTGATGAAGTTCAATGATTTTTGTTATAATTCTACCAAGTTTGAACCATATGGAATAGCTGCCACACAAAAGATAGGTCTGTAAAACAGTCTTAGTTGGAAAAACGTTTTTGTTTTAAATGGTAGCATCCTCAAATTGTATTTGTTTTGTTTCACATGCTTTCACATAATTCTACCAAATTTTTCCAAATCGGATGACTATATCATATGGCTGGGAAAATGGGTTTTTGTGGGGAAAACGATTATTTTTGATAATATTAAAGCGAGAACTTGCAAGGGTATAAAAACTTCGGCACAGACGAAGTTAGCTTAGCCGTCTCGTTTTTATGTATTCCCAATTCTTAGGTACAAAAAATTGTTTTCCGTTTTCCTTCTGCTTGTTTTTGGACACAGATTGGATTATGATTACTAAATATTCCATTTCTGCCACGCCTTCGTTCCCCCTGCATTTTTAAAAAAGCTCAAATTTCCCACAATATTTAAGGTATCTGCCTAAAGTGGGCAGCTTTAGTTATAGATCCACCAAATTCGTGATGGTTCGATTTACAAAAATAACGATTTGTCATTGTGGAACATTCGGGACCCTTGGGATATTGGAATCAAAGGATTTTATCAACGCACACTACCAATACCAATCTCTAAATAGGTACAGTATTATAAGAAAGAAAGCCCATTTTGTTTAGTGCTTAGCAGTAAAGTCTTCAAACACCAAAGCTTAAAAGTGTTAGATTCATTTTGTTCAGAGATATTTTAGCTTTACGCTTAACAATGAAAGTGCTACAGCGCACACAGAAAAATATTTAAGATAAGCCTTGTACCAACACCTTTCCGTCGCTTGATATAAGGCTGCCTTCACAATCTAGTACGCCTGCATTTGATCATGCTTCGCCTATAAATTTAAAGAGCTATTCACAAGTAAAACAACCAACATGTAGGCCAACCAAACTATCATGTCTCATGTGTCGATTAGTGTAAGGGCAGTCATAGACTTGATTCATAACTCTACACTACATATTAATCTAGTACTCTTTAGTTAACTATTCTAATTTTGTTATATTTTTATAATATTTCACACATTTTTGCATTGCTTTTGTAAACATTTACTATAATGTAACGAATTTGTTATTACTTAATAGTTTCATTCCTCATTCTCGCTCGTTTGTTGATTATAGTGCGACACAAATTCCATTTAACTAGCACTCTGTATTTGTTTAGTTCCGTTTAGCTTTCTAAGTGTTCACAACTAGCTCGATGACAATTAATAAATACGATTAAATCTTTTTCCTTAATAATTGGTTATTAATAATAAAAAGGTTCAATGGCATTTTTCATCAACAGGTGTGTGGAAATTTGAAACTTTAGTCTGTGACTCACTTAATTGATTGAGTGTATAATTTATATGCATACATATACAAGGCGTTTATTTCAACTCAAACATTCAACAGCTTTTTTAATTTGACAACGAAATGTGAGGAAGTTTGGGTTTTATTTTATGCCCAGTCAGCAAATGAGTAGGAAAAATTGGTGGGCTGCTTCTAGCTAGTGTCTGAGTGTGTGTATTTAGGTAGTAGTACTCTAAAAATAAACTAAGTAAACAAATTGTTAGCGAAAAGGGCAAGCGGGCCAGTGCCATACCGCAGACAAAAAAGTAAATTCATAGTCGCACTTCAAAAAAAAAAATAACACATTTGTGTGTGGAAAGCTTTATGAGCTGTGTGATGGGTAAAATGAGGTAGCAAATAGCAAATAGAAGGGGTTTTTCAACTTCAAATTACATATCTAAGATCTGAGCAATGTACTCCAGTAAGTATTTGTAAGATTTTTAAAGATATCAATTGAAATCCAAGCCTCTTGCGTACTGCTTATCTGCACATAGAAAGTGATTTCTGCGACTGCTCTTTTGGTCTCGGTGATTTCTGCAAAAAGCAAACGAAATACACTAATACATGGGCCATTCTTTGATTGTGTGACAAAAGCCTTTACTTAATACTTGTTGCCATTGTGTTTTCGTTTGTTTTATGATCTATGGAGTAAGTAATTGCAATCATTAAAATAAATTATAATTTGCTGCCGACACAAAAACCAAATTAACACTTTAATTTAGCTTTACTAAATCAGTTTCGAAACTAAGGGAGAGAAGTATTTAATAGCCTTAACTTATACAAATTAATAGTGCATTAAATTTTACACTAACGTGAACATAAAAATCGACATTGACATTAAGATAGCAGCAGAATTAGCCTGACTGATATATACACTTGCACGAACTTGGAGTACCCTTTTAAATGTTAAAGTAATGGGAATATATGTTTACGTCGGCCACCTTTTAAAAATTACTGTTATTCTTGGCTATTTTAAGACTGGAATTAAACGGTGAAGTAAACTTCACGAAGTTTTTGAAAAGATTTCTTTTGTAGGGCCACATCACACCACTAGAATTCATGAAGTGTACTTATAAATAATGCCTGGAAAACATTCTAATAACATATTTCTATAAGCGACTGATTTACTTAATAGTTTGTCTTACAAATAGAGAACAAAAAAGGAAACTTTTTAGACAGAGAAGATAGCAAACGTTTCTTATGTATTTTCTGGTGCTGAATTCAAACCAAACTTGTTTCTACGTAAACTTAATTGAATAACGATCACGAAAAACCAAAACCAAAGATTGGTTTTGATTCCCAAGAAACCAATATATTGATTGAAATATGAAAAATGGAAATATTTCTGAGAAATTAAACGTTTTCCACAAGTTTACAAATTCTTGAAATTTATCCGGCGATTGGAAAAAAATCACAAACTTTCAGATTTCCCGTTCATTGTTCAGAAAATTCGGAAAGGTGGAATATGGTGGAATTATAGAGATGCGGGATTCATATTTGTCACAGATAAAAATAAGAGCTAATTTTTATTTCGGAAAACTTTTAAAATGATCTGACCAAATATTTAAAAAATACCTATACCGATATTTTTTAAGATGTTGAAAAAGTTTTATCGATATAAATATTTTAGGATGCAAAATGTATATAATATTGAAATATAACAAAATCCTTAAAATAATTGGGTCATAGATGTCATTTGACAATTTTAAAACTATTTTCTAAGTAAAAAATTTAGGGATCAAAGCTCCAAAATACTATCAAATATTCAGGCGTAAACCTCTGAAATATTGGAAAAAGTTCGGCTCGGGGGTCCGAGACCTGTTTGAAAGTCTAAGATTCAGATCTCAGACCAATTCCTTTACTTTTTTAATCTAAGGTTTTGGTTCGATGTTAACTTAAAGATATTTTTGTTGATAGAACAATGCAGCTAAAGAAGCTATTAAAAACGTTAACTAGTAACCGAATTGACCTCATTTATTATAGGTATAATTAAAAAACTTCTCTTGCTCTAGCTTTAAATCGAAGCTGCCGTAACTTAAAAACGATGATTTGTTTTACCCCAATTTGACTTATGTTTTTATTCTTTTCAAAATCGCCAAATACCGAACTTGAATATGGTTTTGAAATGATAAAGCTCCGATTCAGCGCTATGAAATTTGATTGGTTAAGTCAATAAATTGCTATGGTATTATAAGTTCGGACAAAAAACAGGACTAAAGAGATTCTTCGAACCGAGCTTGGTTCCAAGTGGAGAGGGTTCGTTTCGATTCGGTCTGGGTCCTGTTTTAAGGACTTAAGAACTCGAGTCGAAACTGTTCGTAGGCATTGCAGCCTTGCAAAATATACATTAATAATCATGTAATATTAATTATTTATAACAAAAATTTTCTTCGTTGAGGTAAAATTTTGAATGATTTTTTATTTCAATTTTTATGATTTGGAGCACCTAATAGTTGACATATGTAGATGTAGCCCACAAAATTTCCATATCATTATTTCTAGTTCAATTGTTTGAGGACTCGAAAAGTTGAATCAAAAACCCCACCGAAAAATTATACTAAAAATATTTTATATCCGATATAACGCCTCGGAAAAATATTCTATAACGATATGCAGTATTTTTGGACAAAAATATCGATATTATTTACACCCTCAAACTCCCATTTTTACTTGGAAATGTTTTGGGCTACATTGCCGGAATATAACAATCTATTTTATAGCGTCAAATAGTAAATATTAACATAGTTTATAAATAGAATCAGATCAATATAGTTTTCTAAAAACAATAAGTCAAGTCGGTCAAGTCCGACTCTAATATACTCTGTACTAACGAAAGTGTATGCTTGGTATGCATTTTGATTTTTGGGTGGTTTTTGATTTGATTCTGGCACTTGGTCATTCGGATTTTTGCTTGCTGGCAGATGAAACATCAAGGATTGGAGTTTCGGTTGGTTAATAATTCCATCAAAGAAGCAAATATCAACAGTTTACAAGTGGCTATCGCATTGTTGCCACCATCAGTTTGTTTTGTCTTTTCGAAAGCAAAATTTGAATATAATATTTTGATCACATTTTGATTTTTTTTTTCTAAAATCGATTTATCGCTCCAAGCATTCAAATTACTAAGCTTATTGGACAATAATCCTATAAACGCCTGTTGGAATTTAATAATCTTTAAGTATGCATAAAAGTTTTAAGTTTATGAAAGATTTAGTCAAAATTAAAGTCAAATTAAGTCAGAGTTCCAAAATGCACAGGAAAAGAAAATAATTATAAAAAAAATACACCAACTTTTCAATTTATTTTCACCCTTCAGCTGCATTATTTTAGGTTGTGTTATGTTAACTTTGATTGAAATCCAAATTCAACTTAAGTGACAATCAAATAGATTCAACTTATTTAAAATCTATACTTTCAGGTATGTCACGTTTCTCAGCTCCATATCTGTTTTATCAGTCGGTAAAAAAGGTGACATGTTTGTGTATCGTATATTTTTACAAGTAGTTCACTCAATGCAAACAAAATAAATCAAGGAAAACAAGAACTAACCTTACTGCTCAGCTAATCTTTAAATCGAAATTGATAACGAAAAATGTTTAGACTCAAGAGCAGGCGGGCAGTAACATTTGTAGAGCTGTGCTCGTACAGCTCCACAGCTGTGTGCCATTCGTTGAGGTTGATAATTAGTTGTAGTCACTCACAACCTCTTCACCCCCCCCTACCGATCTTGCTTATTGTACGCTTAAACGGTTTCTGTTTTTTTTTTTTTTTTTTTTGTGTTAAAGCATTTAACCGGTTTGTTTCGAAACAAACACAAAGAGAACAAGCCCAGATTGTCTATTTGATTCTGAATGTGTGTGTGTGTGTGAGTGTAGGTCTGTTGCTAACGTTGAGAATTATCATTTATGTTTGCTAGAAATTATTCATTTTATAGACATCTTGTGAGAAATAGAACTCTTCTGCTTTGCAGTTACAAGCTGATGAGCAAACATAAAGCTTAATTGGCAACATAAGAGCTGCGGAAGCGAGTCGGAGTACTTTCGATTTGTAAAATAATTTACAATTTTTCTTCTTTAATAATTGCTAGGTAAGCTTTGTCATTTAATTCATCTATTAATCCTTAGGTGCTTTATATCAAATTTTAAAGAAATATTTGAAAGCCAAATAAAACCACAAATATCCTAATGAATGAAAATATACAAGAAAACTAAAAGTAGTGGAGCAAGTGATACTTCTAAAACCCACTATTCAGCGGACAGGGAATAACCATGGACATAAAATAATAAAGGAAAAGAGAAAGATTATAAAGGGCATTCCATTAGGAATTTAACGATATAGTATCCTTGAATGAACGCACCCGTAAATGCATCGATTTAAAATGAGCTGAGTCAGTTAATTCCACGTCGCTCGACACTGTGGCGTATTTTTCGGACAGATCTAGCTTACAATACCACATTGACTCTAGATCTAAAGCCACTTGATCATTTAAAATCGCCCGAAGTTCCCCAATTGGGCTCTGGCACGACTTGAAAAAATTGCAGAATTTTATAGAAACATCATATTTAGCTATGTAGCTCATTTTTTGGCTTAATGGCAACACATGCGTTATTGGGTAGCAACAAGCCCACCTATGCTGCATGAGACACTGTTGCATCCTTATCAAGTTACTGTTTGGTGAATGGACCGTACTTTTCTAAAGTACACATATTCTTGATCAGCATCAACAGCAGTCGATATGGTCATATCAGTCTATCTTTCCCCATGTACAAACTAATCTCAGAGGTGATAATAGATAGAGGCTGGACTTGAATCGAACATTACCTCCTTCCGCTTGCAGGTAGATCAGCAGTTTCATCAGCAGCTCCGTTTTTTCCACGTTTGGGGTCGTTATCCTGCATAAACGCCCACCGCAAGGTCATTTCATTCACGGAATATGGCAGCACTAAGCTGAATATACTTATATTCATGCAGTCCAGGCCACACATCCACAACCAAAATATCGGAAAACAATATAGCATTATATCGCCTCCACCATACTTGACTCTCTTATCGTATAGGTTGGATGTCCGGGAATATTTCGGATCGAAGGCAGATTTAATTGGTTGATTTACATGGAGTTTCCCAATTCGTTCTAAGCTAATTACCTTTGATTAGTCTGACCATAGAACGATCTTACAGATTTTACGGTAGGTTCTGAATGTCCATTTTTTTTTAAACCTTAGATTTTAAGTAAATGTTAAGGTCCTGAATAAAATGTCAATTTTCTTTCTGAACAGTTTGTCGAATTAATAGACCGCTGCTTTCTGTCTTCTTTCTCTTCGAAATTTTTGAACTTGATTAATTCTGCAATTTCAGTCATCGTTTTTCGTACATTCTTTTTTTGTTAGATTACAATCTGTCGCTCCACGATCTGTTTTAGTATAATAGCAGAATTAAAAATAAAAATTGATAATTTAAAAAAAGTTTTGTAAGACGGTCTGGAGCCGGACCTCTGAGAACCGGTTCGGATGTTTTAAGGATCGTTCAACATTAAACTAGTCCTTGATCGAAGGTTATTTTAGGTATTTTTAAAAATTAGAATTTTTATGAAAAATTGACTTTATTTTTTTTTTCTAAATAAAAACGCTTTGATCAAGCACTAAGTTATCTTTAAATAAGCTAATTTCTTTTTGATTTAAATGATTTCGGGTGAACTATTAAGAAGTTGTGATGGTCACCGCAAAGGACTACTTGTGGAACATGGGTCTACTTAAATTTAAAAATTAATAAACTTTTAAAACAAGTTATTATATAATATATACTTGTTTTTCGTTCCCTTTGTTTATAATAAATCAAAAGTCAAACTATTCTTTTTTGTTCAAGCGAACCAAGGTTCGAATCAAAACCTTAGGTTCTGGGGACATGTGAGTCGTTCCGCAAACCGAACCTTGAACTTTATAATGGATTCAAAGCTCCTGCAGATTCTTAGAGGTTTTCCGCCTTGCTTTAAAATGTGAAATAACTTAAAGCAGCTGAATGCAAGCGAGGCTTGATCCAAAAGAGCCAGACAAAATATTGAAAAATTTGTGCAAAAATGACTCGTTTTTATCAACTCAAGCACGTGGCCACGTGGCTCTATTTGCAGTTTAAAATATTGGCAAAATGGACTTAAAAATGAGAACATAATGAAGTAACTTTATCAATGTTTTATGCACAGTGGGATTCATAATTAGGTTTGATGCTTGTATACATGTGAATAGTAGAGACTCAGTTATGGAACATTCATCGAATTTGAATTTTAATGAAGCAGTATTATTTGCCTGCTTGCTGAAATCACAATAATAATGATTGAAGCAACATTCAACTATTAATTGACGAGTTAAACAGCTTGATCAAATGGCTAACTTTGGAGGTAGCAATTGTAGTTTTCTTTTTAACGTCAGCAGTGTAAGATCTGTGTCGACAAAGATTTGTATTAATCTGCACTGTTGCAGAGAGAAATATACTCTGCATTTCTTTTATCATTTCACCATGATGGTACAACAAAAGAGTTATTTTTATATTTTTTCACAACATTCATAAATAACTCCCAATGGGCTAATCAAGGATGCTGACTTGGCTTAAAAAATAGCTGGGATTAATATGTTAACTAACCTTTTCATTTGCATTAATTAGGAAAAGGTTTTAAAATACTTTCACTTTAGATTGATTTCAACTTTGTAATTTCTCGCAACTTTTAATTTAACAAAAATTTGGTTCAAAGAACTCTTCTCTCTCATTTAATGTTTCCTCAATTAACATACATATAAATATTTTGTAAATTTATTTGTTGTAAATTTAATTCGCATACTTGAACAAACAGCTACCACAATGCTTAATAAAAGTTTCCCACAAAATGCCCTAAAAACAGCAGCTGTTATCAACATTTTAAACAAAAACCAGCTGAAAGTAACTGTAAATAAGCCACCTGTGGCCAATTCGCTTGGCCCAAAAAAAGATATTCTATCTCGCTCTTACTGTGTCTCTCCCTCGGTCTAGCTTAATTAAAGCTCAAAGCACACCAAAAAAACGTGTTCAAAATACATTATATACCAAAATTAAAGCAAAATATATTCACCTCAAATTTTCAATAAAAATTAAACGCCAATGTGCTCGGTAGACTTCGTTGTAGAGGGGGAGGCCCTTGAAAAAATAAATATGTAGTTGTTGTTGCCTTCGCAACTCCGCTGAAGTTGACTGCCGCCGCGCTGGTTCTGCTTTTGGGACACCCACGCGTCGATAAGGCGAAGAAACTTTTACTGTTATTTCTGGTAACTGCACTCAACGTAAGTTGCTGTTGTAATTCCTTTTAGCATTGCTTTTCACTTTACTTGACTTTTTTCTCACACACAACCCACACACACACACGCGAACACATCAAAAGTGGAGACGACACAGACGTAAAAAAAGCAACTTTTTTCTCTATATAAAAAACCAGTATTTTTGCCTTCTTTCACTTATATTTAAGAAATTGTTGAATAACGGTTTCTTTTTTGGATGAATTTCACTTTGTTCGCCATGGGGAAACCTGTCCAGCAGCCTCAAAATGTTGCCGCAACAAATGTTGCAAAAAGCACTTTTTACATTTTATTTCGTATTTTTAAATTGAAGCGTCGCTGTTTGTATGTGTGCACAACGCAAATATGTTTAATCCAAAAAAGTATGTTGTTGTTGTAGGTGCTGCTGTTGAATGTTCATTGCCACACACACAACGCTGTTGTTGTTGACAGCTACAGCTACGTCGACTTCGACTGCGGCAGCAGCGACGCTCATGATTTCGTTTCAAGGCAACTTCATTTCTTTACTTTACTCTGTGTGTTTTTATTTGTTGAGGCTTGCTGCTCCTCCTCCCCCGCCAGCGACACACACGAAACAAAGAAAATTTCACTTGTCTCGCGCCGCCAGCAACAACAAATTTTTGAGTATCTATAACACACACAAACACAGTCTCGTACAAAGCAGCAGTTTACGGGAAATATAATTTAAATCATTTATTGACACAAATACAAATTACACTACACTTTTCAAAAGTTTTCTTTTTTTTTTAGATTTCTTGTTGCTGTTGCTGCTGGCCTACTTTGTGTGTGGGGAATTTGGTTGTTGTTGTTGTTGTATTGGCTTTGCTTCGTTGAGAAAAAATTTCACACGCGCCGTTCCGTTCTTTACGTAAAAACCAGACGAGTTGGTTACTCCAGATTGCACTTTGTTATGTATGAATATGTTGCACTATATTATATTTTAGGTATATACATATAAATATATATAATATATATGTATTTATTAAAAATTTTCTTGTTATGATCGCAAATCGCAGAAGCTGCAATGTGCCCGAGTGAGTCCAAATCTGACTGTGTGACTGAAATGACCGTAGTAGCCCGGTTGCAAAATACCAAACACTGTGTTGGCCAACGTGTTTACAAAACGATTTTGGTATTTTAGAATTTGCAATTATGGTCACCCTCAATTTGAATTTGGTGGTGATAGTGATGGGAAACTGGGTGAGATGCGTGAATATGTAAAACATAGAAAAATATCGATTTTACACTAGTTCGTTACCAATGTCGAGATTTTGAAAGGCAAAGTCTCACATTTTTCTCATATGGATACTTATTCTGCACGTTTTCATTTCTTTTTTTCAAGGGTTTCAAAGATCGGATAGACTTTTGCTCTCGAAAATCATGATTGTTCAAAAAGTACAAAAACGTGATTGCTTTCAAAAATCACATCACTGTCATGATGCAAACATATGTCACTTTCAATACGGCATTAAAATTAAATTTTGGAAACAGTTCCTCAGGATTCGAAGAAATCCGCCTAGTCTAGATGGTGTACTCATGCCCGATATTGTAGCAATACAATGTTTAATTTCATTTCGGTTCCAAAAATATTTATTCTTATTTGCAGGTATACAAAAATGGTCCCCAGTCTTAATCGGTTCTTTTGGCATATGGTTTGAACCAGCTCCTGATGCAGAAAAATATTCAACTATTGACTTTGATGCACTTTTAAAGCATTTTTTTTTTTTAAGTCTAGCCTCTTCCACTTGGGATCTGCCAATGCATATCTTTCAGGTGCCATTTTTTAATGGTTAACAAAAAATTTAATTACACAAAAACTAAAAGTGAAATTACCAAGCGGTTTCCATTGTTCGATAGGTAATCGGTTAAATTAAATTTAGAAATTTTTTCCGTTGTTATTGCTAGGCTTGTTATTGCAATCTGGTTCAACATTCAAAATATACTCCAATGTTTCACACGATTTTTTGAGAACGGATTATCTGAAAGTAAATGTGAAAACGGGATTTTGTTAAGAACTGAAGTGGCTATGGTTCGAACTAGGAGATATGATATTCAAAAAATAACAGAGTTTTGGGGTTTCAAAGACAAAATTTTGAATTTACCCCTTTCATTGGTTTTAGCTTCGTTATTTATTGACCGATGCCAAATATTGAACATTTTTTAATCGGTCGTTACTCTTCAAGTCGTGTAAAACGTTTTCGAAAAAGTGGTTTCGAGATAATCGCGCTTAAAGTTCCGACAGCTGTTTTCCATTAAACAAAAATTATTTATAACTAATTTAAGGCATGGATTTGACACATTTGGGTGTTTGCTTTGACCGAAAAAAGAAACTATCAAAAACAGTCGAGCAGTCCCCGTGAAATTGTGGTTGAATATATATTTTGGTCAACCAAATCGGTGAAGCCGTTTTTGAGAAAAAACTGTTTTTTCATTTAACTTTCCGCCCCCTTAACTCCACTCTAATAGCGACTATCAGACAAAAAATTTAGGTAAGTGAACTACTCTTTGAAGGTTATCGCATATTTAAATTTGGTGCTGATAAGAGCGGGGGCAATTTTGGTATGCTTATTCGGCTATGCCCTTTAAATCATAAATCAACTAATTTATACTTGCTTACACGAAATCTAAATCGAATACGAATCACTTTTAGGAATACCACAAGCATTTTTCAGTAGTTGAAATATTACAAAAGTGAATTAAAAAAAATTATGTTGCCGAACACCGGATTGCGTGGCGTTATATACTGAGCAAGCATAGAGTTTCGTTCATACACACCCGAGATTCGTGTCTTTTTCGTGAGTGAATTAGGGTCAAAGATCGTGAATGCAGTATTCACGAAAATTTGTTTAATTTTCGATTCACTATTATCATCACTAGAAAATGTGAATTCTGATTTATGGTATTTATCCGACAAAATGATACGGGCACACGAATATTTTGATTTCCGAATTGCAGTGTGACATAAAATTATGACGAAATAGAAAGAAACCTTTTGAAAGGAAATTAAAGATACAGATTGGTGATATAGATTGTGTGGGAATCATTCTCAGTTGGGAAAAATAATGATAGGACCCAACATTCCTCATCTTGCAATTTATGCAAAAAAGTGTTGTCATATTCCTCTCGACGCTTCCCAGGTTCTAGAGAAATTGGACTCACGAAAACAAACATTTTTGTCCTAAATTATCAAAATAAGCTACAGTTCTGTGTAAGTTGAGTTGTGTTTTGTCAAGTCAGTATTTTAGATGTGCCTTTTTATAGTACGTGAACATTCATGTCGCGTCCGTAAATCGTGAATGAATCGTGCGTGACGCAAGACTCTAAAAAATTAAAAGACAGAAAATTCGTCTCTGCTTTGAAACACATTTTACCAATGATTAATGATAAAAGCTATATTCCCCTTATTTTAATAAAAATCCAATCAATTTGTTAACTTGTGATTTGGAAAAGATTGTTGAACTTGACTTGATCATTTTGAGTGTAAAAAGACTTTAATGACATCGATTCGGGGAGCGATGAAATTAAAATCATATTTCTTGATTTTCGAATCTCTTAATAAACTTTCGAATCGATTATAGTTTAAAATTTTCAATGTATAATTTTTGTTGAACCACACCGAACCGAATACGAACTGGAAGTGTTATTGCTTGATAAAAACTTGCTCTAAACTGTTAGTTATCAGGAATCTCCGGCAGACTATTTTATCCAAGATTAATATGAGCAACGTCGCTAATTTTTCTTAATCGTCCTTCAAACTATGCTCTGCCAGTCTTGAAGAAGATAGACAAATGTTGATGATAAAGGTTTGGGTCTTAAAGCCGCTCTCTGAAGAAGATAGACAAATGTTGATGATAAAGGTTTGGGTCTTAAAGCCAGCCTGCGTGGGGTGTGTGTGTGTGTGTTTTTTTAATAAGTGATGATTATTTACGATGTTGATTGACAACTCTAATTTTTTTTTAGTGAACAATCATTCTTTATTTGAAATTTAACGATTTTGTTATTAAATTAATGCACATTTTTAGTGAGACCGTTTGTCACTGTTAAATCGACGCTTTGTTATGTTTACCAACACTGAACGCATCAGCTGCTGACAGCGTCCGAGAAATGGCGGCAAATGTATGAAAGAAACAAAACAAAGCAGGCAAAAGTAAGCAAAATTTAAATAAAAAACACAAACTCCATCATGGTGCCCACACCAAAAGTATCAAAACCAAAACAACCGACACGCTACTGCGGCCTGGGCCAGCATGCCTTGCAGGAGCCCTACACAACCATTTCCAATGCCAATGTACTTAAATTTGCCAAGCGAATTGATGGTGAGCTACGCAGCTCCACGCTGGTTTGCAAGAGCTGTTACGAAACCTTGAAGCACGTCTACAAGGCCAAACTGAAAAATGCACTGGCCCATCACAAACGGCTACAGAAGAACACACCAGGGAATAGCGTTTCGGATGTGAGTTCCAGTCAAAGACAGCTGCAACAAGTAACCTCATCACAATCCACGGATACGGAAGCAGAAAACAGAAGGCTGGCGGTGGTCACAGCTGCCGTCAATGCCAAGCGAAGACACGAAGAGGACAGTTCGTCGTCAAGTAGCGGCAAACCCAGCACAAGCGCCGAGGCGGCAGCAGCGGCGGCGGCAGCCAAACGGAGACGCCAAGCTATTACGCCCAACCGCCTTGTACGAAGAGTTGAGCCAGCCACCCACAACCACACCAGCAGCAGCAGCAGCCTCAGCGACAGTGACAATGCCGAGGCAACGCCGCCACCCGCACCACTTCAGACTGAGCCACAGCAGTTAACCGACAGCACCGACAGTGACGATGATGAGCCCATGCTTAGTTTGAATGCAGTCAATGGTACCCGCTTGCCACACATTCAACCGATTCCCAGACGACGTCAAGTCCGACTGAATTTACCCGAAATGAACATCTATTTGGCTGGCACCACAGGCGGGTGACCGGTGATTGGTTAACCATTTTTTGTTAGTAACTTTTAAAATGTATTCTTTACTAATATACAAATCTATGTCAATGTTTTACTCAAATTTGTATACATTTATACCCTTGAAGGGAGTTTTTGAATTGGAATCTGCGAGTTCTATGCCGGAGTTCGGTCTCCACAACTATGATTTGTATAACTATACTTCTATATAAGCCCTGAAACGAATACCAATCGAATATTATTAATTTTTTTTAAAGAATTTTCCAATCTTACGATTAGATTTACGCGGTGAAGCAAACTTCATGAAGTTAGCATAGTAGGCAAAATATTCAAGGCAAAATGAATACGTCTTAAAAAGTTTTGAGATCTCTTCTGATTCTCCATGAAGTGTGCTTTTAATTTAAACAACTCCTTGCCACTCCTTCATCTCCTCCACCCACCTCTCTAACCTTGGAGATAGATTAGTTTATAACAATTTTTTTTACCAAACTTTACATGGATCGGGAAATGCTGCAAATTGACATAGATTCCCCTTTTTAAGTGTTCTAGTTCGAGCTCGAAAGTTGAAAAATTAGTTTGTACGTGCAATTCTTTAATGATTTTAATTGAATTTAATCGAATTGATTTAAGCAAATATTGAAAATATATAAAGAAACTTAGCGGATTCAGTACAGAATATTTTTATAATATAAACTTAACAAATGTGAAAAAACTTCGAGGGTATGTCAACTTCGGTCTACCGAAGCTAGCTTTCCACTTTCCACGCTCTTGTTGACACTTAAGTTTTAGTTACTTTAAAGTTTAGTAACTTAGAGGCGATATCTGGTACAAAATGAATTGGAAAATTAAGCATTAAACACTTCTTTTTATTTCTACAATTTAATATTAATTCCTAGCTAAAACAACGTAGCATGGCAAGACTCTAATTGGCATAGTAATATCGCATATAGTGGATTTTAAATCTATATCAATATTGTTTTCAATAATAATTTAAGTATTTTATAAAAATTTCACCTTAAAAATTTAATAAAAAGACGAAAAAAAATCATGTTGTATTAGGCTGCCTCTACACAGTTCGACACATGAGACATGACGATAAATTAATAAATTATAGTTTTGAAGTTGACAAATGAGAATCCATTTACACTGAATGTCATGTCATAATATGTTATAAAATGTGTACAAGTTCAAGTGAAAGCTCCAGAAATTGTGATTCTTGTTTTAATTATTTCGTTAAGATATAAAAGCTCACTAGTTCAGGGCCAGCTGGTAGCTGCAATTCTCAGCGTTAATTTTGTTTTGAAAATGAGCGCAAAAACATTTGAATTAAATACAGTTCCTTTACTCTAGTTAACTTCGGCTCAGACGAAGTTTGTATACCCTTGCAGCACGGTTTATAACGAATTTGAAGGACATATCCACTGAAAACAAACAAGTTTTTCTCAATAAGATTCTGACTTTTCTGACTCTGCTTATGTTTAACAGCTATACTATATAGATTTCCGATTTCGACCAAACTTAGTGGAATCATGGAAAAGCAAACTAAGAAATACAAAGTTTGGAGGCGTTTTCTTTGAAAACAAAAAAGTTTTTCTCACTAAAACTAGTTTCTCGACCAATCATTCATTTGCCAGCTATAACCTATAGTCATCCGATTTTGACATAACTTTGAAGAATTTTGTAAAAGCTTATAAAATATTAATATGGCAATTTTAAAGAGGCTTACACTGAAAACAAAAAAAAATTTTCGTACTAAGACTATTTTTCTAACCTTAGTTTTTTACTGAAGCTTTACTATATAGATGTCCGATTTCGACCAAACTGGGCAGAATCATGGAGTGGCATAGAAAACTGGTAAATACAGAGTTTGGAAACGTTTGCATTAAAAACAAAAAGTTTTTCTCACAAGAACTAGTTTTTCGATCGATCGTTCCCATTTCTGCTATATGTTATAGTCATCCGATCCGGCCGGTTCGGACAAATGTGCAGCGTATTTCTACCAGAAGACTTCGTGCAAAGTTTGTTGGCGAAAGCTTTAAAAATGACGGAGGAGATCTATGCTATCAACAGACGGACACGGCTATATCGACTCAGCTCTTCATGCTGATCAAGAAAATATATACTTTATGGGGTCGGAAATGGTTCCTTCTATGCGTTACAAACATCTGGACAATTTCAAGGGTATACAAATATAAAACAATTGGCGAGACCCAATATGACCGGGTGAAAGACTTGCGGTAACATGACGGAGTTGTCATTTAGAATTCAGGATGTCTGGAGCAAGCATTTCCTATAGTATACCCGAAACATGCGATTTAATTTACAAAGTGCTAAAAGACGAATACCTGAAGGTAAGTGTTTGCAGGGGTCACAATGAATTCCTTTCTAGACAGATCCTGTGAACCAAAGGTTCTCGGACACCGGCGTTCACCCAACAAATCTCTTTTATGTTGTGCTCTTGTATGTTTATATATACATATATTTATTTTTATAACGTTAAAACGTTTTAAATATTAAAAATTTACTAGAGGGGTATTATAGACAAGAGTTATCTTTGTCAAGAAACTCTAGATCTGTGTATTCGCTTGAGTTGGCCACCCTCTTCTCTTTTTGACCAGCTACATACATTCTCTGAAACTTAAAGTTCGGATCGAAATTCCCCGGCAGGATACGGATCGGACTCCTCCCACTTTCTTTGTTTCTCTAAGAACTGAACTAGCTCATTAATTCTTTCATGCATGTTGTGTATTTACACTGAAAGTATCATAGGACATTTTCTCATTATTCAAACATGACAATTAATAAGCTATTTACATTGAAAACATGACAACATGATGGTCTACTAGATTGTGTCGAACTGTGTAAAGGCAGTGTGCGAGTATTTACTTATTTCTCTTTATTAAACAGGTACATGCGAGCTTCGTCGGCCTAAATGGGGGGAAAATTAACGATGCTAGCATAAATAAGAAGAATTTCGGGGACCACTTGATTAACCCACCGTTTTAAACCATCTGGAACCGGGTTTGAATAGCCATTTCGCTACGAAACTCATTTCACTGCGTGGTGCAATGGCATGCATGTGCAAATGCTTGATCGTAATGAATGGGGGCAGGTGGAACCCAAATAGAGCATCTTTGCTGGGGTGCTCTATTCCGTTCTCGGCCAAAACATCGCGCAGGCCCTCTTCCATTCGGGTAACTGTGGGAGGAAGTCAGCGCATGGTTTAATATACGATTAGATTACAGTTGGCTTATCTAACCACCACCTACCCAATCCCTCCTGCGTTTTGTTTAGCGAATGCAGACTGTGGTAATGTATCTTTGGCACGGCTAAGAAATGGTACCGGGAGGCAGGTTTAATGTCCTTAAATATCACGTATTCCTCGGTCTCCACCTCCAATTTGGTTTCCGGGACTTGGCCGTTTGCTATTTTGCAGAACAAGCATTTTGCCTCCGTCATTTTGGTGTTAAAAATATTAGTTTCAGAAATTGGCCAAACGTTAAATAATTTGAATGATTTTCATTGTTTAGGTAAGTTAATTTAGTGCTCAAAGTACAAAATGCGAAACTAAAATAACACTAAAACAGCTGAGCGGAGAGAGCAAGATAGAGTGACAGGTGAGACCTTAAGAACTTAGAACTGTCTCTGAAACTAGTTCATTTTCTGAACTACAAAAAACAAATATTTTTGCATAGAAGCACAATTTGCTGCGACGCACAGTGGGACGAAAAAGCCAAATTCGCGCCATATCTCAGCGGAGTCCTGTAGCAAAAATAAAGGTTGATGCAATCTTTTTAAGAGTATGAAAGTATTACAAATAACTTCAAAGCTACAAATATTTAGAGGGAAATTGTTTTCTTTTAGAATTAAAAACATAATATTGTTTACCTGTTTTTGGAAAATACATATTTTTTTTTCGAAACATTGGAAGTTTAAATTCTTTGGATAAATTCTTAGTTTCAACAATTTCGTTTACAATCGGTTAAGAATATCTTATAGTTTCCGAAGGAATAATCAGGCCAAATTTTGGAAACATTTTAGATTTCAGAGATAAGTATAAAAAAAACCACACAACCATTTTATATTTTTTCCAATAATTTTCCTTATTCCTCATCGATACTTTCCAAAAAATCAGAGAATTTCTCTTTAACTTCGGTTATATTTTGTATTAATTCTATAGCTGATTTTGGCATTTCATTCGATTTTTGATATTTTGTTTTTTAAGGTTTTAATGATTCGAAATTAACACCCACAATATTAAAATAAATTAAATTTTTGTATAATTTATTTTTCCATATTTTTTTAAATATTAATCACAATTTGTGAGAAAATGTAAAATGTAAAAAAGATCGAATTAGGCTATTGTCATATTATTCACGTGTCCGAATAAGATTTTTGATTACCTGTGGCGACCAAAAGTACCAGAGGTGCACGCCATACAATTTCTGAAACCGTGCCTTTTTATACCTATTTTACATCTAGCAGTCAGAGAAGCAGCTGGAATCTTAATTATTAGGTAGAGATCAAAGAACGAATTTTGGGTAAGGCAAATAATATAAAAATAAGATTGTTTTTTATTTTCCATCAAAGTTGAAAAATAGTAAAAATATGGGCAGTTCGTAAATATCGATTTACCTGCAGAAGCACAAAGCAAACAGCTGTATTTTTTTTGTATTATGCACTTAATAAATTCACCAACCATCAGAAAGATAAATAATGGCAATAAGGCCCCAAAGAACATAGTGGAATATGGCCCCAAATTTGGGCAGCTATTTCATAGTGAAATAGCTCCTCAATTTGAAATACGCCTCACTGAGAAATAAGGCCCTAAAAAATTAAATAAGTACCCAAATTTGGGGCCTTATTTCATATAAAATAATACCCCAACTTCAAAAATGAAATAACACCCCAATTTTTCAGTTGTTTTTTTGTAAAGTTTATTGCTTTTTTTCAATATTTTCAATATTTGAACACATAAAATAAAATTTGTTAATATTTTTAAATTTGGGTTTTTTAGTTAAATAAACTTTCTATAACATTAAGAAATAATAAAAATGTTTACTAAAAAATCGCGTCGATTCATAAAATTTTGTAACCTAAAAAATAAAAATAAAGCAATTACCTCATCAAAATATTGAATATAGATGACTAGGAGCTGATTAAAGCACCCTTTGGGAACTATTTTAAAAGTTCCGTCCATTAACAATCTCCTATTCGGCGGTGGTATATTTTCCTTTAATTCGTTTTTAATTTTTAAAGACGAATATATACAAAAAGCATGTTTTTCATTTTAAAAAATACAAGCCGTGTAAAATGGCAGTGGATTTGCTTTATCCTTTGTAAGCTCAAACGAAGTCCATACAGTTCCAAAATTGAAAGCCTCTTTATCACTTGTGCAGGACAGTCAGTTGAAGTTATAAATGATTGGCTGATGATATATTGCAAACCTCTTCGCATTTTACCAAATTGAAAAATGAAATAAGACCCCAAAATATTCATATTAAAATTTTGGGCTTTATTTCATTTTTATAACGAAAAATGGGTTTGGTGTCTTATTTCATATCTTCTTTTGGTGCCTTACATCATTTTCAAATTTTATTTAGGAAATAATGCCCCTAAAAAGTAAATAACACCCCAAGTTTGATGAAAAATCGTTGTTTTTGTATACTATGTAAGTTTTTGGGGCTTAATTTAATTTTTTTTTGGGCCTTATTTTGCAGATCCTTTTTATTTTAATTCTGAAAATCGGCAAACTTTGAAAGGTTATATCTTCTTTACTAAAAATCAGATTTGATTAAGGGTAGCATATTTAATATCGCTGAACTAAAAAATGGGATTTTATTAAGGGTAGCATATTTAATATCGCTGCTTTTTCAATACTTTGTAGTCTCTCATGAAATTTTTGTTTTTTTCAACCTCGATTGTTCTACGGGCGCTACTGTGCGACGACAACCTTTCATTCAAAACATTAATCAGCTATTCGAACTCTGAGTTTTGAACTCTAAGTTAGGTACTTACATGCTAGAATGCAGTTAACGGAATAGAGATACGTTTGAAATAACCTTCTATGTACACTTTTCTGGGACACAAGCAGATCAGATGGAATTAGGTACTGTTAATGAATAAACTTATTCCATGGATTTGTAACTAACAGAAATAACTGTAAGCGAGCAAATCTCAAAAAATAATGTGTGATTTAGGGCGAGTATGACTTTGAACTAGTGCTAAGTCCCTGGAGCCACCTGAAGAATTTTTCTGTTTGCCACGGCTGGTCACACTTAAGCGGCACTTGCCTATATAAACAAATTGAACTGCGTTGCAATTGCGTTAGTTGACAGATTTTTTGCCGCATCAACAAGCAAATCGCGAGAAGGGAAGCAACAAATCAAAATTCAAGTGCTCTTAAACATTTTATAATTTAAAATTCTGGTTTTCTAAATACAATAAGAAATAAAAAGCAAAGTAAAAATGGCTCAGCGCGATGCCGCAACGAATCAACTGAATGACTACAAAAACGAGCAAACGGTAAGTGTTTAGTGTCTGTCGGTGGGAGGGGGGGACGAAAGAGCGGCCGGGCCCACAAAAAGAGAAAGGCGCAAAACAAAAATGAGAAAAAATATAATATAATATTCATCGACTGCTTTGGGCAGTGCAAAAAAATAAAGCAAAGCGATTAACATGCAGCCAAGTAAAGTTCATTAAAGCACAAAGTTCAAGTACGTTGCTTGTTGTTGTTGTTGTTGTCGTATTGTAAAAGATTCTCTTCTTTTCTCTGCCTCTCTCTCTTTCTGTTCGTTACAGTCCACTCGAAAGTCTTATCAGTAGGTAGTTACGGATAAGGTTTATCAAAATGGAATTTTTTTTGTTGCACTATATGGAATTAGGTGAACCTTTAATCCAAGGAGTGCGGGGTTCTGACTGGGTGGGGCCCAATTTAACTAAGTATTAACGTTTAGCAACAGCAGGTAATTAAATATGCGACTATAAGCTACTTTCCACCTATTCTCCGATGAATAGTGAATGATAGTTAATATCAAAGTGCTTAAACTTTAAGCGACAAGCTAAGTCACCTAAAGTAAATCCAGTTCAAACTTATCTTTTCAAGCCCTTTTCTCAGCCCGATAAAAAATTATATTCCTCTAAGTATCAGCGTCCTTTGGATGCCAATGAGCTGTTCGCAAGTGTTTGTATAATATTTATTTGAAATACTGTAAGGAAATTAATTTCTTGCCATTCTAAGTAGGAGGTTTCAAGTCTGACTAAAATCACCTTGATGAGTCTCGAATCTGACTAATGCATATGCATAAAATATGATGGACTCGCCAATCTCCCGAAAATGAGTCAAAACGGATCAAAAGAACAGGTTGAAAACAGAAACGTGAAACGGGAACTTGAAAACAGAAATCGAATGCATTTATTACTATTTTAAACAGACCGCGGACTCGAAAAAGACTTAAATATTTTCAGAAATTTCATCCCACCCAACATTTGGAAGATCATTTTCACTAAAATCACCTTGATGAGTAACTTTAGACTCCTTTTGATGACTAAAATGAAATTCCTATCAAATGCGATGAATACAGACTCGAGGATTCGAAAAAGACTCGAATGTGTTCAAAAATAACATAAAATGTTTGCAGGTGCAAATATTTCAAAATGTGTTTTGTTCCAGCAAAATTTTATCTGGAATTTTTTGATCACATTCCAGTCCTTGGTCTAATTTAAATAGTCATAAACGCGATTACTTTTACCCTAGCCGCGACTTTTGTTGAAGACACATTTGTCTTTGCCCAGCAAACATCACATTTTGAGCATTTGCATGAGCCATTTTAGAGTCTTCTTTTAATCGCATATGATAGTTATAATTATTGAATCATTAAATGGGCTCGAAAAAGAGTCAATAAGCTGATTTTGCCAAAACCCACCCAACATTTGGAAGATCAGTTTGACAAAATCACCTTAATGAGTCTTTTTCGAGCCCCTTTGATGGTTTACAAATGATTACTATCATGTGCGATTAAAAGAAGAGTCGAAAATGGCTCATGAAAATACTTAAAATGTGATTTATTGAAATACGAGTTAAAAAAGACCCGCTAACGACTCGAATATGAGTAGAAACTGATCGAAAACCAGTTTAAAAACGACACAGAGTCGCGACTGGGGTATCATTTTCTCCAGACAAAAGTATAATTTCTGATCAGAAAAAGTGAGCAATTATGACTATTTTAATCAGACTGAGGACTCGAAAAAGATTCGAATGTGATCAAAAATTTCATAAAATGTTTGCTGGGAATGATCTTCCAAATGTTGGGTGGGTGTTATCTGATAAGATTCGACTCATTTTCGAGTCGCTTTTCAATAAATCACATTTTTTGCATTAGTATGAGTCATTTTCGAGTATTTTTTAAATATCACATGATAACCCACCAAACATTTTATCATATTTTTGATCACATTCGAGCCTTTTTTGAATCCTCGATCTGATTAATATAGTCAAAAAAGGGCTCGTTTTCTGATCGTTAATTATACTTTTGTCGGGAGAAAATGGTACCCTAGCAGCGACACTTCGTGAAGAGTTGTTTTTAACCCGTTTTTCTGATCACTTTTGATCTTTTTTTAGCCGAATTCACTAAACCACATTATGAGCATATTCATGAGACATTTTCGAGTCTCAATTAATAGCATATGATTGGCATCTCGTTTTGATCATCAAAAGGAGTCGGAAAAGACTCATTAAGGCGATTTTTATAATAATGATCTTCCAAATGTTGGGTGGGAATAATCTCGAATTCGAAAGGGTGTCAAAAAAGAATCTAGATTTTTGTTTAAATTGTCTTTCAAATGTTAGGTGGGCGCCCCATACTGCACGTTTAGTATCATACGGATATTTTAAGGCTTCATCTGAAAAAATTTCGAGATAATAAAATCGTGTACATATTTATAACCTTGCCTACCCTAGTTTTGCCTAGAAGTTTGTGCAAAGCTTAGAAATATTTATTTCCGACCCAATAAACTATATGTATGTTCTTGATCAGCAGAGTGCCGGGCTGAGTCGATGTCCGTCCGTCTGTCTGTTTCTACGCAAACTAGTCACTCAGTTTTAAAGCTATCGAGCTAGAATTTTGTACAGAGTCTTCTTTTTGCCACACGCTAATAATATGTCGGAACCGACCGGGTCAGATGACTATATCTTATAGCTCCCATAGGAACAATCGGTCGGAAAACTAGTTTTAGGATGAAAAACTTTTAATTTTCAATGGAAACTTTGTATTCATTGCTTTTCCATGATTTATAAAATAGTTATATTCAGGACGAAATTTGATATTTCGATTTATATTTTTGGCAGATGATGGGACGATTTCATCTTTGTTTTTATACCCTGTTCCCATTGAAAATGGGAAAAAGGGGGATCATGAAGTTGTGCGAATGTATGTAACAGGGAGAAGGAAAATTTTCCGACCCCATAAAGTATATATATTCTTGATCAGCATGAACAGCCGAGTCGATATAGCCATGTCCGTCTGTCCGACTGTCCGTCTGTCCGTCCGTCCGTCTGTCTGTCTGTATGAACGCGTCGATCTCAGAGACTATAAGAGATAGAGCCACAAATTTTTGCACGAAGGTAGATTTATGCTGTACGCAGATCAAGTTTTTTTTCAGATTTGAAACATTCCACCCCGTCCCCCTTTTATCCCCAAAAAACCTAGACCTCCTCTAGAAATCCTAGACCTAAATAGCCGTCAGATCCACAATTTTCAAGTTAGAGCCTCGTGGTTTAGTATACATCAAGCTAGGCCCAATATCTATCTATTCTGAAAAGTACAATCAGATCGGACAAAAAACACCGGAGTTATAAGCGAAACAGGTGAGCTGATAAGAGCACCCCCCCACTTGTTGGTCAGGACTAAAAAAAGTGTTGACTACATTTGGGATAATTTTGTTAAATTCAAAAACAATTAAATGAAAACAAATGAACAGGGTATTTTGTGGTCGGGAAACTCGACTGCAGCGCCATTACTTGTTCTTTCTGTAATCGCATGGCTTGAAATTTGATTGAAAAATTTGTGATTGTTGAAAATCAATATCCCAGCCTTAATCAAGATCGTAATATTGACATTAAAAATTAAGTGTAAAGTTATTGATACAAATGTCTTGAAATTTTTCCTAATTGGGCTCTTCTATGATTTACTGAAGGCAATTTTCAACCTAAGACCCAATACTGTGCAGAATTGTGATATTTTTTTTAAAATATATAAGAATGGACTTTTTTTGAAGAGGAATCGTCCATTGTTGACTAGAACGGATTTTAAATTATTTTTTTTTGGTAGAATAAGTCGGGATTGATGTATCATGACATAGATTTGGGAAATTTATAAATCTTCACTTAACATAGATAGGAGACGGAAAATAATGATAGATAAATTGCAAGAGTAGATATTCTCTATAAAAATGAATAATGAGTCAACCACGCAGGTAGAAAGTAATTCTGTTGAGCCAGAATCGATTTAAATGTACGTGTAGTTTTAACCTTGGTTACCCTTAGTTAACCTGGCTTTTTTTTTTTGTTTTGTTGCTACATTAAATTTTCCCTTAAACGTTTCCATTTTGTGTGTCACTTTGTGTTAGCCATATTTTTAGAGCAGGTGTGTTAATTATAAGCATATTGTTTTTATGCCAAACCAATTAAGTTTTTCAATTGTTTTGTTATTGTTAAGTTTTCTTTAAACATAATTATACATTTAAAATCAATTTAATTATATGTGAATTAGGGCAAGTTTAGGGTGGTTAATATTCTCAACACTCCAGCATATAAATTTGTAGTTTTTGTTCAGTGATTTCCAGTTTTGGCCCTTATAAATTCCTAGTTAAATTCCAGAATAATTAGAGGAAATGAAAAGTGAACATATTACTGATTAGAAAGAAATATAATGATTTAATGGCTCGACATTGATTTTGATTACGAAATGATTACGCCCTTTCATGTAGTCTGCATCAAAAGTGCACGTAAATTTTGTATGAAACAACTCCAAATCCATTTAATTCTTAAAAGAAGAAACTTAATCATTAAACTTACATCAATCATTAATAAAATTAAAGGATTTTATGATAATATCATAGTTTACGTTTCTTTTACCACTATTAACTAAAATCGAATTTACTTAGATAACAATATCTTTCATGTTCGCTTGCGTTCACATAGGTATTAAAAACTATTAGAGTCTGAGTATGAAACCAAACAAATTCCAAAATGTGAATACAAATGAAAATATTTGCTAAATGCAAAATATTTTAGAATTTCTGAAACAATAAATTAATAATGACTGTTGCTGTATGAAGGTGTATTGTTATTATTCCCTGAGGCGTAACTTGAGATTTGTTTATTTTATTTTCTGCAAAGGCATAAAGACTATTTATAATTTTATTTCCATTTACAAACTTTAATAGTGACGAATTAGAATGTGTACGAGAACACGTTCGGACTTATACTCTCAAAATAATGCCATAATATGCCCTTCGACAGTGTCGATGTGGTCGTTATTCGGCCCGCGATTCCCAGGAATGCGCACCACTTTTCTAGATATGTGTGCAATATCTTAAAACGGTCGAAAAAATTCATTTTCATTATTTTCATAAATATAAAATAATAATATTAGTCCATGGCTATATATAGAAACCCAAAACTTAAATGTATCTGGAGCCATCGATTCTGGCAAAATAAATATAATATTTTGGGGAAAAGAAATTCATATTCCACAAAGGCTAGATCCTTTAGGGATTTCGAGGAAGTTATCCACCAAACTTATAGAACATTTTCGACTTTCGGTGAATTTTACGCATCTAATTGTATACTACAGTGTACATTCCTTACCACGGTTCCAAATAGGGCCTGATCTCCCTGACCTCCCAGAGATATTACAACTTGACTTTCAAAGTCGTAACACAAGAATTGGATTTTTTAAATGCCATACAACACCTAATGCGCCTGTGCACTATCTTTCAATTACCTTACTGGTTAAATATTGGATTGAAATAATTACGATCCCAAAAAAAGTGAGCTCCGGTTCGGCTTTTGATTACTCGAAAAACCTATACCGAACCGGTTCAAAGCAGTTTTTGTTAAAGTGTAACAGATTGTTTATAAATTCTGGAGACTTGGATCGTTTTCTAATGCAAAGCTAATTAAATTTGCTGACATTGAACAGCTTTACTTAGACCTGATAATGATTTCCCTTCTCATGGGCAGCGCTCACTTGCAACCTTAATTGTTAAGCTTTAAGCTTAAAAGTGTCCATCTCTGCTTCTGGAAGTACTATAATATATTATCTTGAAAGGAACCTCAATGACTTGCATTCTTAATGCAACAGCAATTTAAACAAATAAGCCAATTATAAAATTATTTAAAAATAAAGTGGATTGTGTAACAAAGCTTAGATATTTTGAAATAAAACAGCATAAAGGTATTTGCTTTAATTAACAATTATAAATTCTCAAACAAAGGCAGCGATAATTGCCTGACAAAATGCCATTTTTTCTTACATATTGCATTTGATTCACCCAGTTGAATTAAATCGAACAAAACAACACGAACCAAAACTAAGTTTAGCTCTCTTCTTTTTTGTCGGTCATCATATAATATCATTCTTGTATGAAGCAAATTTCGAAACATATTCTCACATAGTTAAGTAACGTTCCAAGCGGCAAATTGCATAACTCGACAGAGAGAAAGAAAGACAGACTTTGAGATTGACAAACGCATTTTCTTTCGCCTCTGAACGAGTTTTTAAGGCGCATGCAACCAGTTTTGTGCAACACACTCCAAAAGGTTCAACCAAGTGCATTGACTTCGATTTTCTTTAGTCAATGATTTGTTTAGTTTGGTTGCGGTTTGAAAGCGGCATTTATAATTCGCAACGTTTTAAGCATTAGTTAACGAGTTTTTTTTTGTAATTAGTGAAGTCAAGCGGAAATTGTAAATATTTGATTATTGAATTCAGGGTTAAGCTATTTATTATGTGTAATAAATTGATTCTATTTCATAATACTCAGGACGGGATGGAAGAACACCTTACCTACTCAGATAAATTGAAGCTGATAAGCTTCTATTTTATTAGCCTTGCTTATCTATTTGGGGCAATCACTTGGCAATCAATAAAAAAAACATGAGTTTTATGGATTGATACGCAGATACATAATCGTGATCGTTTGTTTCTTATTTTATTATTTTTTTTTGCAAAATTGAGATGGAGTTTCTCAATTGATCCTGAAAATAGCTTCGTTAAACAAAAATGGAAAGTACAATTATATCAAGTTGTTAAATTTTCAAACAAATGCGAATTGTGTCAAAGGAATGGAAGTCACTAAAACTTAATTTAAACAACCAAATTCTGGTTACGGATCTAACAATCTTCGGGGTGACCCAGATAACTGCATAGAGGACACGAGATTATGCGAATTTAAACCGACTGTTTATTGCCTGGTAGATTTAGATAGCTGGTTCCAAATCGCCAAACATTAATTATCTCATCTAGCAACCGAATGTATAAAAAGCCTAACAATTCATATATTTGAAATGCAATCACTAAAATGAAAATCACTAGAGATTTATACATATTAATCTACAAAATGTACAATTAAAGAAACAAGATCAATTTCATACTTAGATGTAGATGTTTTTTTTTTGTCAAAAGTTCGATATGAATGAAAATTCTTGATCTAATACCCCTGTTCCACTGGCACATTCTTGAGGACATTCGCTGGATGAGCTGAATGACCTCATTCCATTCGGAAGTCCATTCGCTGCGGATGATCAAATCATTGTGACTACATTTAACATTCGCCCGGGAATTTTTTTTTATCTTTTCTGCTAAAAGTCTAGATTTTCTATAAGTCCAAGTGAACAGCTGATTGTGAGTAATGTATGCAATACTTAAATTAATACAAATTCAAATAATATGAATGATATGAACGTACAAATTGCCATGCACTAGGTGATTTTCGATTTATATTCTTCTGTTGGTTCCTTATAATCAACGCATCGAAATGGACTCTAGCAGTTGAATTATGCAATCTGAATTTTTATCGGCAAATCAGTTAAATCCATTTCAGTGAAATATTTAAGGCCTATTAATCTTTAAATTTGCAACTGCGAAACAAAAAAAGTCAAACATCTGTCCTATGTTTACTTTAGTTTAACTTTGACCATTCGCGTGTAACCGTGAGCAACATTCGTCAGTGGAACAAGAAAAATGCATTTTTTCACAATGGAATCTAGAATGTGCCAGTGGAACAAGGGTATAAGATCGAATTTCTTGATTCAAGTATGATTTTTTCTTGATCCGAGAGCGTCAATACTTGCACCAACTATGAAACATACTCAAATCTAGTTGAAAAATTCTTGAATTGAGAGCCAAACGTACTTACATCCAAAACTCCTCGTTCTTGAGTATGTATAGTTCATGTATAGTATAGTGAATTATCAAAAACCAAGAATGTTTGTTCTTGTATAAATAGCAAGATTGGTCACTTTTGACTCAAGAGCTCCACAACCAACAATTTAAAATCAGTTGTTTCTTCCCTTTTTGTTTAATTTTATTTAATACGAAAATTATTTGGTAAACAGTGAAGAACACCACAAAGTCCAAAGCAATATGAATGGCACCCCTCCCCCATCATACAAAACCTAAGGTACGGCTGTCTCAGTGAGCGCCCTCAGCAAAGCACGTAAAACGTTAAGCGAGTACTCTTGAAGCGTGAGGTTCTTCGCGGATGTCGTTTTTTTTTTACACACACGCATACATACATACAATTTGCGTCCATGTGAGCCGCTCGCTCTAGCGCTCACTCTCGCTCTCGGCGACTCTCTCTCAAGCTTTTGGCAAATGGTCAGTATTAAAAAAAAAAGAAGTGCGGTGTACCTTAGTTGTTTTAGTCTTTGAGAGCGGATTTAAAGATATTCTCTCCAAAGAGCTTGCTTTCTTTTCTCAGTTTCTTTCATAGACGAGGAAAGCACCATATTGAGAACGAATTTGGTTCGATGTTAAGAGCAAAATTCTTGAAAATTAAAGAACGAATAGATTTTGTTTAAAGAGCGCTTGTACTTATATTATTTGTTCTGCTTTATTCTGGGTATTTTCCTTGGAAAAAATGAAACCCAGTCAAGCTGATCACGAACTGCTTTAAGGTTTTTCAAAAATTTCAAGGAGGTGTTCTTTAGCGACTTGTCTGCGATTACTGCAATCTCAACCCTGTGTTTTTACTCGTCAAAATTTTCGTACAATTTCTATGTCCCTTTGTTGGTCCCATAATAAGAGAAACCGGTATCTGGAAAGTCAGCAACTCTGGCCACTCCTTACTTTCAATGAACTGACTCATTGGAAGACTTGGCTAATATTTATATGAAATGCTTATCAACAAACCCCTAAAATTCTAAATTCTTATAGAATGACAATATTCTATAGCTTCTAAATAATCGATCGTTTAGAAAGCGAGTCCAAGCAAACAACAAGATTTGCTAGTTCAACAAAGCTTCATCACAGACAAAGCTAGCTTTGCTTACTCCTTTCTTGTCCATTTTGCTATCGAAACTGATAAATCACTTTCAATTCTCCCTTCTTTCATTGACTTATCGGATCTCATCATTGTGCTTGCTCCACATATTTATCAGTAACATACCTCATTAGTTAGGTGTTTGCATCTGCCTCCGTTAACAAAAAAAAAAACAAAAACTTTTCCAGTTGCTAAGTTATTTTTGCATGTTTGTTGTCTCTTATCAATTTGCTCTTTATACGTTTATACACATACAACTTGATAGGACCCTAGAGTGGGGGCCTCATTTTGTACCTTATTATCTACCCAACAGTTTTGCCCTCTGAAGTGTCCCCCACGTTGTGTTGATATTGTGCTGATGTTTCAAAGTGCAAACAATTGTGATTGCAAATCAAAGGCAAAACGAACTAAAAAGAATACCACTTTTTGTATAGTTCATGAAACTAGGTGAGAGGAGGTTAAGTTTAAAAAAAAAATTGGTATTATCTAAAAAAAAAATGTATCTTAATTACTTAGCTGCCAAGTTTATTCATAGATAAATAAATCAAGTGTGAGCCGCCGTCATTTTGATAAGCAGCGTTTTTATGTTATATACTTCTCTTATATAAACTATATACGCATACCAATTGTATGTGTGGGGCACGCTTTTAATTGTAATTTCATTTAATTTCTGTGGAATGGCAAGTTATCTTATAGATACATTTAGTAAACAACTCAGTTTTATTGTTTGACAGCACTTTTTTTTTTTTAATGAAATTCTATGCATGGAGAATAATGATAAGCTAGGCACAAAGGAGTGACCACTTCACGCTGCACCCGTTGTGAAATAAGTTGGGATCAGAATTCTAAAGAGATATTCTAATTAAGTGGGAAATGAATGTGAACGCCAACAGCATTGATTAACTAAGAACATGCAAATGATAGTTTTTCACAGCTCATTTAGGTCTCGATCGCATTGCTTCTTTTAGTTAAAATCAGGGCTGCAATCCACTCCGATTCTCGGGCCAAATTTTTAGGATTTGGCTGAGGGTTTTGGTTCAAAGACTTCTCCGGCTTACGCCTTACACAATTAAAAAAAAAAAAATATGTAAACACTTAACTGGTTTACTATAATAAATTATTTTTCAAATTTGTACATATTTGGAAAAGCCTGTTTAACTTAAGTTGGAGTGATGCTGGCTATGAAGGGGCGAAGGATCATAGGAGTTGACTTCGTACATTTGGTATTTTCTAAAATTGATATTGAAAACATAAAAAGGTATTGAAAATATTGTATAGATTCTTGCTTTTGCGAATCGTATCAAACAAAGGCCATTATTGATGCTGATTTGAGAATCTGTCGTTACATTTCGACCAGATCATGATGCAATTCCTACACAGGTAGTGCAATCGGAAGTGCCTTTCTGCAGGCGCAAGAATTTATCGAATCTGAAGCATACACAATGTCGATTTTATAAGACATTGACAGCTTTCGATAGAAGTTACTTCGTACACCAAGAAATGGAGAGCGACCATGTTAGTTCACTATACCCGATTCCTCTTTTGAATCATCGAACCAAGACCGACTTTGAATATCGAAGCAGCGCAGGGCGTTATCATGCAACCATATGACAAAAAATATCGCTTGTTACGATTATTTAAGGTATGAGAATCGATATCGTGAGTTCGAAACTGGCTAAGGTTTAATTATTTGGCCAGACTTTGAAGTAAATATTCTTCCATAGTAAAACCAGAAATCCATTTGGAATTAGAGATGTCAATCCCGCAGATTAATGGTGTTTTATAACTATCTGAGCCGTGCTTTCGGTTCGGCTTAGTTAATAAAATCAAAAATATTTAAAAGGAAGTTTACAATACGTCAGAGTCGCTACACAGACTTTGATATTTGATCCCTCCACAATGCACCACATTCCGAATACCCCAAAATGTTGGCATTAAGTAAGATGCATCATCTTTAATAACTTAAACTCGCATCGATTTTATAGTTATACATTAACAAGATAACAAAAATCTATATTCAAAATAGATTTAAGGTCACATCAGATTACATTTGGTGTGTTGTCAAAGTCAGCATGCCTGATTTGTCGAAAATCGGTCACAAATGTTGATAGATTTGCACGTGTGGTGTGGCTTTTCCATTAAAGCGGGCATAAACAGCCGATATGGAAAATAAAAGGTATGCCAGAAAAAATGTTGATTATTCCGATTTGCTGATGTCATGTGATCTGTTGTTGTAACTCAACTGTTTTAGTTGTATTTGAGTACATATTTTTTTGGGCACGCTAGTGCAAACAGCTTAAATTGACTAAATATTTACAAAAGTGTTTGGATTAAAGTGATTAATGAATTTCTTCTGCCCCCTATTCAATCAAATTCTATTTTAATATTCCCTCAAAAGCAAGAAAAGATTTTTGATTGGCTGCCGATTTTGATAGTGTGATCCTTCGTTTTTTTTTTGGGAGAAGTTAAACCAAAATCAAAAATAATTTTCAAATTAATCAAGGAGCAGCATATTAAAGAGTTGGTGGTGGTGCCAGATGATTTTCGTGTGCAAAACTCGAAACAGTTTTCGGAAATGGTCCATTACGTCAATAGTTATCAGGGCAGCCGGAACATCTAGACCATCTAGCGAGGCCCATTCTTTATACGCTTCATGCGCTAAAGTTGTTGTAATGCGCAAACGCCTGAGCCATGCGCATAGGGCTGACGCAAAACAAAATTGCAACATAACTTTCGTATGTGTCTGTCTTCTCTTTCACATACAACAGGCAGTAACCGGCTTTCTGTTTCGTTTTCTTGTGGTAGTTGTTGTTTCTGATTTTGGTTTTTTGATTGTGTGAGTAAAAACGCACTCATAAAAAGCTGTTGGGCACCCCTGATCTAGACGATCCAAATTTTCCATGATATCTTTATAATATTCGAAAGGGTCTCATGGGTCCTTATCAAATTGAACACATTTTAGAATAGTTTTACATCGGTGCGCAGTTTTACGTTCCACCTACACACCCTACACACACCATTCATGTTACACATAGCTCTTCGCAGACCTGCTCGTGCCCTGCGTGACTTTATTTTGGAACAAGTACAAAGCATTATAGTTTTGAATTAGCATTATGTTTTAAATGATAGTTTAAAAAACTTTTAATTTGCATTTTTAATTTATTTTTATTAAACAAGTAATTAAAATGATAAATTTTAAATTTTGAATTGGCATAAAAATGAAATCATTTCAATTTATAATTTTGAATTGTCAATAAAATGAAACTATTTTAATTGATCATTTTGAATTGGCATTGAAATAAAATAATTTTAATTTCTAATTCTGGATTGACATTAAAATGAAATAATTTTAATTGATCATTTTGAATTGTCTTTGAAATAAAATTATTTTAGTTTATAATTCTGGATTGGCATTAAAATAAAATAATTACAATTGAAAAATTTGAATTGGCATTGATAAAAAATAATTTGGGCATCTAAATTATCAATGAAATGTTCAGTGAACATTTAATTATAACTATTTCAACTAATGCCAAGCGTGGCATTGGATTAATTAATTTTCTCGCAATATTCCCATCCGGGGTGATATTGGAATCATTCCCCTTTGTTCAAAGTCCGCCCTTCTATTTTTTTTTTTTTTTGGTGGGAGGCATCTTAACTATTATCTTTGGTGGCAGTTGGAGGCGTTCTGACCCAGCACAGACTAAATCGTGCTAAACGAGTATTTGACATTAATTTTAATGCCAATTCAAAGTTACCAATTATGAATTATACATTTTAATGCCAATTCAATATTATCAATTGAAATTATTTCAATTTAATGCCATTTCAAAATAATCAGTAAGTAAATTAAAATTTTAGCATTGCCCATTAGTACTGCTAATTGAAGAAAGTAATGCCAGCGGCACAACACTGACTGGTTGAAACCATATCGAAAGTACGTACGTTTTAGCAGGCCCTAGGCTGCTCACATGACGGTTCTCCTTCTAGTGGTCGATCGTGGTGGTTGTGCATCGATATATGGATAGCCGGGAGTGGAGATTTCAGATTTTAAATCGAACTAAACCATGAACAATGAATGAAAAATAAATCAATGGACATATAAGCAGCTAGAGAGAGGCAATAAATAGTAGACGATTTTTTGATAAGCCGTAAAAGGAAATGGAAATACTTGAGAATATCATGATTTCTCTACAAATATATGGCATGCAAATATGTATGCCATATACAACTTAATAATTGAAACCAACTACCCTCCCGCCCTGGGTTAGAGAATCACCGATAAGGCGACACAATCTTTATGCTTATGTTTTTGCTCCCAGCATTATCAATAAATAAGAAAGTGAGTAAGAAAGAGAGAGTGAGAAAGAGAGACACACGATAAGATTAGACGACACTTTGAACTTGGCTAAGGTAGATTATTATATAACATCTGCCACCCAGTAATTGATCAACTTTCGATTTTTTTCTATTCGATTATTCCAGGTCTCTCCGGGAGCTGTTACCACTGGACATGGCTCACCCATAGGCATCAAGGATGCCACTCAATCGGTGGGTCCTCGTGGACCATTGCTATTGCAGGATGTCAATTTCCTTGATGAGATGTCGCATTTTGATCGTGAGCGCATTCCCGAACGTGTCGTGCATGCCAAGGGAGCCGGTGCTTTTGGTTACTTCGAGGTCACCCATGATATTTCGAAATATTGTGCTGCCAAAATTTTCGACAAGGTGAAGAAGCGTACCCCATTGGCTGTGCGTTTCTCCACCGTGGGCGGTGAGAGTGGCTCAGCGGATACGGCCCGTGATCCTCGTGGATTCGCCATCAAGTTCTATACGGAGGATGGCATCTGGGATTTGGTCGGCAACAATACACCAATTTTCTTTATCCGCGATCCCATACTATTTCCCAGTTTCATTCACACCCAGAAGCGTAATCCTCAGACGCACCTGAAGGATCCCGATATGTTCTGGGATTTCCTGACTCTGCGTCCCGAAACAACGCATCAGGTGTGCTTTTTGTTCAGTGATCGTGGCACCCCCGACGGTTATACTCACATGAACGGCTATGGCTCGCACACCTTCAAGTTGGTCAATGCCAAGGGTGAACCCATCTATGCGAAATTCCATTTCAAAACGGATCAAGGCATTAAGAATCTAGATGTGAAGACTGCCGACCAATTGGCCTCCAGTGATCCAGACTATAGCATCAGGGATTTGTACAATCGCATCAAGACATGCAAGTTCCCCAGCTGGACCATGTATATCCAAGTGATGACCTTTGAGGAGGCCAAGAAATTTAAGTACAACCCCTTCGACTTAACCAAGGTGTGGTCACAAAAGGAATACCCCTTGATTCCGGTGGGCAAAATGGTCTTGGACCGTAATCCTAAGAACTACTTTGCTGAGGTGGAACAGATTGCCTTCAGTCCGGCTCATATGGTGCCTGGCATTGAACCCTCTCCTGATAAGATGTTGCAGGGTCGCCTGTTCTCCTACGGAGATACCCATCGTCATCGATTGGGTGCAAATTATTTGCAAATTCCTGTGAACTGTCCGTATCGCGTGAAGGTTGCCAACTACCAACGTGATGGACCCATGAATGTGACGGATAATCAGGATGGTGCCCCCAACTATTTCCCCAATTCGTTCAATGGTCCTCAAGAGTGCCCAAGGGCACGCGCCTTGTCCACCTGCTGCCCAGTTACGGGTGATGTGTATCGCTTTAGCAGCGGCGATACCGAGGATAACTATGGCCAGGTCACCGATTTCTGGGTGCATACCCTGGATAAATGTGCGAAGAAACGTCTGGTGCAAAACATTGCCGGTAACCTCAGTAATGCCAGTCAGTTCTTGCAGGAGCGTGCTGTCAAGAACTTTACCCAGGTTCATGCCGATTTTGGACGCTTGCTGACCGAGGAACTCAATCTGGTCAAGTCATCCAAGTTCTAAGCAAGGAAACTACGATTTTTTTTGCACACTCCCTTCACCAAGTAACACCCAACAACCCCCCACACGCACACTCACATGATTTTAACTAAGCATCGGATCTTTGGTTGCGGGCAATTATTATTCTGCACTTTTCTCCCAAACATTTTGTCACGAGAATATGTCTAATAAATCTTCGATATTTTGATATGAGCATGAGTAAGAGTTTAATTTTTAGGGGCAAATCTGGTTTCAATAACACGGGGCAACAAAAATACCACTTTTGTGAGGTCCACTGGCTTCAATGGAGATCAGCTCTGGTTTCCAACTAAGACCGGGGAATTTCGAAAACTGAAACAAACCTGATCTGAGTACAGTACACACCTACCTCATGCAAAAATTTGTGGCTGTATTTCGATTTTCCTATAGAAGCTATGAGATATAGTCATCCGATCAGGTCGGTACCGACATATTAGTCGAGAGACTAGTTTGCGTAGAAACAAGCAAACATACAGTCAGACGAACGTACAAAGCTCAATTCCTATGCATTGCAATATTTCTAGGCTAAATCATAATACCCTTTGAAAGGGTATAATTATTATTATACAAATTGATATTAAGAACTATTTAAAATTTTTATTTTTTAAATTGAAAATACAAATTTAGCTCAAGTACTCTCGTTTACCCAAATATGGATTCTTTGAAGCGCGCCATTGTCGTAGCATTGGACAATTTCCCAAAGCACGAAGTGCGCACTGCGATCGTTGAGTGGCCAGAGAGACTTCGGCGTTGCTGGATGGCACAAAGCGGCCGAATAAAAAGAAAAAAATTTTTAAAAACATTCTTACTTTTTTATTCAACGTTTATTCAAGTTTTCTCAGACGATTGGAACGCATAGAACAAATCATCTCCGAACACATAATGTAAGGTGAATTTGTTTGTAGAAAGAAAAATATTTATTTAGTCTTCTAAATCAATTTCATCCCCTTCAAAGTAATCCCCTCCCGATAAAATACACTTATGCCAACGTTTTTTCCAATCCTCGAAACATGCCAAACAGTCCCTTTCCGGTATAGCCATCAGCGCTTTCTTCGATTCAACTTTTATCTTCTCAATCGACTCGAAACGCGTTCCCCGAAGTGGTCTCTTGAGTTTTGGGAATAGCCAGAAGCCACACGGAGCCAAATCAGGCGAATACGGTGGTTGCGGAACGATATGCGTCGAATTTTTGGCGAAATGGTCACGAAGAACGAGTGCAGTGTGAGACGGTGCATTATCGTGATGCAAAAACCAAGAGTTGTTGGCCCATAATTCTGGTCTTTTTAGACGAATTGCTTCACGCAAACGACGCATAACGCTCAAATAATATTCCTTATTAACAGTTTGGCCGGATGGAAGGAATTCATAGTGCACCACACCACGAAAATCGAAAAAAAACCGTCATCATGACCTTGATTGTTGAACGACTTTGACGTGCTCTTTTCGGTCTGGCCTCGCCTATAGCACGATATTCGCTTGATTGTTTCACACACATCAACGCGATGACTTTTTTGCAAGAAATTGAGAACTTTCGGTACCAAATGAGATTTGACTTTTCGTAGGCCCAAATGGTCTTTCAAAATGGTTTTCACAGATCCTTCTGATATTCCGATCATATCAGTAAGGTCTCTAACAGTCAACCGACGATTTTTGCGAACTAATTCCTCCACTTTATTGACGTGTTGGTCATCTGTTGACGTCGATGGTCGTCCGGAGCGCTCCAAGTCACGTTCTCGACCCTCTTTTCGGTCTTTGTACCACTTATAAACATTTTTTTGTGACATGGTAGAATCACCAAAGGCCTTCCGCAACATCCTCAATGTTTCCGCAGCCGAAATTTCATTCCGCAAACAAAATTTGATGGCACTTCTCTGCTCAATTAAATCAGACATTGTAAAAATCGAAAAATGCACTCTTGGTCGTTTGGAAAACACAAGCGTAAATATATTACTAATAATGACATGCACATGAAATTTGGCCCAGATGACATCAACAGTCCTGCCAACTCAAGAAAAAAAGAACTAGCCCGAATTGTTAGGCCCGCGATGTTTAAATTGAAAATTCACAGTAGTATAAATGTTCTTGATCAGCATGTCGAGCTGAGTCGATTGCGCTTTGTCCATCCGTCTGTAGGTTTCTACGCAAGCTTGTTCAGCAGTTTTAAAGGTATCGAGCTGAAATTTTGCACAGTTTGTCGTAACCGCGCTGAATGGATCATTATTTTTTGTAGCTGCCATAGGAATAACAGGTTTTGGGTGTATCATTTGTCATATTTGACACAGACGAAGTAAGCATTGATTTCTCGTTTCAGGCTGCATTCATCTCTGTTCTGCCGCATGACACTTATATATCCAAACATTTTTTTATATCCTTGCAAAGAGTACATTAAAATTGTCCAAATGTTTGTGAAGCAGCTGGAATATATAGTTTTTAGTCAGGAACCTGCCAAAAAACTTTTAGGTTCGGGTTCACGGAGCGGGTTAGGCAGGTCGCTGAACCCAAGTTCAGATTCAACCGGGGCTCAGACTTTATTTTGTTGTTGCTAATTTGGTAAGCTTTTATGTAAAACATTTTTCACAGATTTTTAGGGTTTCAATATTTTTAATATAATATTATCTTCCAGTAGGTATTCATCAATGCTGGCTGTTTGGATGGATGAAGGGTAACGCATAGAAGGAAGCATTTCCGGCCACATAAAGTTTATATTTTCTTGATCAGCTTGAAGAGCTGAGTCGAAATAGCCATGTCTGTCTGTCCGTATGAGCACACATATCTCAGAGATGGTAAGAGAAAGAGGTTTGAGGTGTATACGACAAAAACTTTTTTCATTATTTTCCATTTTGGCCACGCCCCCTCCCGACCCGCAATTTGTTAAAAAAAATAATATCTCCCACAGTTTTAATGATAGATGGTTCGTAAATAGCAATCAGGATTATTTATTGATTCCCCACAGGACTGGTGAAGATCGGATGAACGGTTGTCTGGTTTTGATCGACAGACTGTTCGCTGCTGCTGTGCTGACTTCACCTGCTGCTGCAGAACAAGTTTTTTGCTGAGTGTATAATTCGTTGGTACAGAGTATGTTATAGTCGGGCTTAATCGACTTTCTTTCTTGTTTGATATTAAAATATCCATTTTAAATATATTTTGGATGATTTAAAGATCCATAAATGGATAATAAAAAATATCCTTTTCAAATGGATACCGAAATCATCCAATGTGTACTATATATGGTAATACAGTAGAGACTCGCAAAAGTTAAGTAGTTTGTTTTTGGGGTACTTAACTCTAACGAATTCTTAACTTTTCAAGATACCCTCTTTTGTTTACGTACTGCTGACATTATTGCGTTCACAACCAAATATGCACTGAATGCTGCGAATCAGCGAGTCATAAACAACGATGCGTGGACAGCGAGACAAGATTCCACCGAATCTATGAATACAACGCAACTCGAGCGTCAACATGGGGGTTCCCCTTTTTCGTAAACTGTCGCATTTGCTACCTTAGCCAAACATAAGCTGCACTACTCACATAAATATCGAAAAATAAATAACAAGATGTCAAACTGCTGGCTGAAATAGAAATATTAGCTTGAAAAAAAAGACTCATAAAAGTTAAGAAAAAAACTTCTATTTTAGAGACACATGTGATGACAGAAATGTGCTTAACTTTTCCTTAAACTTAACTTGTGCGCGTCTTAACTTTTGAGAGTCTCCACAGTATCCCTTTTTTTCTCTGTGTAGACAAGTTGGATTTTTCTATTTTTTCTCGCATACATTTCTTTCATTTTATGAAATTCTCAATAGTACAAGATTATGATTTTCAATTTGAGCTTGAATCCATGTTCAGCCAATGTTCTTTTTTGATTAACTTATCGAATTTGGCAAACAACGTATCCAGCTTCCAGGATGCCTCAAACAGATTAGATTGTCCTGGTCCATTGTAAAATTCATCAGCTGTCATTTGCGTATAATCAATTTGATCGAGCAATTTAGTTTTTAAATCAGGAGCTATAGTCTTAATTCCGTTCAAGTTGAACCAATTCTCAACTAATTTAAATTTTTTGATTTCACTTAAGCAGCTGAAAGTCAATGTGACATATTCCATAAAGCAATTGGCTTGGAGTTGAGTTGCCTCTAGGCAATCCAACCTCGTTAAAGTGTGCTGCCTTTTCAAATTCTTGAATGGCAAATAACAATTAAATACTGATATAATTTAGAGTATAAGATTACTACCTCAATAACAGCGTGTTTCAGTGATTCATTCTGCATAGAATGCGCTTTGCCAAATAGCACTACCAGTTCACCCACCATCATAGAATTGGAACGTTCGCTAAGTAAGCAAGTAGATGCCTCTATCAATCCGGACGGTAGCCACATATCGGCACATTCGAGCACCTTAATCAATTCTGGGGTTTCCAAAAGACGCAAAGGTTGCGTATCCAAACTGTAAACGAAAACGCGAAATATCTCAAAAATGCGTGGTGTGACATTCTCCAAATGAATTTCGCCCTTTGCGGTCTCTTGGCAATCGGTAAGCAGTAATCTTTCGAAAAATTCGGATGCACAGGCTAGAATGATTTTGTGGCACTTGAACACTTGGCCATTGATCAAAATGCGAATGTCAGCAAAATGGCCAGACTCCAGCAGCTCGACGATTTTGGCTGATCTGAAAGTTGCAAAAAAAAAAAAAAAACAAATCAATTCCGATCAAACGTGCTTGAACCTAATCTTACCTTTTAGATTTTGAGTCCATACTTGAGCTTTTTAACGCTTCAAACTGGTGCCTGTTGTAATAATGTCTTGTAGAATTCTGTTAGGGATGGGTGGAAGACCGATAGATTTAGTGGGCCACGCTGGTGGTGGCACTCTTAAGTCTTGAGTGGCCAAAAGTTTTGCAAAGGAGGGGAACTAGATCAGATCAGGAATATTTGACAAGCCGAAAGAGGAATTGTGGAAAATATGGATTTTCTGAAGGGGATCATATCGCTGTTCTCTTCTTGATGACCTTAGGCCAGTTGGGGAAACGGGGGGGAGGGCGACATCTAGAAATTATATGCTTCTCCCACCTACTCTCAAATGGGTTTCGGGCGATGAACCCGGAACATGAGATTGGGATTGGTAACAGGATTTGGGACAGGGTATACAAATCGATATAGGGAACCAAATGGCTAGTTAAATGTATTAAAATAACCAAAACCGCTACTCAAGCTGAAAGTCGTTAAACATTTAATCAAATCTCAACCGCTAAAACGAAACAAAGTTAGTGAAATAAGAAAAAGGAAAAATTAGAGCTGGCCAAGTGAAGAGCCATATTAAGATCAATCAATCAAGTACGACCTCGATAGCTGTGCACAATTTGAATTCATGAGCCGCTCATACCCAGAACCTCGGAACTAGTACAGTCTAGTAAACTAGCACTACTCAGCCTGTGGGAAATACCGACAGAATCAAATGTGCGTCAAAACAGCGACGAAAAGTTAGCGACGAATTTGGAGCGGTGGAGTCCGGAACAGGGAGGGATTTCAGTGATTAATCTAAAAACTTTAAATGCAGAAATGTTAAGAATTGAGTACTCTATTGTTTTAATTTGGCTGGGGTTGGTTTCAACCCTTTTTGGCATTAAAAATGTGGTGTTGAATATATCTCAACTTCCAGCTTGCGTTGGGGTATACAAGCTATATGTGCGTATTCGCCATTGTTTTGTCTGTTTTTCAATGAAAGTTTGATCAAAATCATGTGGAGCGTTTTCGAGTAATCTACAATTTAGTCCGACCACCTCCTGGCCGGCCCATACAAATTGCACCCGATTTGCATAGACTTGCAATTGATCGCTAATTTCTCAATTCATATCTCGCGTAGGGCATTGCACGGTAAACATGCTGTGGTTTTGGTTGAATTTTAGTAAAAGTTAGATAAAACTCATGTGCACAGTTTGGGAGAAAAGTGAAGATTTGTGGGGGGTCTAGATGCGGTAGTTCAAAAATTATTCAGCCCGCGCCAGATATGGAACCAGCTCAGTATCGGAACCAAATACTTATCGATATTCGGCATTTTTGAACTGCTTGTGAGCAGCCTCCCTAATTCGTCGCTGGCCAAATAGCAAGATTACTAACTCGCGTAGCCTAGTAAGCTGTCCGGCAGATTAAAATAGAGTTAATTCCCCATCTTTTGCCCACCCGCTCATTAAAATCATATGGAGGGTTTCAGAGAAATTTCAAGTTTTGTTTTAGCCGCCAACTTATCGGCAGCAGTGGCCATGCTGCAGCCCATATAAAATGGCTGAGTGCGGTCTCCCTAATTCGTCGCTGAACAAATAGCAAGATTACTAGCCCGCGTAGCCTAATACGCAGTACGGCAGATTAAAATAGAGTTAATTCCCTCTCATTCACTCAATAAAATCATGTGGAGGGTTTGGAAGAAATCTCATCATTTGTCTCTGGCCAAAATTTGGCCGCTCTGTCAAGGCAGCATTTTTTTATCGACTTGAATAAGTGATGAACGTTTTAGTAGAGATGGTATACATTTGTTAGATGGAAATAGAAATATCAGCCTCAAAAACTATCGAGAAAATTAATATTTTTGGATACGTTTTATTTCAAATATATTTACAATTGATAAATTTCCAGTTTTTAAACACCACTGGTTCAATAGAAATTTGGATACGTAGAAACTTGTTTCAGGAAAAAAAGCGATAAATATCATAAATAAATTCAAAAATAGTGGCAAGCTTAGAAGCCTTAGAATATTAGATTTTCTGCACAAAACTATAACCACTAAAGAACCTAATTTATTTCAATTGAATTTAAAACCGATTTAATAACCCACCCAAAGAAACAAAGTTTGTAGATCACAAGGACGAGCTGACTTAATATCGCCATGTCCACCTGTCCGTCTATTTCAATTTGGTTTGGGTTTACCTGTTCCTTTATTAACTTTGTCTCTTTGGGTGGGTTATTAAATTGGTACATTTAGTAAAATTAATTCATTTGTCCATGAACTATTCACTTTAGAACTATAGTTCATTTTATAACTGTAGTTCATATTTTGAACTATAGTTCATTTTATAACTGTAGTTTATATCTTGAACTATAGATCATATTTTTAACCACATTTCATATCTCAAACCAAAGTTAATTTTTTCATATTTCGAACCATAGTTAATTTTTTTGCACTACAGATTTTATTTCGAACTATGGTTAATTTTTTAGCTACAGTAGATTTTTGGCCTGGAATTCATAACTTAAACTGTAGAATTTGACATTCAACAATCAAAAGACTACACAGTAATTTAAAAAAAAATATTCTATCGCGAAACCCCGCGAATATCGGAGGAAGTCTTACGTTGGTTGGCTGTTTTCAAGTAGTTAGTGGTACTTTAACTAAATTTTGTTATATAACACTAAAGCCCAGGTCACATATAAAAGTTTTTTTTTTTAATTAATACTTACATTACTTACATTCACTTTATTATAATAAAGGCAACTTTAGGAGAAGGAGGTTCGTTCTAATGTACATAAAAAGTGTTAGAAAATAAAAAAAAGATCAGAAATGATTGGTCTCTTAGATATACCTTCTCTAACGAATTTTCAATATTTATAAGAATATTGGAAAATTAAAATAAAAAAAAAAATTTAATTTCTTGGTTTATTATTTTTTAATAATAAAATCCTTTAAAACATAAAACATAACAATCTAATAATGTTAAAAACATTTTTTTTAGCTATCATAAATTAGATTTTTCCTCAAATCTTATCTTTGATAGCTCACAAGTAAGCATCGAGAGGGCTTAGCACCTTTTCTAAACACTTGGACAATTATCAATCATATGCAATTAAACTATTTTATTATCTCATGATTTTTGCAATGAAAAAACTTAAATGGCGCCACTGTGCGACGAGTCGTTTTTGTAGTCTGTGTGTAACGCTTGGAGAGTCCCGAACTGCCGCAGTTCCTGAAATCGAATTCTCTTACACTTATGCTGGGCTTATATTGCGTCACAGAGTGTCACATTTCGGTGTCACAGTTTCACAGCGCAATGTGAACGACAGAAATCATGTGTCACAGGAATGAGTACTTTTCAATGTGAACACTGGTACTCACTTCATGGCACATACTTCAGAATATTAATAAAGGTCATTTTTTTTGGTGTTTTCGTGTATTTTTTATTTAAAATTTAGCTTACATTTTTAGCTTCACGAAATGAATTCTCGAGAAGAGTCGGAGCCATCGGCATGTGCTGTTTTAGGGTTATGGTTGCTGGACGAAGATGAAGAAGTCGATGGAACCAAGCGAAGTCGCTCTTGTTGGGTCGACAAAATTAATTTGATTAATTTAACTTGATTTCAGGAATCCACTGAGTAGACACACGGCGAACCCGATTAAAACCCTTTTCATTCATCATTTCTGTCCTTCTGAATAATTGCCGTTGTTGTTTTGTATTTGTGGAACTAGCTCACTGCTTACAAACTCGTTCAATGTTTACTTTTAACAGTGTGACGCTCTGTGACAATGAAGAGAAAGGTTCACACTAAAAGTACTCATTTGGCTTGACACACAATTTTTGTGACGCCAATGTAAACACTCTTGACCTGTGACAGACTTTGTCACAAGTTATCACAGAACATGGTGCACAGTGTTGCGCAGTATAAACCCAGCATTAGGGCCACGGTTGCCACACTTGGTGTTTTCGCACCAAAACTGGTGTATTTTTTCCTGTTGGTGGACTGGCTCTTTTTTTTTTGGATTTGCTGTTGCCACAGTGTATTGAATATTTTTCAACATCTGTCAGCACTGTCCATTTTCAACATCTTTCAACACTGAAATCTATCGAAACCAGAGGCTGTGGTCTACAGCATGCAACTTTGTAAATGATCGGAGCTTAAGCCCATCGCTAATAATAAAAACACTGATTCCGTTTAATTAAAAAGTTCGGGGATTTTGTGAAAAAATGGAAAAGTAAGTAAAGAAGAGTTGACACACTAACACAATATTCATTATTAATTAAAAAAAAAAAAAGTACAGCTGGAACTGAGAAAATTTGTTCGGCTCTTTATTTTTGAAAATGGCTCTTTTTTTACCTTTTTGATGCAATTTTATTTTCTCAAGTGGCAACCGTGCTCAGCCATGGAAATGGTTTTTGGCGGAGTATTATTTGTTCGGAGAGCGCCGCTAATACAGGCCTCAGCAATCCTCTGTACTTCTTGTACAAAACAAATTGATTCTTAGCTAAAAATTAAGATGTAAGGCGTTTTAGTAGGCAGCCTGAGTTAATTCAGAGCAACTTTCTGTATGGACCAACAAGTTCGACAATACAAAATCATTTAGTTTCCAAATTGACAGTATTTAATTTTTTTCAAACTCAGTTAGTCATGTGTAACAAAAGAACAGGGATCTTGTACATTGGCGCTTGGTTTATTATAGAGGGTACATTGGCTTTTGCCCTCTTTCTGGGTCTCTGTAAGTAGGAAGTGTTTTCATGTTTACCCTGTACCTAAGGTTCCAAGGCTATTATAGGGTTGCAGAGATATAACTGGCAAAAGGAGAAAATCTGCGAGCCTTTAAAGCAGGGGTGCCCGCGCTGTATACGCTTCATGCGCTTGTGTCGTTGTATTGCCTAGGCCATGCGCATTGAACTGACGCAATACGAAATTGCAAAAAAAGCTTCGTATGCGTCTCTTTTCTTTCTCTCCTATGTTCTTGCGAAATCGATGGAAACAACAATACGAGCAGACGTTGCTGTAGCGTCGATTCTGTTTTTTTTTTTAACAAAGAGCCACAAGCACACGCACACTACCGGCAATAATCGGTTATCTCTTTTGTTTTCATGTGGTTGTGTTGTTGTTTGTGATTTTGGTTTTTAATAGGAATCAGTTGGGCACCTCTGCTTTAAAATACCAAAATTGTAGATCAATTCCGACTGGTCTTTACGCTGGGCAAGCTCTTAAACACGCTACACATCGGAGAGTCAGCAGCCAAAATTTACAACAAAAACATCAATTGACCAAATTATAAACTAACGATATAAGTGTGCATTGTCCGCGACTTCTTCATTGTCACGACTTCTGGCATTGTCATGCCAGAGTTTTTGAAACAAGTGTAGTTGCTGAAGTCGTTTGTATTCATTATTTTGAAACGGAATGTTTAATACACACTCACTAATGCACGAACGCTCTAACTGACGATGCGGTTTTCCCCGCTTCAAAAAGCATTATTGTTTCGTTTATAACTCTGGTGTTTTTTTTCGTCCGATCCCATTCTACTTTTCAGAATAGATAGATATTGGACCATATTTGTTGTATATTAAGACACGGGGCTATAACTTAAAAGTTAAACGTGATCCAAAAAGATCCAATTCGAATGGATAGATGTTAGCATCCTTTTTGTTGGTTAATTTTCAGCTCCTTTGGATGAATATTTAATATCCATTTAACATTAAATGAATATTTGATATTTGAATATAAAAAAAACGAGAAATCTAAGCTGACTTTGTCTGTGCAGAAGTTTTTATACCCTTGCAAGTGCTCGCTTAAATATTTTCAAAAAATACTCTTTTTCCCATTTTCGACCGATCGTTCGTATGGGAGCTATATGATATGGTCATTCGATTTGGCCAAAAATTTGTATGAAATTATGTGAAACAAACAAATACAAAATTTCAGTATGGTACCATTAAAATCAAAAAAGTTTTTCTAACTAAGACTGTTTTTCAGACTTATCTTTTGGATGGCAGCTATACCATATAGCAGTCCGATTTTCATTTAGGCCCAATATCTATCTATTCTGAAAAGTAGAATCAGATCGGACAAAAAACACCGGAGTTATAAGCGAATCAATTGAGCTGATAAATGTTAAGGTTCGGAAATTTAAGGTTCGAGGTTTTTGGGAGAAGGTTTTGGTTCGAACCTTGGTTCAGTCCATGCTTTATACCAGGGATGCAAACCACTAGAAAACAAGTACTGGTTTGGTCCAGTGGTTCGCACAGCTTCCAAACCGCCGGTTCGGTTTGTTACATGGTTTTTGGAGTTAAATGAACCGCGGTTTCGGTTCGGTTCAGTGGTTCACAAAGGCGCATTATAAAATACTATAATTTCTGTAGTAATGTGATTTTTCGACCATGTTTGAAATTTGATTCCTTTAAAATCCTTAGAGCAATGTCCAAAGATTATTATGTTGGATTCCCAAGACTCGTCTATCACTTCCTAGAGGAGTGCCCTTACTTATTGTTAGATTAAGATTGAATTAAGGTTAAGAAGTACCACAGAAAACAAAAAATATTACCTAATGAAGAAACAAATTTAGATTGATAACAGTTAAATTAAGAGATAGGCGGGCAATTGCAGAAGACATGTTGTAAAATTTTCGTCAGGTCATCCCTATAAGTAAAATCGATCTGACAACGCTAAACATGTAGAGGGTCGAACAAAATGTTTAAAAATTATCTTCGGCAAACGATTGAAATTTCAAAATTAACAAAAATTGTTACATAGAAAATATTACCAAAATAATGTTAGACTTTTGCTTTTGAAAATTATTCAAGAAACTTGAGAGTCGAGGAGCTTTAAAAACAGAAACTTTTATGGGTAGTGATTTAATAAGGAAATCTAATCGTTTTGCCAGATTTTTTTTTCCACTCTCCTGCCCATTTTAGGAGTCCGTCGCACCAAATAAAAGATGAAGTCGGTAAACAGAAGGTCAAATTTTTCTGTCAGTTTTGTTGAACCGAACCGAAATTTTGGGTTCGGAACAGGTTCGGGTTCAGCTTTAATTTCTAAAGAGGTTCGGTTCAAAGTTCGGTACATATTAGAATAAAAGTCGTCATTCCGGGTTCGAACCGGTTCGGTTCAAAACCGGTTTGCAGCCCTGGTCAGGACCAGAAAAAAGTGTTGCCTACATTCACGATGACAATTTAATAGCTGTTACAAAAACCGTTTACATTCATTTTCAAAAATTCAAAAACAAATAATTGAAAACAAATGAACTGGGTATTTTGTAGTCAGGAAACTCGACTGCAGCGCTTGCTAAATCTTCGATGCGGATTATGGGGCGTATGGGTTTTTTTAGAGCGAACTTTTTGGGCCTCATCGCGCCCATTAATATTGAATCTATTAAGGGGCGCCCTATTTAAATTTCAATTTTGATCTTAAAAAGAGCACCCTAATGGTCATAAGAGCGAACCTTAAAACGACAAAATGGAAAAAAAGTAAGTCTCTGCCTTCCCAAAGCTAACTTTTGTTGTACATTTAATCGTTGTGAAAACCAAACAATTTTATTTTAATTTTAAAGTTTTTAATAAAAAATGCTCATACGATTCGAGCTCATTTCAATTGATGCCACTTTCTGCCATTCAAAAAGGCAACTACATTTTTTGGAAAAGTGGCAGAAGAGACTTCAGTGTTTTTGGTCGGCTTATTGAAACCAATTTCCTTACCGGTGCTATCTGAATTTTTATACCAGGAGTATGTTCATTTAAGAAAGAATTGTCGTAGAGCGACAAAGCTATCCAGTAGGAGGGAACACGGCTATTACTGCTGTTCAAGAATATATTTATAGCAATTTGTGTGATCGGAGATGATTCTTCTAAGCGTTACAAAGGACTAGAAAATTATAATATAACATCTGCTTATAAAAAGGGTTGGCTCAGTTTATATCGCAAATATAAAAAAAAACAGAGCAAACATAGTTTTATCTTGTTATTTTTAAAATTCGTATTGGAAATAGGCAACACTGAGTAAGAGTGATTCAAAAAAAAAAAAAACTTAAGCTCCTCGGCGTATCACTTAAAACTAAATGTTTTCTTATTTTCCAGATAGATAGGTGAGTGAGATCATGACCTTACAAATTTCATACTCAGGAGGTCCGCTCTAATGTACATACATATGTGCGAATCTAGGGTACAGGGTATTTTGAACCCTTGTTTTATAACGTATTCTTTAATTAATTTCTTTTTAGGCTTTATCTTGCCTTATTATAATGATACTTTGTCCACACCGGATTGGGAAGTTTCTAAGAGGCCCACGGGTGCATACGCATTGACTGAAAAAGAAATAAAACGTAACTATTAATTTAATGCAGCTTTTATCAATCTGCAAATATGAAAGGTTATGATATATATGAGAAGCTTTTGTACATCTTATTTCTTCTCTTCATATTACGAAACTTAATGAAAACGAGAGCGTAAGTTAAAGTCGGCCCTGCCCGACTTCGAAATACAAAACAGTCTGTCTGAGTAACCTCTACTGTCCATTTGTACAAAAATCTTTGTTGATTTCTGTTAATAATTGAATTATAATTAACCCGACTTTCAGCCAGCCAGCATCCACTTTGACTAAAATAAAACCAGGTCGCTAAACCCACAGTCATGAAACCAATTTGTTGACCCATAAAATATGCCGTCCGATTTTGATCAATATAAGCAGAACTATGAGAATTTTCTCATAGTTTCCAGAACAAACCGAAGACTTCAATCGAACCGGTTCGAACGCGTAGCTCTGATATGTATTTATCTATTAACAGAACCTTCAACCAAACAAAAAACCATTTTTGAACCTGAACCTGAATATCAGATTTTGGTTTGGCAAAACAACTTTATACATAAACCAAGTAAGAAAGTTGGTCATGACCGACTATAACATACTCTGAACCTACCAAAGTTTGCGTTTATCACACAAAGTATTAAGGTCTATAAAAAGTGCTGCCCATCACTGTTTCAACCGGTGTTGCCCAGCATAAATATTTGTTTTTCCCATAACGTTACTTCTCCATTCCATTGTGGGAGATATGACATGGCTAGATAAACTCGGCTGTTGATGCTGCTCATGATCATCGGAGATGCTTCCTTCTGCTTGTTACATACTTTTGCATGAACTTAATATACTCTGTGTACCTTTGGTACCTCTGAGTATAATAATTGTTGTCTTAATCTTTTTCTTCTCTGTGTTCAGGAGGTGTAATCGCATTTGGTCTGGCATCAGCCTTCGCGATACTCAGTATCATTGGAGGAATACTTTTAATAGTCGGTATCTATAAGGTAAGGATTGATAATTAAAAAAAAATAATTTCTCTCTTTTCTTATCCAAACAGGACTCAACTATTATGCTCATTGTGGGAATAACATTGAGCTACCCTCAGGTAACATCTTGGATTTTCCCCATAAGTAGCCAAAGCTTATGGGAAATCCTATTATTGCCTTTAGTACACCTAGTGCTTCAAGTCATTTTCACGTATGTCGTGTGCTCGTATATTCGTTCAGATCAGAGAAATAATTCTGTTAATTAAGTAAAAATGCATTGCCTAAATCTCAGGAAAATAGGGCGAAGAATTGAATCTCTGAAATTTTTGCAATAATTATTGTGGAATTAAGAAGCTCTTTTATAAAGAAGAGAAGATTTTGAAGCTAACATATAAGCTACAACTTTTAACACTATGTATTTTGAAACGTTTTTGGAATAAGATTCATAATTTATTCACAGGAAGTCATTTTTTTTTGTCAGTTAGTGGCTTAAGTACGCGAAACCCAAGGGAAGAACCGGGAAGCACCGCCATCGTTACATCGGAGGCGAAATCAAATGAGTCATCATCTCACATCTACAACTATTGTGTTCCAGCCGGGAGGCGATAACAACATAGGCTCAAGGATGTAATGAGATTAATGCCAATACAATACGTCTTAAAATTAAAATCCCTACTGCAAGGCATGCTTAAAAAACAAAACCTATGTTATAACGAGAGCGTAAGTTAAAGTCGGCCCTGCCCGACTTTTTAAACAAATTACTGTTTAATACCCTCAGATAAGTATGCAACATTTTTTTAACTCTGCCATTTATTATCCGATCTTTATAAAAATTTGTTTATGAAAATTTCAATAGCTTACAATAGCTTTGGTAGATATTCAAATATTTTTATTGCGGGAGCGGGAGGGGGCGTGACTAGAAACAAACTTGATATGCCTGCAGACAATACTAGCTTACATTTAAAATTTGGTTGCTCTAGCTCTTCTATTCTCTGAGATCTACGTGTTCATACAGACGGACGGGCTGACGGACGGACAGACGGACATGGCTATATCGACTCGGCTGTTGATGCTGATGAAGAATATATATACTTTACGATATCGGATATGCTTCCTTCTGCCTGTTACATACATTTGCACGACTTTAGTATATTCTTTTTACTCTACGAGTAACGGGTATAAAAATGTAGTTTTAGGGCCGTTTTCTAATCTACTACATAGAGCTATCCGTCACATAAACCTACAAATAACAGAGCAAAATCTGAGCTTATCTGACACATAGCAGCTATGTAGAAGATGAGAAATCAGCCGTTAGAGTTACAAATATATGAAGGTCTTTATATTTATTAAAAAGGAACTCGACCAACTTCATTTCATAGAGAAAAATGAGGATATTAAAAAATTTCCATTGAACAATTTCGGTATCCATTTGGAATGGATATTTTTTTGAATATTCAAATATCCATTAGTTTGTAAATGGATCTGGATCATGGATAACTGGATCAAAGGAAATGTAAAATGGGAAATTTTAATATCAGAAAAAGAATTTTTAAAAGTATCCATTCCAATTGGTAGTGTTGTACATCCTTGAACTCTCAGAGATTATTGGTTGGTTGGTTGGTCTGATAGAATGGACAGTAGACAACAAGACAAGACCTTAGTGATCGTCTGCGAGGCTAACTAGAGACGTACACTCTAATGTTTTGATGGAAGAAAAGTATCGATCTGCACCATAGAGACAGCACTCCTAATTTTGTGTGGCTCTGTAAGTTCCTTTTGTGGAAGAAGGTCTTTTATATCCCTCTACATCACAGGTGCTCATTTAACCACAAAGCAATGAGCAAAAGTAGAGGAAAGTTAACTTCGGCTCGGCCGAAGTTTGTATACCCTTGCAGCACGCTTTTTAACTAATTTGAAGGACATATCTAATAAGATTACTTTTCTGACTCTACTTTTGAATGACAGCTATTCTATTTAGATGTCCGAATTCGACCAAGCAACGTGGAATCATGGAAAAGCATAGCAAACTAAGAAATGCAAAGTTTGGAGGCGTTTTCTTTGAAAACAAAAAAGTTTTTCTCACTAAAACCAGTTTCTCGACCGATATATGAATGGCAGATATAACCTATAGTCATCCGATTTTGACAAAACTTTAAAGGACTGTGTGGAAGCTTATAAAATAAATAAATGCAAATTTTAAAGAGGTTTACATTGAAAACAAAAAAGTTTTTCTTACCAAGGATATTTTTCTTACCTTACTTTTCTATGGCAGCTATACTATATAGATGACCGATTTCTACCAAATTTGGCAGAATCATGAAGAAGCATTAAAAATTAGTAAAAACAGAGTTTGGAGTCCTTTGCATTAAAAACAAAAAAGGTTTTCTCACTAGAACTAGTTTTTCGACCGATCGTTCCTATGGCGGCTATAGTCATCCGATCCGGCCGGTTCCGACAAATGTGCAGCGTATTTGTACCAGAAGACTTCGTGCAAAGTTTGCTGGCGATAGCTTTAAAACTGACGGAGGAGGTAGCATAGAAATAGACGGACGGACAGGTGACTCAGCTCGGAAATGCTTCCTTCGGAAATGCTTCTTTCTATGCGTTACAAACATCTGGACAATTTCAATATACCCTATGCAAGTGTATAAAAATCATTGGTTAACTCTAGGCCAAAGTGCAGGGTAATTGAATAATGGAGCGATTTAGATTTTATTAAGATTTCGTGAAAACAAACCTTTTTTTGCGCACTGACTGGATTTAGATTTCTTGCCCATTGGCGCTAAATCAATCAAAGGCTCGAAAGCAAAACATTCCTAGAACGTGTGAAAGCCAGTTCTCTATGCTTCTTTAATAATACCTTGTTGGCAGAATATGTAATTTTATTTTCTATAGAATTTAATAATGGTTAATCCAATATAAATAAAATTAAAAATGTGTTTGTTAATGGTGAATTAGATTCACTTATTCAATTTGGCAGATCTTAAGGGGAAGAGGCAGGATATTCTGGAAGCATTTTAGACTAATTCGAGCACAAGCTGTTCAAACTGGAGCACTTCTGACTCCGTCCACTCTAGGTCCCTGGTCCTTCCGCAATTCAAAGAGACTTTTTTTAAAAAAAATTTTCAATGAATTATATCAACTAAAATGTAAGAAACTTTAACAAACTCCAAGCGCGCCAAAAAAGAACGGTCACACCAAGTCGAAAACAAATTTAAACCAAATCAGCCTAAAAAATTATTTTAATAAATCTTTTTGGTTGACCGCAAATTTCCGGCTAACTCTGATTGATGATGGCTTAAACCAGGGACCGTAACTGCTATAACTTTTCTTTTTTAATCACAAAATAATTACTTTTAGTTTTTAAAGCAAAAACATACTTTCATTTTATATTTAAAAATTTTACTGTAAAAATTTCAATTAATTTGTTTTAATAAAAATTGTATTATCATTTTTATACCCTGTTCCCATTGAAAATGGGAAAAGGGGGACCATGAAGTTGTGTGAATGTATGTAACAGGGAGAAGGAAAATTTTCCGAAACAGTTGAGCTGATAAGATGGGTCTGTATGTATGTGTTCCCACTCCTAGTCGGACATGTACGGATCAGAGAACTGCAACGATCAACATTTTTTCGATCATACCCGATCATTGGGCATCAGACAAATCCGATTTACGATTACTGATTTTCGATTTGCGATTGATAATGATTCTCTGCTGAGTGTCACTGATTGCTAAGTTAGGCAATTTTCTGGACTTTGTACATTTCGTGAACTCATTTAATGCACATTTTTAAGGGCTTTTAGGCTTTGTCAGGTTGTCTATTCATTTTTAGTTTTGGGGTAAATCAATAAACTGTCACCAATCATAGATTTTGTATGATTCTATCATCTCAGCAAACATGATTGTCATATATACCAATCGCAATCGGCAATCATTGTATTCAGCAAGTAAAATCGGTCATCATAAATCAGTAATCGTAAATCGGATTTGCCTGCTGAAAACGCCCATTGACTCAGATTTTTTGTGACGCAAAACTTTGCTTTAACAAAAATCATATGATCGGTTGTGAGCGTGCTCGAAGCGGACAATCAGTTCAAATCACTCTTGCTTGTTGCGTACATGATCGGGTTGGATCGAACATTTTGTGTGAGCGAACAAAGAACGATTGCGAATGCTGCTGGCATACAGTTCGATCACAATCGTGAACGATCGTTCGCGGCCGATTCGGGAGAGCCCGAGCGAGCTTGTTGAAACAGGTTATTTAGTCAGTTTGCTGTTGATTATGGAGGGCGAATCGACAAAAAGTATTGCTGACAATATAGCAAATGGGAATTATACATTATCAGGCCAGCGCAAGGGCAGAAGTTTTGTTTGGAACATTCTTACCGAAATTGTAAAACCGGACAGCACTACATTAAAAGAATTTGTTTTCTGTCGCACATGCCGTAATGTGTTAAAATTCAACGCAAGCCAAACATCAAATTTGAATAGGCACAGCTGCTGCAAAGATATTAAGAAATCGCAAAGTGTGAAATCTGTTACACCGCTGGACAAAACTGAGGCCCTTGGAAAATGCGCAAATTGGGTGACAGAAGACTGTCGGCCATTCTCAGCAGTGCGCGGCTCTGGATTCATAAAACTAGTAAAGTTTTTTGTTAAGATCGGAGCAACTTACGGCGAGCACGTCGATGTGGAAGACATGCTGCCGGATCCAACATCAATTTCCCGCAAAGTCACGAAATGCGCGATTGAGAAGAAGGAGGAATTAAAGGCTGAAATTAATACGATTGTTCGCAGCGGTGGAGCGTCAGCTACAATTGACATGTGGACGGACAACTACGTGAAACGCAACTTTTTAGGAGTAACATTCCACTACCAAAAGGATTTTAAATTCTTTGACCTAGTTTTGGGAATGAAGTCAATGGACTTTGAGAGGTCAACCGGCAACAACATCTTGAAAAAACTAAAAAGTTTATTCGAAGAATTTGATATTTCAAATATTGAAAAAATTAAGTTTATTACAGATAGAGGATCCAATATGTTAAAATCCTTAGAAAATAATACTAGACTGAACTGTAGTAGCCATTTGCTTAGCAATGTGTTGGATAAGTCGTTTTCTGCCACCACAGATCTCGCAGAAGTATTGGAATCATGCAAGAAAGTTGTAAAATACTTAAAAAAATCAAATTTGCAGCATCTCTTGACCACTTCGTTAAAAAGCCAGTGCCCAACACGTTGGAACTCGCACTATGTTATGCTGAAATCCATAATTGACAATTGGGGAGAAATTAATACCATTTTAACGCAGAATGAACAAAGCCTTCAACTGTTACATAGTAATATAAACATAGTTAAATCAGTTGTGGAAATGTGTGAAAGCTTTGAAATTATTTTTAAAAAAATGCAGCATTGCAGTTCTCCTTCGCTGTGCTATGTATTGCCGTCAATATTAACAATCAAAAATATATGTCAGCCGACCGATGATGAAATACCTGCTATATCCGTTTTAAAAAATACAATTATTAAAAATTTTGATGAAATATGGGTCGCCAACTTAGATATATGGCATAAAGTTGCATATTTTTTATACCCCCCTGCTTTAAATGCACAGCCAAATGATTTGGCAGACATAAAATTATTTTGCATTTCTCGGATATTGACAGAATGTCAATTTTCACATCCAACAACACCTTTATCGGACTCATCGACAAAACACTTTTCCTTTGATTCAGATACTAACTTGGATGCTAGTTACCAAGTCTTACCTGCGAGTTGGACCAACGACACTTTCTTTTTCCCTCATTTGATCAAGCAAAATTCCTTACATACCATAGAGACGCCGGAAGACGAAATTGAAAAATATTGCAATGAAAAAGTTCAGATGGATGAACGTTTTAACTTGATTAACTGGTGGCAATCTAATGAACAAAAATACCCATCTTTAACCAAACTAGCGTTGCAAGTACATTCAATTCCCGCCAGCAGTGCAGCTGCTGAACGATCATTTTCTTTAGCTGGAAACGTTATAACGGAAAAACGAAATTGTCTAGGGCCAGGTTCCGTTGATAGCTTGCTCTTCCTAAATTCTTTTTATAAAAATTTTGATAATTTAGAATCTAAGATGTGAAATGAATTCTTACTTTATGAAAAAAGTGATAGCTTGAAACTTGTGTTCCATAACATTTTACTTTTCTTTTACTTCCTTATTATTTTTAGTTTAAAGCATTACATTACTTTAATACAGTGAGCATTCTTTATAAGCAACCTTTACACAAGCAACATTCTATTGAAGCAACCTCCGCATTAGCAACTTTTTTTATTCCAAAATTTCTGTACAAGCAACCATGGTTTTATTTTTCATTTTAATTTTCATTCTTCCGTAAAAATGGAGAAGAAAGGCAGAGTATCAATTTCTTTGAAAACAAAATTATTAATTTTAAATGAACTCCAAGATGGCAAGACACCGACAGAGATCTGCAGAAGCTACAACATCCATAAGTCGACTTTAACGAGGATAAAAAATAATAAAGAAAACTTGGAAGAATTCGCCTCAAAAACGTATGTTAATCAAAAAAAAATTAAGCGAATGAAGCCATTAAAAAATCCTGATCTTGATGATAAACTATACGCATGGTTTTTACTACGGAGAGAAGCAAACGAATTGGTTTCAAACGAGATGCTCAAAGTTAAAGCACTAGATTTAAAAAGGTCACTCAATGGACACGAAGAATTTTCAGCCAGTGATGGCTGGCTTGATAAATTCAAAAAACGCCACGGCATAAGAATTTTGACGGTTTCCGGTGAATTTAATATACCGGAAAATCATTTTGTGGAAGAGGACGATATCCCCCTGGCTAGACTGTACAATTTGGTAATCGAAAATGATTTAACTGAGAACGAAATAATGGAATGGGCGACTGGTAGCAACGAGAGAAGCGTACTTTTTGAAAGAGAAGATGAAATAGCAAATGACGAGAGCATCGCGAACGAAGAGGGTCATATGGAAGAAGAGAGCAGAATCAGCATCGATAATGTGATAGATTCCTTCAACACCGCGGTAGAATGGGCAGAGGAAAATAACCTTACAAGCAATGAGATCTTGTTTTTGCGACGAATTCGAGAAAAAGCTGTTCTTAAAAGACTTAATTAATATTATTTTAACTATGTAATAAAATATAAAACTTCTTATTTATCTATAAATCACAAATCTGATTTTTCTTAAAATTTATACTCCTTTTTTCTATATAAGCAACTTTTTCTACATAAGAAACTTTTTTGAAAAAATTGGTTCAGATTAGTTGCTTGTATAGAATGCTCACTGTATAAGAAATAAATTAAATATTATGTTTTTGTTCATTTTATGCATCGCAACTTGTTTCTTTTAAAAACACAATTAAGTGCATACATATTATATATATGTATACTATACATGCATATGTACAATGTACATTGCACATACATATTTCTCAAAGCAATTTTCGATCTGATTGCTTCACTCACGATCATTTCAATCGCAACATGATCAAAGTCTGAGTTTACATGCATCGTTTGGATCGAACGTCTTTTTCTGAACGATCAGTTGCAATCATCATAAGCGAACCAAAAAATCAGTCTTGATCACCAAGCCGAGCAGTGTTGCCAATTTCGCTTTTTTCCCGTCAAATCTGGCTTTTTTTGATGACCAATTGCGGGAGAAATTTTGAAATTGCGGGATGCGGGAAATCTGGATTTTTTTAAAATGTATTTGGCTTTTTTCCGCTTTTTTTTTTATTTCGCTAACAAGATGGCTCTCAATAGAACCAGCAGTAGCACGTATATTGGACCAGTGGGTGGAGCTAAAACTTCATTTTGGCTTAGCGGAAACCAAAGAGAAATGCCACAAAGCTCACATATTACGCAAGATGTTCAAAGATGAAAAAAATTACCTGTATTTGCTTTTTCTGAAACCGATTCTATCGGACTTACAGAAAGTAAATAAATGCTTCCAAAGCAACAATACAAATGCAACAGAGTTGCTAAATGACATAATATTTTTAGTAAATTCCCTTAGAAATGGAATCATTCCACCTGAAGTGGAAATAAATATTTTTGAAACGGACGACTTTGAAAAATTTGTCGAAGAAGATTTGTATAAAGTTTACGAATTTGAAAAAAAACTAAAATTTTGATTTCAATTTCAGGCTACCAGATAACTTCGAAATTCTGAAGCAGGTCGACGTTTTCTCCGTCCAGAACATTTTGAGGGCAAACAAAAATAGCATAAGCGAAATATTAGAATACTTTCATGTTGAAAATATTCCGCAAATTGAGCGGCAATTTAATGATGTTCTTCTTGTCAAGTGGGAAAATCTGAGCGACACGTCGGCATTCTGGAAAGAAGTTTACCTTTATAAAGACTCAGGTGGCAATCGCAGATTTTTAGAGCTGGCAATGGTTGCGCTCCAAATTCTATCCTTGCCGTGGTCAAATGCCGAAAGAGAAAGGGTTATTAGCCAAGTCAACATTATAAAATCCAAGTTAAGAAATAGAATTAACCTGAGCACGCTCAACAGTATTCAATGCATAACGTAAAGTTTTTTTTTGTGAGTCAAAACACTTGTGCTAATTTTACGGAGGGTTACGGAGACTTGGAAAATGCTGCCACAGTTACGAGCTGCCGAGTACTTACCTCCGTATGATTGGTACGAATCAATCGTACGAAAGCGAACCTCACGCCGACCTTTTTAAATTAGATTACCTTATGAAAATACCATAAATGAGAACACTCTCATACTTAAAAGTATTAAAAAAATTAGGTTATGGAACCCTTTACAAAAGAACGATTTGTTTCCGCTTTTTTGTGTAATTTTTCGGCTTTTTTTTACTTTTCTCTCTGTCAAAAACAGCATTTTTTTTCTGATCAAAAGTTGGCAACACTGAAGCCGAGCGATCAAGCCAACTGAATAAGATCGTTTCGTGTTGTGAGCGAACCTTGATCGAACATTTTGATTCAAACCGCTGAGTGGAGTTGCAAAGAGTTTGAGCGAGGCTGATCGAGCGTGATCGATCATACTCGTTGCAGCTTTTATGATTATTACTCACACATGAGCATTAGACAGGCATAAGAAAATCGGAAAGCCTAAAAACATTGGGCTTGTTGTAGTATCAGAAGTTTCGTTGTCACTCGGCAATCTTACGATTTCCATCGAACACAGCCCCCATATAACATAGATTTTGGTTCGAAATAAACACGTCCATAGATCATATTTATGTACAAACATTGACAATCGGTCTTTTGGTCAAAAAGTTATTTGAAATATTTTTACTATTTTTATTTAACAAATTTTTTCCTAAAAATTATGAATTATTTTTATTATTTAATTATTATTTAAAAATTAAAATAACCTAAATTCAAAGTATTTTTTCCGATAAAAATTGCCACAAAAGCTTTATCGGAATTTTATATGGCCGGCTTAAAAACTTCCAGTCTGGTGCCTCCCCCCTCACCTATTGATTAAACAATTTGTTTACTCTGTACCGAAGCAAAGAGAATTCTCTTAATTCTCTTCTTCTCTTTGACCGTAGGTACACAGAGTATTATAAGTTTGTGCAAAAGTATGTAACAGCCAGAAGGAAGCATCTCCGATATATATATTGATGTATTCTTGATCAGCATCAACAGCCGAGTCGATATAGCCATGTCCGTCTGTCTGTCCGTATGAACGCACAGATCTCAGAGATGGTAAGAGATAGGGGTTTGACATGTATGGGACATAAGCTTCTTTTGTCTGCATGCAGATCAAGTTTATTTTCAATTTTGGCCACGCCCCCTTCCGCCCCCGCAATTTAAAAAAAACGTCATATATCCCACAGTTTTTAAGATAGATGGGTCGATCCTTTTGGACATATTTAGTAATAAAGATAACTTATCGATTCTCCAAAGGAATGGTGAAGATCGGCTGAACCGTTGTCTCTTGATATGATCAAAAGACTGTTCGCTGCTGCAGCGCAGTAGCAGCGCTGCTTTCAGCTGCATCACAATTTATGCTGAGCGTTTAATTTCGTTGGTAAAGAGTATGTTATAGTCGGGCTTGACCGACTTTCTTTCCTGTTATAATTTTTGATGTGAAACATCTTTAATTTCGTTACCGAGGATTTTAGTAGGTCACGCGTCACGCTGGCTTGCATATTTTGTGGTGTTGTTTTCGGTTTGAATGTGAAAGGATGAGGATGATGAGGATGACGAGGATGATGAGGGGGCGGATGAGGATGAGGGGCGGATGAGGATAAGGAGGCGGATGAGGATTTGAAGGAGGATAAGGAGGCGGAGGAGGATAAGGAGAAGGCGGAGGAGGATAAGGAGAAGGCCGATGAGGATAAGGAGAAGGCGGATGAGAATTAAGAGGATTTTGAGGAGGAGCAAGAGGATTTGGTGGAGCAAGAGGATTAGGAGGCGGAGGAGGATAATGAGGAGGATTTGGAGGAGGATCAGGAGGCGGATAAGGAGGCGGAGGAGGAGGATAAGGAGGAGGAAGAGGATTAGGAGAGTGGAAGAGTAGGCGGAGGATTAGGTGGAGGAGGAGGTGGAGGAGGAGTATAGATGGAGGAGGAGGCGGAGGATTAGGTGGAGGAGGAGGCGGAGGAGAAGGATTTAGATGTTAATTTTAGTTTTAAGGTTTTGCGTCTTAGGTCTAAGGTTTAGGTTTAGGTTTCAAGTTTTTGGCGTTTAATATTTAAGATTTAGCTTTTAGGTTTAAGGTTTTAGGTTGTAGGTTAAGGTTTATCGAGAATCGAGTTATGAAAATCTAGAAAGTGAAGAGCGGAGCACATTTTATGAAGCATGTTTCACATCATTGCCTCGTAAACTCACACCTTTTTTTTCCCTAACTGTTACTTTCGGTCCCTGGTTAAGAATAGTCGAAATCAAATTCAAATATATTTCAGGAATACCATTATTATCAACTAAACTCACGTATAATAATAAATTTCAGTAATGTATTCGAACCGGTTCGGTTCAAAGCCGGCTTGCAGCCTTGGTTTCGATACAAGATCAATACAACTTTATTCTTATCTCTTGTTGGATATCACTTTACGTAATAAAACTGCACACCAGCAATATTAGTTCCTGTCCGTCTACTTTTTGAAAGTTTGTCACTTTTAAAATAGTTTAATTCAATAGTTTTTAAATCATTTTTTTGAGCTGTGCTTCAAAAATGAAAAACTTCCGCCAATAAAACATATTGATATTTTTGTTGCCTGAGAATTAATTGTGCACGATCACACCAAAAGTATAGAGATGTCTTGTAAAAAAAAACAGAGTCAAAGTGTAACACCACGCATTACAAACTTTCAAAATTTGCCAGACTAGCCTTAAAATAGCCAAATTGACAGCACTGCAGCACAGTTAATCGATAGCATTGCAACAGCTGACGCCGCTGGCAGAGAAAACAAGTCGACGCAGCAAAGTGTTTCTCTAATGTGTTGCTCTTTGGCAGAACAAAATTTGTGAGATTCGTTTTAATGTGATTGTGCTCTTTGGTCATGGCAAATGAGTAAAAAACTTTTATAAATAAACAAAATAATAGATAATGTTAACCCCTGACGTACACCTGCATGTGGAGGCAATAGGTGATAGATTGGATTAGGCTCAAGGCCGCATTGTTACAGTGAAATTGATATGGTTAGAGGATCTTGATCTCTATTGTATTGGTAAGTGTGTGTATGTGTGTGTGTAGCGGTGCGATAAGAAAGCCATAATTAATGCGCATTACGTTTCTTAGGCAAAAACAACAACAACAAAATCATGGCGGGAAATACGGTGGAGTCAGCAAAAAATTTGGCGATTCTGTTGAATGAGCTTAACTGCCAGGAACCATGCAACGGCAACAATACCCACAGAAAAACAACCAACTCAGCCTCCAGCGGCTTCAGTCCGTACAAAACGTGCCCCTCCAGTAATAACAACAACAACATCAACAACCAGAATAAACAATTCCAAGCCATTTGTACAAAAGCCCAAGCTGGCCAAAAACTTATGATACTAATGCGTGGTCCTGCCGGTTGTGGCAAGTCCACATTGGCCAAAACATTGCTCCATCAAAGCCATCTCTTGGACTTGCATCAGCCGAAGGACTTTATCTACAGCACCGATGACTATTTCCACACACCTCGTGGCTATGAATTTAATCAAAATTTACTGTCCGAAGCACATGAGTGGAACAAGCGGCGTGTGCAGGACAAGGCCAAGAGCGGCTGGAGTCCCATTATTGTGGACAATACCAACACTATGGTATGGGAAATGCAGCCCTATGTACAGATTGCTGTTCAAAATGGTTATGTGCTGGAATTGGTGGATCCGCAAACGCCTTGGTGCAAGTCGGCCAGCAAAATGGCTCAAAAGAATGTGCATCGAGTGCCCAGGGAGGCGATACAAAGAATGTTGGATCGCTATGAGAGAACCAGTGTGTCGGAATTGATTAGGGTAAGCACAGTCATAACGCACAAATATGTGTTCGATTTTAATTTTGTTTAAAACATTTTCAGCTCCTCAAGGAAACCAAATACACTGTGCCATTACCGCAGTTGCGCCAACATCCACCTCTGCCCGCACTGCCGGCCCCTCTACCGCCGCCGCCGCCGGCTCCACCAACTGTTCAGAACACGATCGACTTTTCCAGTGACTCGAATTCTTTTCGGCTCAATGCCGATGCTCACAGTTGGATACCCTATGAGCAAAATGTGGCCACCTATTGGTCCCAGACTGACCATGACCAGTTACCAACACCAGCGTCGTCTGCCGGCGGCACGACATGTGACAAATCAATTTTAGACCTGCTGCGCGATGAATCCGCGCAGGAAACTGCCTGCAAAACTACAGAAATGCCGGAATCATCGAAATTTCAACGGCATTCTCTCAATTGTCCCAACGAGCCGTGTGCTTTTATTTTGCTACGTCAAATGTATCCCAATAAACAACTCACCGGACTATGGGATCTGTTTGTAAAGTGCGGAGGTGATGTGGATTGGGCAGTGGATATCTTACTCAAAGAAGATGAACTGAATGCTGAAAGCGGATCGGACTTTGAGGAAACATTGCCACCGGAAGAAGCTGAGCAATTCCAATGTGCGTGTGGTAAAGCGGCAGTAGGCGGATTAAGAAAGACGGAAGAGTCTGCCTCGCCTGTGTCCAAGGCCTTGCCCAAGCCGCAGCGTCAATCGAGAGGTAAACGGAGTGCCGTACCGGCCACCAATAAGGAGCTGCAGCTACAAATTGAAAATTGCTTCGTTTTGGGTAAGAATCGAATCCCTAAATTCAGAACCCATGTCACGTATCCCTTCATTTCAGGTGATGAACAATACTCTGAGCATACGCGTAAAATTCGTGATATACGCAATGGGTTACTGGATCAGCCACTGTCTGCAGCTGTAGTGGAACCGCCGTTGCCAGCAACCGAGGATGAAGAAGAAGATCCCGAGGACAACACTCTGCTGGAAATGGATTTGGGTGACACTCTTATTCAACAACTCCGCACACAATTCCATTACGAAGGGGAGATGCTGCCACCGAGTCAACAGTTGCCGCAAACAAAAGTTTTTATGCCACGTCAACTGGCCAAACAATTATACCTCCTGTGGATGGAAGCAGTCTACAATCAGCTAGAGGAGCAGCGTCAGCAAACTCTCAGAGATGATGAGCAGTTTGCACGCCTGTTGAAGCATCCCAAATATGAGGAGTGCACTGAGTCGCCCCGTAATGTCAATGAACTGTTGGACATGGAGCTAGCCTGGAGTATTTACAACAGTGAGCAAGTGGCCGCCAAGCAGGCGGCTGAACAGCAAGCACCCAATGACATAGCCACCCACTTGACCAAAATGAAGCTATGTGAGAAGTTTCCGGAGATACCCGACGACACGGTGCTGGAAATATTTGCAGCCACTGGCAGTAATTATAGCAAAACGGTGGAGGTGTTGGACAGCAATGTGCAGAGTGAACTAAGTGGAGCCGAGCTCTATGAGCAGGCGGTGCGTGAGGGAGAAAAGGTATTCGTATAAACGCTAACTCTTCTGCACTTCGGTTTGATAAACTCTCTTTGTTTTACACTAGCTCAACGCACAAGTGGCGCGAGAAGAGCAGCAACCACAGCAGGGACCACGCTCCAGCTCCGCTTCGTCCTCCAATCGTTCTTCACAGCTTCATGAGGAGGCCAAATGCGCTGCTTTGCGCGATTTCGAGGAGACTCGCAATCTGGCCGCCCATCATGCCCAACTCAAGGCCGAATGCTATCTGAAAGCCAAACAGGCTGTTCAGCAGGGAAATGGCAGTGTGGCCCTCTATTACTCAGAGATAGCCCAGCTCCACAAGAAGAAGATCGATGTGTTCAATCATCGGGCCGCCAATTGCATAATGGAAGTGCACAAGCATACTCAAAATAATCCAGATCTATTGGATCTTCATTATCTTCACACGGTGGAGGCGATCAGCTGCTTAGACCTGTTCCTAGACCGTCACATCACCGTTCTGCAGAATTGTACGCGCGTCTACAAGCACGTGTTCATCATTACGGGACGTGGTCTGCATAGTGCCAATGGTGTTTCCACCATTAAGAAAAAGGTGAAGGCCAGATTGGGGGAAAGACGCTTGCGGTGAGTTTGGTGACGGCTCTGGTGGCATTGACAGAAAGTAATGATGATTCATTTATTTAGCTGGCAGGAGGTCAATCCGGGTCTGTTGCGCGTCAAAGTCTTCTCAGCGTCGCGTCATGCCAAGAATTTTTGATTTCGTCGGGACACACAGGACCACACCAATGGGCACCACTGATGGCCACTGGCCACTACTACCTTATCCAGAGATGAATTTTATTTTCTGTTCTCCAAAATTCGCGGTATTATTTTTGTGTTCTAACAAAGAAAAAAGCAAAACAAAATAAGCTACATGAGACATTCCCCCCACTTTCTATTAATTTCCCAAATTTTTCTTTACACAATTTGTTACTTGGAAAACGCAAATGTAAATAATGTTGTTTGTCAAAGTGGTGCTTACGAAACGCAAACTCAAGTATCTTACAAAGAAGAGATAGAAGCAATCTATATATATATATAATATATATATATACACAGAACATGTATTTTTGTATTCAGGCAACAATCAACTATCTTTTTAAAGCATTTAGCTCTAAGGTTTAAAGAGGAAAGGCTGGATTCCAGAACTGAAACACCACATAACATTTGGAAAACGTGAATCCTTTCCAACTGCCTTCGAAATGAACTTATATCTCAGCTGGAAACTAGCCTTAAGCCAAAAATTATCATTAATAAATTTCGTTTTGTATACCAGTTACCAGCACCTGCAGGTGTATTTGATGTGTTTGATTAGCGTGAGAACATGCTGGTGAAGGACCCACTCCACTTGAAGGGATCATAGGCTGCTGCTGCTGGCCCTGATGCTGGGTTGAGTTCTCAATTCCCTTGCTCGCATTAACCAAACGGAGTTCTCGATTCATGACAATCCAGACAATCCCCGGTTACCGGCAATTCGGCATTTGAGTAGGCGCAGAACCTGATGGAAAGAGAGCGTATCCGAGGTGATGGCTATGTTGGAGCGAATGGATCAAAGGCAGCAGCGAATACCAGGCCAAGCATGTGATCAGACCCGTTAGATGAAGATTCACATAGAGTGAGTTGAGACAGAGACCTGAGTGCGGAGGAGTATAAGTTGAGTTTAAGGCTATAGCTTACCCAAGCTTACGGTGCCCATCCTCAGAGAAATTCAAACCCGCCAGCAGCAACTTATTTCGATTGCTATGCGAGATGCGCGTGCCAGGTCCACTGCCTATGTTGCTACTATTGTGCACCTTCAGTTCGCCATCATTTGCATCCTCTACCACCACCCTATATTCATCTGCTGGACGCCATTTGAGGACTCGCCAATCGATTGTAGGCTATTCAATTGCTTCTCTCCCGTGAAACTCCACCAAATTCACTAAAGAATTGCTTGGCCAGCTCCGAGGCATGGCCACTTCTGATAGCCACTGGAGACAAACCCCTTGGCATTAAGCCCCGAACAGATAAGCCTACTCGAACTGTTCCAATTGTTTTGCTCAACACAAGCGAGGGCAAACTGGGCCACCCTTCGACCTGGCTAGATTCGCTGGCACGCTTCATCACATCTGGTGTGAGTTCCAGAAAGATCTCAAGAATCTCATCCGCTTTGTAAACGGTGTGCGCACAACCTCCATTACTGGTAATACAAGATGTATGCTAGAGCCGAACTGTCATCGGATTCCCATTACAAATGCGTATTACTTTTTCAAAATTGTAATGCAGCTCGTACGCAGTCTGTTTACTATCCCTTTAGAGATTAGAAGCAGGTGTAGTCCATTACTTTTTCGTCAGACGTAATGCAAACTTTCGACAGAACACATTGAGCTCTCCGCCGCTGGGTAGTGTTCTCCAAGAAGAGCGAGGCTCTCTGCATTACTTCGTCAAGCATTCGGTGTGAATTGTCGAGTGTTCAGACCAAAGTGAAGAGAGTGCGCTCTTTTACTCTGGCGCTCTCAGTAACGGCTTTAATGATTAAATTTATGAGATTAATCGGTAAAAAGTCTGTTTTGGTTCATTCTCCCCAATATGTCCACACCTTCACTACAACATCTCCCATCTTCTCGTATCTTCCGGTAGGTAGAACCTGGTTAAGTTAAAGTTTCATTTTTATGATCGTCTCACAGCTGCACACAATATCCCAAGCTCAGGTAGCCTCCGTTTTCCAAATCTACCTGACAAACCCACCAGCATTAAGAAAATACTCAAATTTAAATGTTTACAACATGGAAAGACAAATATTCTCTTTTTTCGAATAATAAAATCGATTGTTTCCAGATACACAAAACAAGTGTACACCAAATGGACAGGCTTGGACATTTTAGGACGATACTTAAGTCTAGTTTATAAAAGAGTTGTGGTGGCAGTCGTCATATTGGCTTTGGCTGTTCATGGTGGGTGGGTTAATGGAGCGGCGGGTTATGTCACATCCCCCTTGGAGTTCTTGGGCGATTGATTTTCCTTGCCGGCAGTTTGCAGACGATTTAGGACCACCAGTTCCATGAGATTAACACGACTTCGTTTGGGTGTGAGACGCAAGGATCCGGAACCTGGACTCTGGTTCAACTGTTGCTTCTCGCGTGGCGGAGTGTGTAGAAAAACGCCCTCAAAAATGGTCTCCAAGCTACTGCTGCGACTTATGTCAATCTTGGAATCATTTGCATCGCTGGGTGGACTTATCTGAGCATTGATTTCATGCAGAGCCACAAAGTCGGGATTATTATACTGCTGTTCCTCCTCCTCCTCCTCCTGTCGCTTAGGAGGTTGTAGCTGCTGTTTGGGTGTCTCAATGTCAGAGATATTCAAATCATCAATAGGCGAGGGCGTGCGTCCGTGGGGCGAGTAGGCGCGTATCTCGAAGGCAGGCAGTTCATCACAGCTAACCGGCTCAACGCCCAGTTCTCGCTCGAACGCCAGGGAAAGATCACTTTCGCTCTCCAGAGAGGACATCGATCCCTGCAGCTGGCAAAACGAGCTGTTCAGTTGTAGCTCAAAGGTGCACATATTTGTATTTGGTGTGCTATTATTTACCGCATCCGACAACGATGTGTCCATGCTGCTGCCGGCAGAGTGTCTATTTATATGTACATACAAATGCACAGAGTTCCCAGATTGAAGCCGAGCTGCGCTGCAGCTGCCCTCCCTCTCTCGCTCCTGGTTTGGCCTGCTGCCAACTTTTCGCGGATTTATTCGCGGAAATTCAGGCAAACAGCAGGTAATCCTTATACTTGTAGTGTCGTTGCGGCGGTGTTTGCAATTTTAAACAATTTATTTCAAGCCTGTCAAAGGGTCTAACGCCGGGCTACCTGTTTGGTTATCGAATCTATCGAGCTAAATAGAGTTGACAGCTCGACCGTTTTGTAGCTAAACGACCGAAGGGAAATAGCTAACGCTCAATGGACAAATGAACCACTTTTTAGCTGGCACCGTTATTATTATGAGTTCAATTATAAAATTCTGACGTTGATGATCATTTTTGAAATTTTATTTTTTTAGGTGACCAAATATTGATAGATAGAATATCATTATATTTTAAATAAAACTCATCAATTATCATTTTAAATATTACTCGGAAGCTGATTACGACAAGTACATAAGGAATCTGATCAAAGTTTATGCATATTCTTTGTTGGTGAATCAAATGGTGCACAACCACAATGTGGCAAGCATTACTTGTATTTATTTATGATTATTTTTGTTTTTATTTATTTCACTCAAAAAATAGCACAATGCTAAAAATGTTTGATCCCGACTTCTATATAGTTGATCCTAATGCAAAATTTCACGGGGAATGCAAATCTGCTCTCAGATATGTGGAAAGTAGACCTTTTTTTGAGATATCGTCAAATTTTCATTATTAGTGTTTTCTTTGTTTTTGGTTTAAGTTCACCGATGTTAATACGCTGGAACAAAAATAAAAATATATAATAAAACTATTGCTTGAAAAAACGACAGTTGTTTAGAATCCTATCATAAATGACGAACTTAGGACACTTCAAAGTTGGCTTTTTGATGATGGAGGATCAAACCCCCCGCATTGAGCTTAAAAAAATTAAGTCTATATGTTTTTCAATCTTAATTTTAGTTTTCGCCCCACTATGAAAAGCTTAATCATTTTTTTAAATTTTTTCATGGAAAGAACAACTCCCAGAAATGTTGTCCCAAAAATTCAGCTCATTTGGAGTTATACTGAATGAGATATAAAGTCAAACGCCCAGCCCCTTACTATAACCTTTAAGCGTGCTATTTTCAAAACGAATTTTTAAAAGTCGGTCACCGCGATAACTTAAAAATTTGTTGACCGCTCTGTTTGAAATTTTACAAATTTCATTAATATACATTTGACTCCCAGCCAACGATCCCCATTTATTTATTTTATGATTCTAGCCGATTTTCAAAATCAGAAAATTTTATTTCTAATTTTTAGAAATTCGCCCTTAAATAAGTTTCCTTTCTTGTTTCTAGACAATATTTTCTTAAAATTAGAAAAAACAACCCTAAAAAGATTATTTAGAAAAAAATTTCTTAAATTTAGAAATTAAGGCAAATTAAGGGCAAATTCGCCCTTGAATTTAGAAAAAATACATTGCACTGTGTCTTAAAATAGGATGAATCACCCTAAAATTAAGATAGCACATTACTTAAATTTAGACAAGCTATTAGAAATTCGCCCTAAAATAAAAAAGGCTAGAAAATCGACCTAAAAAATATAAAAATATTAAAAAGACACCCCTTGTAATTCTCAAGTACGAATTCCGTGCATTCGGAATATAAAAGCGGCAACTAACATTCGGCATTCTGAGAAAATCGCCCTAAAATATATAAAATAATCTAGAAAACCGTCCTAAAATTTAGAAAAATAGAAAAAGACACCGCATGCAAGTCTCAAGTTCGAATTCCCTGCTTTCGGAATATAAAAGAGGCAGCTGAGTGCTTAGCATTTGACTGAGTTCTTTTACTGTGACTCACTCGAGTGCTTGGTAGTCGAGTGCGATAAAATGCCTTTCGTGTTGAAGTTTCCCGGAGGTCCCGAGATCAAGTCCCGAAAGGGTAAAGTTGTAAAGTTAACAATTAAAATATTGATTACTAATTACAATCCTATAAAAATAATATATAAAGGGTTAAACGCTTCTTAGTGTAGTAGTCTTCTTCCTGTTCTCTCTTCAGTCCCCCCCACTACCTTTCCTGTCTATAATAGTTGAAAAATTTTTTTTCTAAAGTCAAGAAAGGTTTTTCTAAAATATAGGAATTTTTTTTTTGAAATCTAGAAAATGCTTTTCTACAATTAAGGAAATATTTTCTTAATTTCAAAAAGTATTTGTTTTATTTTTAAAAATAATAATTTTTTTTAAATATATGGCGAATCGCCTTTGACTTCTTTTTGAAGGCGAATTTCTAAATTTTAGGGCGATTTTGGCTGTTTTTTTTTTGAGTGTAGTAGCTATCAAGGAGATGAGAAATCGGTTCTTAAAGTATTGTAAAACATTCAGCAGTTTCGTCAAAAATATTTACTTAAAATGTTTCTTTTATACCATTCCCCTTAATAAGTTGCTAGTTGCAACAATAAAAGCACTTCAAAAAGGATAGAAGTCAATCTGTACACTTAGAAAAATTTACATACCTAAGAAAATGTTTTCTCATGTTTAGAAAAGCCACCCTAAAAATCAATTTTTAAGAGAAAACTTTTCTAAAAATTAGAAATGATGGTTTGTTTCTAAATTTTAGGGTGAATTTGCTTTATTGCCTTTTCTTATTTTTAGGGTAATTTTTCCTTTGGTTTTAGAAAAAATCGTTTAAAATTTATGGCGTTTTGTCCTAAAATTATGAAAATATTCCCTAATTTTAAGAAAACTGTGCTATCGTTCGGTTACCGTGTGTAAAGAATGCATATGTATTGAGATCGAGTTTGTTTTGTCTTCCTTCAAGTGCGTTACACAAGGATTTGAACACACTACCCCTCGCTTATACGTTATGCATTTAGTGCTCAACGCCCTCAAAACCGCTGTAATACGTAGTAAAAATGTTAACCTCAGTGGGCCATGAAAATGAGTAATATTTATATTGAAATTAAGTAGGCCTTGGCTCCAAAACAAAAAAATAGCTTAAGTGTCATTGGTAATAGTTGAAATTTGACTTTGACTGTCGCCAAGGAATGGAGCAAATATTGTCGATGCTGGGCGGGGAAGTCTTTTTGCATATTTTTAGAGGTAAGTATTCAAAATATATCAAAATATTCTTATAAATATGTTTTTAATATTAATATATTAATAATATAGTATCCTACTACAAATGCACATACTACATATCAATTTATATTTTCAGAAGCAAACTTTAGTGAAGATACACTGAAATGTCTGCGGTGGGTGGGATCGGTGGGATTATACTGCGTCAACTTGTGACAAAGTCTGTCACAGGTCAAGAGTGTTTACATTGGCGTCACAAAAATTGTGTGTCAAGCCAAATGAGTACTTTTAGTGTGAACCTTTTTCTTCATTGTCACAGAGCGTCACAATGTTAAAAGTGAACATTGAACGAATTCGTAAGCAGTGAGCTAGTTCCACAAATACAAAACAACAACGGCAATTATTCAGAAAGACAGAAATTATGAATGAAAAGGGTTTTAATCGGGTTCGCCGTGTGACTATTCAGTGGATTCCTGAAATCAAATTAATTTTGTCGACCCAAGAAGAGCGACTTCGCTTGGTTCCATCGACTTCTTCATCTTCGTCCAGCAACCATAACCCTAAAACAGCACATGCCGATAGCTCCGACTCTTCTCGAGAATTCATTTCGTGAAGCTAAAAATGTAAATTTAAATTTTAAATAAAAAATACATGGAATCACAAAAAAGAAAAATGGCGTAAATTTACCTTTATCAATATTCTGAACTTCCGATAAGCGATAAAAGATGTCACAGTGTGACAGAAAAACCAACTTGCTCGATGTTGGTGTTACAGGAAAAAACAGTTCAAATGAGCTACTTCATTGAAACAGCTGTTCAAGCAATTCTTGTCACAAACGATCCATCTACTGTCACAGAAAGTATGTGCCACCAAGTGAGTACTAGTGTTCACATTGTAAAGTACTCATTCCTGTGACACATGATTTCTGTGACAAGGCATTCGTCGTTCACATTGCGAAGTGACACTGTGACACCGAAAAGCGACACTCTGTGACGCAGTATAAACCCAGCATTAGGGTTGTTCCTCCGGTTACGCCAAACACAGCATGAGACACTCAAATCCGACTAACCTGCCGGTCAAGTTGACTAGCTGGACATAGACAAATCGGGGCTAAGTATATATATATATCGGACAGCACTCGTACATCGACCCCCAATCCGTGTTTGACCCACTAAAACCCAAACCGGTTTGGTTCGTAACTTTTATTTAAATTTGTCTTTTGATTTCTTGAGTTTTGCATTTGTTTTGTTAAACGGTTTAATTAGTGAAATTATCGTACATACATCAAATGTCAAGTTTGGTAGTATATATGTCGTATATATGGATTTTATAGTCTATACATCGATACTTGCCAATTTATGGTCATTTCATTTTCTTTTTGCATTTTGCCAAGTGCCATAAAACATTTAATTATTCAAGCTTTTAGCTGATTTAAATTATCTAACAAATATTCTTAAAGCGCTTTTGTAAAGTATACATAAAGTTTGAATATGGGTTTACCTACAGTTAATTAATACAAATATTTAAAGTAATTTTGTTTGTTTGTTGTTGTTTTTGGTTTTTGGAAGTTTAATTTAAATTTAACATTCTCTTTTTTATTTATATTTTATAAATATGAAAGTGTTTCCAACATTTTGGTGCCTAGACATTTTTATTATTAAATTGAATTGGGCTATGTTTTTAGTTTTTATTACTTATGCTTTATGGTTATAATGTTGATGCCATTTAATGGAAGCTGCCCCTGGCCTCCTTGCATTTTATGAGTATACAACAGTTGAAATTTGAATGTAGTTAGGGCGGCAGACATATCCTTTCCAAATGTGTCTTTATTGAACTGCTTACGTTACAATTTTGGGGGGAGAGAAACCACTTCTAATGAAGCAAACTTAAGAAAAAACTGTGTGTCACCCGACAAAAGAAATCAAGAATCAAGAAATCAAATATGTAAAAAACTCGGCTTCTATTAGAACGCTCAGGACGGGACGGCATTAACTAAAGATCTTGAGTACTCTAAGTAGTGTATCGATTTCAATTTTGTATTGGAGCGGAATTGATTTTAAATTTTGAATAGTTTGAGTGAATGTAGATTTGGTTTGGTACTACGGAGGTGCATGTTAAATCAAAGAACTTAATTTCTGAACTGGATCATGGTACTCTATAAGACTTCTATGAACTAACCTTACCTTCTTAACCATCAAGCTATGCTTGGGGTAATCTTTATGTGAAGACAATTTAATGGAGGAATCGAATCGGAACCAGAAGCGTAAGAGTATTCCAATTTTTAATTGTCCAATGTCCGATTACCGTTCTGTCGGTAGCAATGAGTAATTTCGAATCATCTTCCAGTTTTTCATATTCATGATACGACTACCTCAAAATTGCGTGAACAGTGGCATTCACGAGATAATTTTAAGCCCCAGGGGCGAAAACACACAAAATAACAGGGCCACACTGACTTTGATTACGATTGCGTACCAGGAAATTGAAGGCGACCGTGTCAGTACGATATAACAGATTGCAACCTTGAATCGTGGAACTAAGTCAGACTGAAGTTGTTGTATCTTGGACATTTTGTTATGGTTTAAAAAGCAAAATATTGAAAGTATATTTGTCAGGTGAAAAATTGAAGAAATTATCCTATACTTGTAATCATTATTTAAGACATTTGTCGGGTGCACAAAGTAAATTATGTAGACCTTTTCATTTAAATTATTCCCCCCAATTCTCTGCTTCTTAATATTTGGCACAAGCTTTGAGTTACACTCTCCATTTCCCTACATCTCCAGCTTTCTATACCCTTGGCATCTTTGCCCATTCCAAACCAATTTCACTTCATGCCCAATAGTCTTTTGAATGCTCGCCTATAATCCAAATTAAATATGGTATAGATAACTGGATTTAAGCCGGAATTAATATAACCCAGCCAGGTGATAAAGTTTTTAAACTTATTTGTGGGACAGCAGTTCTCGCAGAAGGGCAAGATGACATACATAAGGAAGAAGGGTAGCCAACAGATGACAAACACACCCATAATGATGCCCAAGGTGCGTGCAGCCCGCCTCTCCTTAGATAGTGAGATCTTTTGTTTCTCCTCGATGAACTGATTCACCCCACTGGGTTTCTTCTGCAACGATGTGGCAGTTGGTGTAGCTGTTGCTGCTGCAGATGGACCAGTTGAGGATTGTGGGGGTGTCAGCTTTAGAGAGGTCTGCTCATCGGTTTGGGTTACGCAGACCTGTAAGACAATGAAAATGTAAGTGAGAAGAAGAAGGTACAGACTGTTTCTTAAAAGATATAAAAAACATATAAAAATAAAAAACAGCTGTTCCTCTCGATTACGAATTGTTATCGAATCAAATTCATTCCCTTTGGGAAGTGGAAACAAGGCTCAGTATCTTGTACAAATATAAGTGGTATTCCTGAAAGCATTTTAGATTGTCAGAAAGCAAACCAACATCAGGAGCAGGGTTCGGAATTGCTCTTTGCTCGCAGCTCTCGAGAGCCAGCTCTTGCTCTCAGCTCAGTGCACTCGGCTCTTGGCTCTGAGCTGAGAGCCCTACGTCGAGAGCCGTAAGCCATCAACCGGCTTTCTCGCTCGTGAGCCACAGCACACGGCTCTGAGCTGAGAGCCATTGCCCCAATTACCATTATCTCCCGACAAAAGTAATGATGATCAAATGAAAAGTTTATGATCAGAAAACGAGCTTACTTATGACTATTTTAATCAGACCGATGGCTCGAAAAGTGCTCGAATGTGATCAAAAATAACTTAAAATGATTGCTGTGAATGATCTTCCAAATGTTGGGTGGGAAAGTGCTGAGACTTTATTTTTAAGCCACTTAAATGTAAGTTTGAAATGTTCGCAACATGTCAATGTTCTATTGTTTAAGATCACGGGATATCTCATATCCAATTTGTCAGATCGTAAGAGGAAGAGACAGAAATTCTGGAAGAATTTGTAACATACAGCACTGAAGAATTGTGTCTCCAAATGCACCCAATTTACCAATCAAGTGCTAACAAATTTGGACAAAGCTTGACTCAAGCAATTGATAAGGATGAACTTGAAATTGTGTTCATTTTCCCTGAGGATGGTGGTCTTTCTGGACACACCCATCCATTTTCGTAATCTCTTTTTCCAGGAACCACCATATTTTCATTTCCAATTCATATTTTCATATTTATTAAGAAGTATATTTAATTTTTAAGCTGTGCTCTGACACAAATTAAGGCATTGGGGGTGTCCCAGAAATCTCTAGAGATTTTCGAATAAACGATTGAATTTTCAACTAAACTAGGACAATTTCAAATGATTAATGCCAGGAGCATTGCAGGAAATACAGAAGTTATAGATATTGGGCACATATACTATAATGCAAAATTTGAAAATTTGAAAAATTGTGGGAGTTATTCAAAATTTTTTATTGCGGTGGCGGGAGGGGCGGAAACAAACTTGATCTGCCTGCAGATAATACTAGCTTACATCCAAAATATGGTGGCTATACACCCAGAAAAAAGTAGAACGAATAACTTAAGAACAAACGCTCTTGAAAAAATATTTATTCGTTCTTAAATTTTCAAGAATTTCGCTCTTGAAGTCGAGCTAAATACGTTCTTAAAAGCACCAGCTTTTAGACGAGGGAAGTGAGGTATAAAAACTGAGAGAGGAGAGCAAGCACAATTGAGAGAATAACTTTGAGTCTGCTCTTACAGTTTTGTATTATATGGGAGAGGGGTGTGTTGAAGCTATCGAGCGGAGAGCGTAATGGATTTTGCACTCAAGTTGCTTTGGAATTCCCAACCTGTTATGGCATTGCTGGCATGGAGAGACCTCTGTTCGACTGATAGTTGACACAGAAGGACTGATGCTGCTTTGAGGTGTGTATTCCTTAAGCCGGCTAAAAGTTGCAACTTGGCTCAACAATTAGTTTTCCATGAAATAAATTTAAACAAAATGGAAAAATCTACTGATATTGAATTGTTGTATGGTTGGAATCTGTGAAGCTCTTGATTTAAGAATAAACGATCTTACTCTTGAATCTTATGAGCTTTTGACACTAGAGAAAAAATTCTCGATTTTTGACAATGCTGTATGCTCTTGATTCAGCAATGAGAAATCTTGAATTTGAGTTTGACTTGGATCAAGAACTTTCATTCTTATCGAACTTCTGACATCGAACATTCTTGATCCAAGTATGAAATTCACTATTTTTTTCGGAGTGTACTAAAATCTCTATAGATTCCTGGAACATCTTCGATTATGTCCGAAATCTAGGCTAACTTATCGCCCATACAAAATGCGAGTGAAATTTCGAAGTACACTATGATTAATTTGATCTTACCTCCGGGTCTGCTCTAAATCAAACCTAAATCACCCTCAAAGCTGATTTCGTTATATCTTTGAGTGTGACCCTCGATTCCTCACTTACTCTGGGCACACGAGACAATTTGTGGGGAACAGCTGTGAACAGCTGATCGATGAAATCTAAATCGATTCTAAATCGCTTTCAGGAATATCACTTCTATTTGGTTTTTGGCTCTTGTTTTATGTCCCACTCTGTGCATTGTTTGTTTGTGTTAGATATCATAAGGCACCCACCTGTATACAACCCTTTGGATCGCTTCCACTCTCGGTGCTTATTTCAGCATCTGATTTGCCGGTAGCATTGCTGCCGCTTCCTCCACCTTCGGGATTACCACCAGTGGGCAGCAACTGTTGCTCACCGTGCGGTTCGCAAGATAATGATGATTGCGATTTCCGACCACCTCTAGTCTTGCCATGTTTGATGGAGTCTTTGATCTTTGATCTTCGCGATTTCTTGACCAACACCACGACATGCTGTTGTTGTTGCTGCTGCTGCTCGTTGTTTGTGGTGTTGCCCATATCCTGGTGCAAGTGGGGGTGTGTCTCACTACTAATGCTCTCCTGATCATTTTGTATCATGGGCGTAGAAAACTGAAAGCGTTCGCGTCCGCAACATAGCCAGCTGGTAAGCAAACGAGATTTCGATGATCCAGTGGCAGCTGGCGAGGAGTTCTGTATGGTATCCAGGTCAGTGGACTTCAGAGCAATTGTATTCAGTTTATTCGCCTTGGCCCGCTCCCGCAAACGTCGGCGCGTGGCAATGAAAATCTCTATATAAACTATGGTCATTATGACCAAAGGGATGAAAAATGAACCCAAGGCCGAATAGATGACGTAGCCACGCTGTGAGGTGAGCTCGCACGGAGTGGCGCTGGTGAACTCGTCGGGCCAATCATTCCAACCGATCAACGGTGGACTACTGATCAGCAGGGATAATATCCAGACTCCCGAGATCAGCAGCAGTACCCGGCCCACGGTTCGTTTCTGAGCATAGTTTATGGGATCTGTGATCGCCCAATACCTATCCAAGGCAATGGCGCATAGATTTAGTATCGATGAGGTGCAGCACAGGACATCGCATGTCAGCCACAGCTTGCACAAGTGTATACCGAACTCCCAGCGTCCCAGTATGGAATAGGCCACATTGAAGGGCTGCACCAGCAGGGCCACAGTCAAATCAGCCACCGCCAGCGAAACTATGAAGAAGTTCTGTACTATCCTTAGGGGTTTGTAGGTGAATACACTGAGGATGACTAAAATATTGCCAATAATTGTTAAAACTATAATTATGGACAGGACTAGAGCGGTAAGCAGAGCCTCCCACTCGGGGACGGCCAGCTGTAGACCCAAGATGCTGGAATGAAATTCCTCGACTGCTCCGCCACACTCCGCCGCCCCCGCTCCCTCGCTGAGGGTGGTCGCCGCCACTGTTGTTGCCAGACTGTCCACCAGCGTCACAGTTAGATTTGCTGCAGTGGCTGTTGCCGCTGCTGCTGTTGTGGTCAATGCATCGCCTCGCCCTGCTACATGATGGCCGGCCGCTCTGCTCACACTCGATGGGGATTCCCCTTCGGGTGATGTTGTTGAGCTGTTGACAGCAACGGCAGCCGTTAATGCTGCCGCTGCCACCGTTGTGGTGACATTTATGAACAAGATTTGATCTGCCGATGGCATTTTGACATTGTGCCTGCGCAGCTACGACACACTTCAAGCTCTTCGTTTTGCCGGTTGCCTGCGTCCTTCCATTGGCTGTAATGACACGGATTGGAAAAAAAAATAATGGCTTAATATTTCATTGGATGGAATTAAAGGGAGAGCTGTCAGAGATACATATAATATGTAGGTGGGTATGTAGGAAAAGGATTTAATTTTTGTACTCTGGAAGCAACTGACCCATGTGCAAAATTGTGTAAAAAAGTATATCATCAAGTAAAATATAAATGTAACTCAACTCTATATCTAGCACATAGAAAGAGATCCAAAAATGTAGATGCAAAAAGGAAACAGGCCCCAAACTAGGAGATCAAGTGTACGCCCCAAATTATTTGTCCCAGGTTGCGAGAACAGCTGCTGACTATTGAAATAATTTTAAAAAGACCAAGTGAAATCCCAACAGATGCAAATTCGAAACCAAAAGTAATTGAGAAACGCTATTGGATTGTTTTCAGCCGAACCGGTTGGAGCCCAGAAGTCCAACTTTGTTAAACTTTGAGCGGCGCACCTTGAACCGAACTAAGTGTGGAAAACAAACCTGAACCACAATCTGTTCTGAACTACAAATTTCAGATCGGCTCAACAAAAACTGTGTACATTCTCAGATGTGACATACTATCCCAAGATTTTGTAATGTCTGATCGATATTGCGCTACAGAGACTTGCATTCTCCTTAGAGTCTTCGATGGCATTGCTAAAGAATCGTCGGAGTCAAGCATTGTAATGCATTGGACATCACACTGTCTATTTCACCTATAAAATTTCGAAGTCTGATCAAATAATTTGCGCAAATATTTCTAAAAATGTGTACATTTTGTTTGCCTTAAGTGGGAACACCAAACATTTGCCAAGTAGCCTTTGCCTTTGTTTGTGCACCAATATTTTGAAGCAAATATTTGCCAAGTTGGACCCCTGCGTAAATTGGTTTGCATAATTCGTGTCACGTGCCGCATTGTTGTTTTGCAATCGGTATCGATGCAAAGAAAGTAGCGCCCCTGCTATCATCAACACTTTAGTTGTCAAACTTCTCAGTCACAATCTTACTAATGGTATTGTGCGAAATTTAAAAAAAAAGGTACTCTAACGACCCATAGCTATCTCCACTTGGCAGAAAGCGCAGTATGACCATTAATCGACATTAACGTTGAATCATTGGACCGACAAGACACAACAGAAAACAAGAAAGAAAGTCGGCCAAGCCCGACTATAACATACTCTGTACCAACGAAATTATACGCTCAGCATACATTTTGATGCAGCTGAAAGCAGCGCTGCTACTTTTTGTTTCGCGGCGTGAAAGCCATGAAGCAACCCGCACAGTGCGATGAGCTTGATCCTTTTCGCTTCTTCCTGCTAAAATCATCAAAAATTTATTTTTGTGGCTATTCAACACCACAATCATATTGTTTTGCCCAAACAAATCGGCCTACTTGATATGTCAACTTAAAAGTTTGGGCAAAGAAATGTGAAATAAAATTTGCCCCTAAAGCCGGGTATCCAGCACAGCGGAAACTAAAAATTCCTGCCAAACTTCATATAAAAAAAACTGTGCCAGTAATTTTTAGTTTGCTTTTTCGTTTGTTGTGTATCCAGCAACACGAACGAAATCCACACTTGCATAGATAGCGGCGTATCAATAGCGGCGTTTCGGAAGCGTGTGTGGAACAAGAAATAGCTGATATTCAGGTCAGGAATATATTGCTGACAATTATTTCGGAAGTGATTTGTCACAAGATGGAGGCAAAATCTGTGAGAAGAAGATTGATTTTAAGTATATAAGCAGTTGAGGCAAGACCATGTCTTTGACGAGCCACCGAGAAAAAGCATTTTGACAACATTTCTGTGAAAAGTGATTGAGAAACTGTTGCAGCACAAATTAATGAAGAAGGTGGAATACATGTAATTGTGTTTAAAGTTCTTAAATTCATTAATGTTATATGTATATGTTTGCCAGCGAATGACAGTAAGATCGCTTGAAGAGCGGGAGACAGAGAGCTAGAGAGAGAGACAGAGAACGCTCTGAACGACAGTTTGTTTTAGTTGGGTTCCACACACTCAAAATAATTAGCAAATTCCTGGCAGGAATTTTTCGCTGTGCTGGATACAGGCCTTAAGGCCGGGTATCCAGCACAGCGGAAACTAAAAATTCCTGCCAAACTTCATATAAAAAAAACTGTGCCAGGAATTTTTAGTTTGCTTTTTCGTTTCTTGTGTATCCAGCAACACGAACGAAATCCACACTTGAATAGATAGCGGCGTAGCAATAGCGGCGTTTCGGAAGCGTGTGTGGAACGAGAAACAGTTCATATTCAGGCCAGGAATATATTGCTGACAATTATTTTGGAAGTGATTTGACAAAAGATGGAGGCAATCAATGTGCGCAAAAAAAGGACTGATAATTTTCAACGGGACGAGAAGATAGCTTTTATAAAAGCAGTGGAGGCACGACCATGTCTTTGGCTTATTACAGAAAAAAAGCATTTTGACAAATTTTCTGTGAAAAGTGCTTGAGAAAGTGTTGCTGCTGCACAAATTAATGAAGAAGGTGGAATACATGTAATTGTGTTTAAAATTCTTTAATGTTATATATGCTTGCCAGCGAATGACAGTAAGAACGCTTCGAGAGCGCGAGACAGAGACTAGAGAGAGAGAGAGACAGAGAACGCTCTGAACGACAGTTTGTTTTAGTTGGGTTCCACACATTCAAAATAATTAGCAAATTCCTGGCAGGAATTTTCCGCAGTGCTGGATACAGGCCTTAACAGTGTGAACACTAATGCAAAATGTTTGCGCAACAATTTTTGAAGAGCAAATATTTGCTCGCAAACTTTGTTTGCACAAAGTGCACAATTTTTGTTTGCGTGTAGGACCGTACCTTTAACTACCTCACTTTTGACTAATAAATTCAATCTTAAGGCCTGTATCCAGCACTGCGGAAAATTCCTGCCAGGAATTTGCTTATTATTTTGAGTGTGTGGAACCCAACTAAAACAAACTGTCGTTCAGAGCGTTCTCTGTCTCTCTCTCTCTCTAGTCTCTGTCTCCCGCTCTTCAAGCGTTCTTACTGTCATTCGCTGGCAAGCATTTACAACATTTATGAATTTAAGAACTTTAAACACAATTACATGTATTCCACCTTCTTCATTAATTGGTGCTGCAACACTTTCTCAAGCACTTTTCACAGAAATGTTGTCAAAATGCTTTTTCTCTGTGGCTCGTCAAAGACATGGTCTTGCCTCAACTGCCTATATTAAATCAATCTTCTTCTCACAGTTTTTGCCTCCATCTTGTGACAAATCACTTCCGAAATAATTGTAAGCAATATATTCCTGGCCTGAATAACAGCTGTATCTCGTTCCACACACGCTTCCGAAACGCCGCTATTGATACACCGCTATCTATACAAATGTGGATTTCGTTCGTGTTGCTGGATACACAACAAACGAAAAAGCAAACTAAAAATTCCTGGCACTGTTTTTTTTATATGAAGTTTGGCAGTAATTTTTAGTTTCCGCTGTGCTGGATACCCGGCTTTAAACTTTACATATTCAAAAAAAAAAATCAAGCCTTAAGCTAGGTACGGAGATGCTGAGAATTTTCTCGCAGCGTGAATTGATTCATAATTCTCAGAGCGGCCTCTGAGACTGTAGTGTGACCAGACAGCAACAAAGTGTTACTAAATCTGAAACGGTCAGCTTGCACTCAGCTGTTGTTTGCTTATAAAACGAGAGCGTAAGTTAAGTCGGCCCTGCCCTACTTCGAAATACCCGTTACTCAAAGCAATTAGTGTTTATTAACCCCATGCGGTTCAGATAAGTATGCAACGTTTTTTTAACTTTGCCATTTATTATCCGATCTTTATGAAAGAGATTGTACACTTGCACTACACTGCAAAATCTGAGCTCGATAGCTTACAAATTGTAGGAGATATTCAACATTTTTTATTGCGGGGGCGGGAGGGGGCGTGGCCAAAATTTGAAACAAACTTGATCTGCCTACAGACAATACTAGCTTACATCTAAAATTTGGTTGCTCTAGCTCTTCTAGTCTCTGAGATCTAGGTGTTCATACAGACGGACGGACGGACGGAGATGCTTCCTTATGTCTGTTACATACATTTGCACGACTTTAGTATACCCTTTTTACTCTACGAGTAACGGGTATCATAATGCGCACTTAAGATAGGCTAATATTTTTGTGAAAATGTAAACTGGAAGACTCTTTGATGAATGCAGAGGCTTTGGGGAATGCCATGGTTGTTTCTATGGGGTCATTTTGCATGGTGCTGGAGGAGGAGGAGCATTTATGGGTTGTGCAAATTGCATCGAAATGCTTTTTGTTAGGTATAAAATGAGTTGTTCGTCCTCCGTAGAGTTCTCCAACTGACTTTTGTATTGTTTTTTTGTGTTTTTTGCTTCCATTCATTTTTTCCCGTAGGTACCTCTGACAATTATCAAACATGTTTGATAATTTCACTGACCCCCTGCGAGAATTTATCAGCTGCTTGGCCAAAAAACGAGTTGGCAGGTCATGCTCATTCTCAGAGCAAATTTGTGTTGTCTCCGTACCAGCTCTGAGAATGTGCTCTGAGAACTTTGTGCAGCGCATTCTCTGAGCTATGTAATTAGATGGGCTCCGAAAAATTTCTCAGCGTCTCCGTACCTAGCTTTAAGGATTCGGTTTATATCAGAGACATCGGTTGAATGGTTTTGGCGTCTGCACAGTCGAATAGTAACCGATCGAAATTTGGAATAATTTGATTGCTTTGTATATATTCAGTACAATAATTGCATTTCTATCTCAATTTTAGAAAAACCTTTAAATTTCAATTTGAGTACCCTAAACATTGGTACGTTTTTGGTTTAAACACCCCAACCGGAGGTCCGTAGACATTTGTTTGGTTTAAAACCCTGTTTTAAATAAATCCTTGCATATTTGCTGAGATAAACAATCTTGATGTGTGTTTTTAATTTACCAAATTATATTTGCTAATACTCTGGATCTGATTCATGGCTTATTATATATTTTTCGCCTCTATTTAAATCAATTTTAGTAAATCTGTTGCCATAATATAAAGCTATTTAATTCTTCAGTTAATTGTCGAAGGGTTTTATTGTTTATTTTAACTTTTAATTATACCAAATGTGCCGGCTCTACCTGTTAACTTTAAATTAATTTTCAAAGCAAAACATACAAAATATTAGAAAAACTAAAATGTCCGATTTTGGGAAATCTATCCCCATTTTCGGTAAATGATCTGAGATCTGTTGAGTCTCTTTTCTTTTTTTTATCAAATCAGCTCCAAACTTATTTTCGATGCTGATTATGGAAAATCTGTAGAGTTGTAATGTAAAAATGAATTAGTTTTCCATTCTATTCAAAATCATTTTTAAATTTCTGAAATTTCAGATTCGGAGATCGCATATATTGGCATTGTTGAAAAATACCTCAGCTTGCTAAAAGTTACTCCTGAGCAGATTTTCATCCACTGATGTGTTTTTCGAATTAACTATTGCACTTGTCTGATAAATCTTATGAGAAACTTATATAAGTTATCAGACCAGTGAAAATACAGCTAAAGAAAAAAATTCGTTCGTAAATTTTTGGTCACAAAACAAGTCCGACGAGCACTGCAAAAAAAACAAACAGTCTTTGCTAACAAAACTAGCACATTCGTTCATAAAACATGAACGCAGTGTTTGTTAGTTAAGTCCAAAAATTATAGCTGATTTCTTATTTATGGTAATATTTAATCTCGACGCTCTGGTCACACTACATTACGAAAACGAACAGATGAATAGAAATCATGAACAATTTGTGATATGGGGTGATTTTTGTGCACTTAAGCTGCTTTCGAATTCCCAAGGAGCTATATCAACGATGGCATGTGGAAACCTCTGCTTCTGATCTGATAATAAAACCGGGAGATTCTTAAAACATTCGGACAGCTGACTAGTCTCCTATGTGGTGTTGTGTGTGCCTGTTTAAAGTTATGTGAAATCATAGGACGACCTCTAGCTGACTTAAACCTGCTGGTTTGAATATCATAAAGGTTATCAAATCAATCACAAAATAAAACCAGTATGTTCCTTAATAATTCCCAAGAATTTCGAAAATCGAACTCACTGTCTTCCAAAAATAAGAACGCACTGTTCACAATTGCTCCCGAAATGAGACCCGATGTATCACAATTATTATTACATATTATATTCCCAAAATATGCCCAAAATGAGCACAAAATTATCAAAAGGACGTTACTAAATGGTTTCTCAAAGAAGCCAGGAAAGTTTTTAGAATAAAACCAAAATATTTGCAAGTTGAAACGAAACGAAACCGAAACGTTGATGAAGATCAAACAAGGTGGTTTTAAATTACGTTCATGAAATTTTACCGCAGTTCAAGAAAAAGTGGGACCAGCGAATGGTCTTGATTTCGATCAATTTGGAAAGGATTTTTATTTGAGTGCATGTCCCTTAACAATGCAATCTCAAGAATTCGGCTCCAGTTTGAGTCGATATAGCATGTCAAAGGGCAGAACAGAGAGTTTTATTTCCAGACTTCGCTCCATTCGTTTGTGGTTTCACCAATTTATGGCTTTCATTTACTTTCAAAAGGTTTCTTTTTATTTCGTCTTTCTTTCTGTCGCACATAATTAGAATTCGTAGATTTGCTGCAATTGGAAAACGAAAAATTTTCGTGGTTTTTATTTCATTTTATTAAACCATAAATCATTATTCACATTTTCGAGTGATGCATTCTCAATGTTGGATCTAAATTCTCTCACGAAAATCGCACTCATCACAGATGACCTTGATCAAACCTCTATGATTGCTTGTCTTGACGCACTGTAACACACTGCAGCGCTACTTTAAATTTTATCTATATATTATGGGGAAAATATTAAAAAAAAAAACACACAAAGTTTCAACTCAAGTTTTGTCATCAAAATTGTTATCATCAGATCTCATGTCAAGCGAAAGTTCTTCACAGCCTGTCAATAAGCAAAAACAAGTCCCAAATAAAATTTCTTTTCCAATGTCGAAATCAGTTGAACAAACACAAAAAAGGTCAAGTTGAGGAGCAGAACTGAAGGAAATCCTGAGGAAAGTTATTCAAAATACATTAAGCCCTGAACAATTAAAGTGACAAGTTGTTATGCGAGAGAATATATTTTATGGCCTAACTAATTAAAAATGCCAAGCCAAAAAAAAAAACTCAAGTGACTGCTGTAAAATACTTAACACAACAATTTGACAATTGGAGATGCTGTGACAGATTTTGAAAGTTGCCTTCGTCTGGTGACAGTGAATAAGAAATTGGCCCCATATCAATCATTGCTCTATTTCCTGCCTTAATTCACATTGAACCGTTTACAAACTCTTCAAACTCCCATAAAATTGTTGCACTTTTATCCCGCTGAGCTTATGCCAACTGTTACAGACTTTGTACATAGCTCTACGTTTCGTTCTTTTTACCTTCCTGCTCCATTGGCCATTGAAAGAACATTAATCAAAATAACCCGCACATAAACTGCAAGCCAAAAAACAAACAAAATTTTTTTTGGTCCCCCACCTTGATTTCTGTCTGCAATTGCTAAGCTTTTAGTGAGTCTATCGGGTGGTGGAGAGGGCGGGGCTTGGCTGGGTTTACAAATAGTCACCAAAAAGTTTTAAGCGATTTTTAGTTGGATGAGCAACCAGATTTAGGAAAAAAAAGAGCTAGTTGGGGGTTCGCTTTATATTTTCTTAATCGATAAGCTGCTCTCTTGTTGGAATTAAAGCAAAGTAATTGAACTAGTTGCAGCCAATGGAAACTATCTGCTCTGGTTTTAAGAAGCTTTCTCGTAGACAAGAAATATCGATAAAAAATGTGGGAAATATTATATAATAAACATAAGCACTCAGAAAAAAACCCAACAAAATGTTGTACTTGAATTAAGTACAAACGGTGACAATAGTACGGTATGTACAAAAATACTTGATTTAAGTACAAAATTCTTATATCAAGTACGATTTTGTTAATACATGAAATACTTGATTTTAGACTGTTTTTAAATTATCACGGTCTTAATTTAAGCCCGATTATCTCTCAGAATAATTACAAAACGTTCACTCTTGAAGTCGAGTAATTTCTAATGCCAGCCCAAAAACATTCTAGAAAGAAAATGAGAGTATTTCAAACAAGTACAAAATGTTCGAAAGCTATTTCCACTTTGTTCTTAAACGAGGTCTCTGTATTGAACCAATGAAATATCCAAGGGCCATAACCAAAGAGTAAGTTAGAGCTACTGTAGTTCAGGAATTCACCATCACTGTATAACAAATGTGTTAGAGCCAGTTAGGAATTTGAAGAACAAACTCGCCTAAAAACTGTGCGCTTTTTCAAAGATATCAAAGATATATTATTTAATGTCAATATGATGGTATGGTATTACATTGATACTAAAAATGTTATATTAATAAGTGAAATAATCAAAGTAAACTGAAAAATGCCCTAGTGACTTGATTTTAGATCAAAGTAGACATCAAAAATGTGAGAACAGAAAGAGACACGCAGAGTTTCTCAAAGGGAGACAGCTATAGTGCAAATATTCAAATATATTTTTGACATTTGAACCATGTCCTATGGGTACTATTGCTTTGATATTATAAAATACACCATTGGTAATAAATTAATACACCTTTTTTTATTATAAAAGTATATATTAAATATTTCAGCCATGTCGTACAGGCATTGTGAAAATACTAAAAATAAATATTTCACTTTGATATGTTCGAAATGTTGAAGACTCCAACTTGTAGTGATATATTTAAACATATCATTTGGGTATTCTTCAGATGAAGACCGATTTGAGACTGAAAAAGAACTTGATTTTCTTGAAATACAAATGTTCTTGATTCAAAAACGTTTGTTCTAATTTCAATAATATTATCTGTCATATTTTGGTCTTAAAATGTTTCGTACTCAATTTAAGTACACCCAAGAACGAATCAAACATGAATTCTGAAGTAATAAATGGTTTAAATGCTATCCAATTTGGTCTAGTGTGCCGGAAGCCTTTTTTTTCTGAGTTGTGTTTCCTTGCTTCTTCAAACTGAAACCTTTGAAATGTTTGCCTTGTTAAAGGTTTTTCTTCGCATTATAGAAGGAAGCTGCATACTAAATATGCTTAGAAGATACGAACCATCATTCAAAAGTGTTGGTGATTCAAAAGTTATCTGCCTCAAGTATAAGGTGTTTATGTACCATGCTTGTCGAAGCTGTATCTCTTACCATCTCTGAGAGCTGTCTTTTCACACGACTGTTAAAGCTGATCAACAAAATATGATATAAGCCCATAAAAATCATAAAAATCGGAAAGGGTTCATTCCAGTGTTCGAGCCAGAGCAAGAGATTAAAAGCTTTACGTTCGAACCGGGGCTCAGGAATAATTTTCTGTTTCTCAAATTCATAAGTCTTTTGTTTGAGTTGGAACCAACTTTTACATTTAATTCATGTCTTGTTATTTTCAATATACATTCGAGCTTAGTTTAAGTTAATCATTTGTATGTCTTGCATTAAACTTTCGTCAATAAAACAAGTTTTAGCAGAACCAGCTAATACTTCGAAAGGTGACATAGTAAGATGCATGGAGGAAACTATTTTCCATGGATGGCAATATACCAAATTCCTGGTTGTTAGTCCTGATTCTCTTAAAAATCATTGTCAAAATGTATAAAAAGCCTTTGAAAAACTGAAATAAAAATATGGCAGACAAATTTCACCAAAATATAATCGATGTTTGACTTGGAAGAAAATCGCTAGTTTGATAAGTCAACTTTATTCTGGCTTCGCTAGTTTGAGCCCGATCTGTTGAAGGTATGCAGCCCTGCCAAGAATCACCATTATATATTATACTTATCTACCAAGTCTTGAGCACTACAGATATCAAGGGGAAGGATTTATTTGGGAGATTGTTCATTAGCTTTCAGTCAACATAAATTGGTTCTTAAAATGGTACCCATATAGTTGTCTACCACTTACAAATAGGAAGAGAATGTCAATGGTAAATTTTTGTAGAATATAATTTAAAATATGTCATTTAATATTCAATTCTTTCGACTCGCATACTTAGCTTGGCTGCCTAATACTTCTGCCATTCTGGCCAGCTTGACCGATAAGCTTATTACAAAGTCGATGATTACAGCTTACCCCGAAAAGTAGACTATGGCAAACTTGGCGCAGATGAACAGCTTTAGATATTTTTCGACCATGAGTTTTCTTTTTGCCAACGATTGAGATTTCTCTTTCTCTTTTTATTTTTATTTTTTTTACTTTCTGCTTTGCCAAAACTTTCTGAACTCGTTATGTAGTAGCCTGGAAACGAAACGACCTTGGTTTGGCTGACTAGACTTGATAAGGCACACACATGCATGCATATTTCCACATTTGCATCGCATACAAATACTTACATATGGGGGGGACAGAGAATTTCGGCAAACTTGTCATTAGCATGAGCTGGTCTTGTGTTCGCCTTGGAGAGTGGTAAAAGTACAACAAATGGGCTTTGCCAGGCACAGAGAAAGGTTGGAATTTCTTACAAATTTTATCATAGAGTATAATTTTTCCCAGTTTAGTGGCGAACTTTTCTTAACTTATTAAATATGCAAGGGCTTACCGTGTATCTGCCTGAAACACGCATCCAGAAGCACCCGACGCTCACTCTTTAGGTTATTTATAACCCACTTTAAGAACTAGGCAGGCTAAAAATATACAGACAAATTTGCCAACAACAAAAAAATATGCCATAAATAAATTAGATGCAGAACGCGCATGGGCTGCTAATTGGCATTTGATGTGTGTTCGGGCAGGTAACTGGTAGAGCATTGCCCCTGTTTTATTTCGTTCGCATGATTGATGAATCATAGCGCCTAGCATAACAATTCTCAAAAGAAACCGAAGGCACATTCTCTAAATATTTGCTTTGATTTGGTAATTTGTTTTTGGTGTTTAATAAATCAGTTTTCCCTTTATCTGTTTGGTTTTTGTATGAGCGTTCACATACCAGAATCTTGGGTGTTCTGCTTAATTAAATGGAATTTAATTGAACTGAAATTGGGCGATTCTGCGCTCGTTAAATTAAATTAATTCAGGGAGTTCATTGGCTTGGTGAGGGAATTTCTGAGTTTGTTTATTATTTTTATAAAGATTAACTAAATATACGTCAGAAAAAAAAGAAGTGAGAAAATTTCGGTTCGGCATGAGATACAAGAAGTGAAAATAAAAATGTATAGTTACTTCCAGCTTACTTTGAAAGAATCGTATTGTGACACAACAAGCTATAGCGCATTTCACATGTGACAAAAATGGGTTTGTTTCTATATCTTCAGTTTTGGTTTAGGGATTTACAAATGCGTAATAGAATGCGCTATTATTCATTCAGACTCCACCTAGTGGCCGGGTGTGGTGCAAAGGGTAGTTTGTCTGCTTGCTGTACAAGAGGTCGTGGGCTCGATCCTGAATTTTTCCAAAAAAAATCTTTCACACCCGGTCTCCTTCACTAGCTATGCTATTTTCTCCGTCAGCTTGAAAGATATTTTAATGAAACTCTCCATGAAGTCTTGTATGGCAAATACGCTGCACATTTGTCGGAATAGGCAGAATCAGACACCATTAGCATTCAGCTGCCACAGAAAGAACCGTCCAAAAAAGTTATAGTGAGACAAATTTTGTAGTCTTGACTATCAGAAATTGTATATGTGGATTTTTAGTGCTTGTTTTTGATTAAATCAAGTTTGGTCAAAATCGAAAGACTATATTGTAAAGGAGCCGTAGAAAGTTGGGTTTTAAAAAAAGTTATTAAATTCATATGATTGGCAAGGGTAAAATAACTTCGGTTGAGCCTGAGTTGGCTTTCTCCCATTTTGTTTATTTTTAATTTGTACGAAATTCGCCTCTAAATACAAGTTTTTCTTAAACATACTCGTTACTTGTTATACTCTGTACCGTAGGTACATAGAGTATTATAAGTTTGTGCAAAAGAATGTAACATCGAGAAGGAAGCATCTCCGACCCTATAAAGTATATGTATTCTTGATCAGCATCAACAGCCGAGTCGATATAGCCATGTCCGTCTGTCTGTCCGCATGAACGCACAGATCTCAGAGATGGTAAGAGATAGAGGTTAGACATGTATGGGACATATGCTTCTTATGTCTGCAGGCAGATAAAGTTTATTTTCAATTTTTGCCACGCACCCTGCCGTCCCCGCAATTTAGTAAATACGTCATATCTCCCACAGTTTTAAAGATAGATGGTTCATTCCTTTTGGACATATTTAGTAATAAGGATAACTTATCGATCAGCCAGAGGAATGGTGAAGATCGGATGAACGGTTGTCGAGTTATGATCAAAAGATTCTTCGCTGCTGTGACTAGTTTTTCTGTGACCTTTCTAACCAAACTGTAGGTTTAAAGAATTAAAATAAATAGCAGAAATTCTTAAAATAAAGAGACATCCAATAATGTATGTAAAACGTCCATATTTGAGAATATGTATATCGTTACTCAAACTTGGAAAGCTAAGTTAAGAAAAATGTGTTCCCAAAAATGTATTAATATATAAAAGAGTAACGAGTAAGGGCGATGCAGTCGAGTTTCCCGACTACAAAATAACCTGTTCATTTGTATTTATCTATTTGTTTTTGAATTTTTGAAGATGAATTTAACCGGTTTTTGGAGCAGCTATTAAATTGTCATCCTGAATGTAGGCAGTATTATTTTGACCTTTAAGCGGTTCTCGTCCTGACTAACAACTGGTGGGTGCCCCTATCAGCTCAATTGTTTCGCTTATAACTCCGGTGTTTTTTGTTCGATCTGATTGTTCTTTTCAGAATAGATAAATATTGTAGAATTTTCGCAAACTGAAACAAACTTGATATGCGTACGGCACACATCTAGCTTCATGCAAAAACAGGGTATAAAAACAATTCTAACACCGCTTGTTAATGTCAAGTTTGAATTCCTTGCATT